>OX419345.1:2225000-2552500 GCA_948470475.1 Galaxea fascicularis | reverse complement strand
TTGTCCCTTTTTAGCATGGAGAAGCATTTGTTAAGTAGAAAAGTGTTTGTTTTTATCACTCGAACTGGTTACATTTAGTATCTTTTTTTTTACCTCACGTTTAATTTGAACTTTGCACTTTTGTATATCTCATGCTCCATTCTTTTTCAAATCATTAATAAAGTCCATTACTATTAAAAATTCTTTCTAGTTAAGCAAAGGTTCTCTACTAATTGGGGAGACTGTAAATCAAATAAACTCTAAATCAACTCAAATCTAGTAAACTCTAACTCAACTAAAATCAAATCAGATGTTGGTTTCTGAGCACACTCATTGTAATTCAAATTAATTTGAAAATCCTAACATTCATGGAACTGTTGGATAACAGGTACCAAGATAAGGACCAATATGATGAGTTTTGATAATCACATCATAATCATCAAGCTCTACATGTACATCGTTGCCATTGCCTGCCAGGAAACAGACTGTATACAGGGCCATCTCAAACTCAGGACTGGTGCCGATGAAAGAGCTGCCAATCGGCTTCACATCACCTTTCCAGTTAAACTGGATCGTAATCAGCTGGTTAAAACTCTCCTCTTCACTACTTGTGTGTCTCTTCTGCAATGTGAATTGTATTTTAAATGAGTTAATGGATCAAAAATGGCCATTATGTAACCTACTGGTCACTAGCAATGGATTATATTCACTATCATTAAGTGGAATGTAATGTAATGTGATGTAATGTAGAGGCGACCTACCCTACGGCTTGGAAAGAAGCCCCTGTAGTCAACTGCACCTTTCCTCTCTTGCAAGTAGAACTGAATCCAGTTATGGAAACCAATCACCTCGGCTTTGTTACGTGACTCACCAACAAAGACATGTTCAAAGCCAGACGAATCCAATTGCCTGGGGAGAAAGGTTTTGTCAGCTCAAAGGCAAAACATCACTAAATCAACTTGATTTCAAGATCTCTTGTATGTCAAGTAATGCATGACATGCAATGCATGTCATAAGACCTTGGAACACTTGTCAAAGCATACAACACACATTGGAAAAAACGAACAGTTTGATAATAAAGCAGTGAGTTTGGTTATCCTTTACAGATTCAACAATTTTGTATAAAATTGTAAACATGGGTTATATTTCAATATTTTTACCACCAAGAGCTGTTTCACAACAACAGAAAGTAGGTACTTGTGGCCTGATTGCGATACTACACAGGGATTGCAAACAGTAAGACTGCAAGATGCAAATATTTACAACACTGGGGAAACTGAAGGGGTTGTGATACCGCAAAGCAGAAGAAGTAATGGATTTATGTTCAGTTAGAATGAGAAACTATTACAAGTGCAATTCCAGGAAAAATATCTACCCTTCCCCTTCAGAGAATCAATGGAAATTCCAAGGAGGGGGGAGGCAGAACAAAAGGTTTTTTTTACAAGTTTTTAAGTATGGAGTTAAATTGACATTCCTGTTGGAATAGGGGGTGGGGGGGGGGGAGGGTGCAAACCAAAAAAACCTTCCATGGGTGGTATGGGCATTTTCTGGAAGAACACATTGAAGGTTTAATTTGGATGACATAGTATCTTTGATCTTAGCACACGGGTCTTAGTTTCTTTCTAAAATAATACCAGGGAATTGCTCTCTCCTGACAACCAGATTTCATAAGCATTAGCTTTAGTGTGACACTGCATTAATCATCAAGGCTGTGCTCTAAGATAAGTAGTTGGGCGCCCCAACCTGTAAACCCTTGAAATCCAGGGCGCCCAGCATTTAAGTTTGATGCAAAAACTAATATTTCCTGGTCGCCCAATGGCAAAAGTAAGTCGCCAGGGGCGACCGGGCGCTGCTAGAGCACAGCCCTGATCATCCAAGTTAAACACTGTGGTCATCATTTTCATGGGTGGCCATTAAACCCTAACAGTGATCAGCATCAAATTTCTCCTTATAAAACATCTTATAATAAGAGTGGTTATGAGAATTAAGGACAGGATCACACAACATAAATTTGCTCGATATTTAAACAGTTTCTCCCTACTACTTCTATAGGAAATGTGTAGTGGCAACAGATGAGAATTAAAATTTTGATCTTAGAATTTAAAGATTTCAAACACACCACCATCCTATTCCTTTTCATGTCTCAGTCTAGCAACAGAGACGATGGGAACAACCTACCGTACTCCTTTTGTTCTTTGGTACAATATGAACCACAGTTCATAGAGTTTTTTCTTAAAGCCAGGTCGGTCTCTGGGCATAAGTCCTTTGTCAGCCAAGTACTTGTGTGCTATTTTCATTGGCTCTGTTTCATAGATAGCATCAATGAAACACTGATTTTCACGCACTTCCTGCTGAGTGACAACCTCTCCCTGACCACCTTCACTTTCATAGTTATCCAACAATGCTATAAATCCTGAAAATATAAAAAAAAATTAAAGCTCTTCCATGCAAGAGCTTGAGGAGAAAACCAGTAACAAGAAGGAAGTGAAAAGGCTGGTGTAATTAAATCATAACTGGAACACAAACATTAAAAAGACAAGGGCATTTAACTTAATTTAGGTTGCTTGAGCATTAAAGCTTGATTCAGTAATAACAGTTTGCCTTTGAAAATACAAATACACTATATACAGGTCATTCTAAAATGTGGGGATGGGATGTTGGGGCGGGGGGTGGGGGGAATACTCCCCTATATAGCCTATATGGGTATGTACCACTGGATAGGGCACATACATGTAAGGTTTTGGACCCCTCTACCCTGAACAGGCTAGGTAAAATCAAACTAGTCTGTGCTAACTCGGGTCTTGACTAGTCCTAGTTGAGTATAGTTTAGGAATTCGAAAATAGTCCACCACAAAATTGGTATGAAATTTTAGAATTGTTTTCACTTTGAATTCATGTTGGGACTTAAAATGGAAGGCATTGTCCAACACAGGGGAGGTATTTAAGGTGGTTTTTGTCCTAAGCAGGGTCAGGAATTCAAAGTTCCAGTGGCACCGCTATACCCAAATATGGGTCAACTAACCCTTTCCCACCCCCGCTCCCACCACCTATAGGAAAATGTCACAGTTGAAGCACTTACTGCGATAGGTCTCTCGTCGAAAAACATCTTGATCAACAAAAGTGAAAAGAGGATCCTTAGCATGATCCTGTCGTGAGCGGTAGCGAGTCTTTCCTTGTGGGTCTATTTTATAGTGAACACCTGGCGTAAGGCGATTCTTGTCTGCATCCCACATGCGATCACATAATGGAGATAGCTCAGGGTGTGGGTGAAATCTAATGATAGCAAGACAAAACTTAAATGTCTTTTACAAATTTAAATTAGTAAGCATTTAAATTACTCT
Organism: Galaxea fascicularis; assembly: GCA_948470475.1. Lineage (NCBI taxonomy): Eukaryota > Metazoa > Cnidaria > Anthozoa > Scleractinia > Euphylliidae > Galaxea > Galaxea fascicularis. Next base: position 2,549,180 of record OX419345.1, on the reverse strand, counting down.
AAATATAATTTTTAAGTTATAAGTTACCCAACCCGCCTCGATTAGCTTTGCTGAATGCAGGTTGTGTATTCCTCTATTAAATATGTCTTTGAAATTGTAGAAACAAATGAACAAAATGAGTGAAATGAAATAAATTACCTATATGCTAGTGAGTTCATTGATTTAATTCAGGGTCACCATGGATTTTTGAAAATATGATGATTCTTAAAGGGCCCTAGTCAGCCACACCTTTGTTTTGGTTTACAAGCGAGAATTTGGCTCTTATATTTTATTAGGAGGATGTCGAAACAAAGGAAATCACTGTGGAACTACAACAGATGATTAAACATACTTTCAGGAACACAACTTACGATAAAGCAATAAGATTTCACTTCACCATGCATTATCAATAATTTCGATGGTATTGAAAATGGCAGAGGCTGACTGGGGCCCTTTAATGGTAAGAAGATAATAATTAATAATAATAATTTTATTGCTTCTATAGCGCACGATACATGAGAAGATGCTCTCGTGCGCTTTACAATTCTCACAATTCTAAATCCTTACAATTCTAATTTCTTACAACTCTCAAATCGAATTTAAGCTTACAATTCTTTACAATTCTCAATCAAATCAAATCAAATCAAATCAAATCAAATGAAATGTTGGTTTTTGAGGAGAGGGGAAAACCGGAGTACCCGGAGAAAAACCTCTCGGAGCAGAGTAGAGAACCAACAAACTCAACCCACTTATGACGCCGAGTCCGGGAATCGAACCCGGGACACATTGGTGGAAGGCGAGCACTCTCACCACTTCGCCATGCAACATGATGCAGTAAAAACAATAGAGTTCTAAAGTGATGACATCACAAAAATTTTTTTTTGAAATTATGGGATATGATGCCATATTCTTATTGAGCATGCTAAAAGACGTCCTCATCCCAAAAATTAGCTCCGAATTGCAATTCCCGGTAGAGATATAAGGGATCAAAGTTTGATGGCATTCCATAGAAACCCTTCAAAATTTGTTTCTGTTCCTTCAGTTTAGAACAGACTCAAAATTAGAGAGATTTATATGAGTCAGTATTAAATTTCAATCCTTCATATTTCAGCTGGGAATTACAATTAAGAGCTAACTTTTGGCAAGGAACCTTTTTTAAGGATACTCCATTCGAAAATGGCGCCCAATCCCATAATTTCACAGATTTAAGTTTTTGTGACGTCACACTTTAGAACTCTATATTGTCTAAAATCAGTGCATTTCTGCTCTGCAAATAAGTTTTCTCCTACTTTGTGTGCAATCCCACTAAAAATTGCAAAATTAATGTTCCACCACCATCCTGATGCCTTGGTATAGATGTTGTGGTTCTTTGGTTTAAATTTTATTTTCCTTTGTTTTGGGTGTGGTTATGAATGATAATGAGTTTGAAACAAAGGAAAGTAACGCAACCACAACATTAGACGCCAAAAATTTCGAAGCGATCCAGCGAATATATGCGGTATTTTACAGAGATAATGTCTTTTGTTAAGAAGTAAATAATTGTTTACTATTGCTTTCCTTAACCAATCCTGTCAACTGCAAAAAACGTACCATGCAAGCGACAAAGAGATCGTGGAAGCCGCCTAAACAAAAATTCCACCCGATCGATTTCTCCACGTCTTAAAAGATAGAGCGAGCTTTTTGCTTTGTGGGATACAAAGATTTAATAGTGACTACGTCATACTTCAAAAGAAACAAGCTGGGATGCAAAACCGAAGGAAAGAAGAGGTTCGAGGAGAACTGAAAAAAAAAAGAAAAAGAAAAGAAAAATGATGAAAAATCATACTCACCCTCCGGACGCCATGTTGGAAACAAGGTCGGGCCTGGAACTAGCCTCGTATTCGTGCGTTCGGAAAAAAGCCCGGGAATTTCGCGGCAAGATGGCGGTACAGACAAGGTCAGTATTTTTGTATTTATCACATCCAAGGTATTTTCAGCTGCTTCAAAGTCTGCATACTTCCTTTCTGTTGACGACGGCGTTTTCTCCTCAGGAAATCAAATCTTATATTAACATTTTGAGCTTAGTTGAGAGGGTTATGTTGTCACTGACAGAAATCTTCTGAAACAGCGTTTGGAGGAGGCCACAAAGATCATAACATAACAGTCCTATTAATGGTTTGCCCCAGGATGACGGGGGGTGGGGTATGGGAGGGGGGGAGGCATCCAAGGGAATTTCGTGAAGCTCCACCTTGTTGGGGATTTTGACAACCACAACTGTCCCATGGGTGTTTGAAAGAAGTACTCGGGTGGAGACCCAGCATTCGTCAAATTCCCTTAATGGAGACCCAACATTCCTCAAATTCCCCTGTGGTTGCCCACCTCCCTCATCCTGGGGCAAACCACATTAACAGCAGACACTTAAAATACGGATAAATTACGCTCAACAACTTTAGTAATGCCCATTTAGGGGAATGCTGAGATACTAATGCAAGATCAAGTCTTTTCCTCGGTCACTGTGGTTCATGGTCCATGTTACAGTTGTGTGACCTCACCTTTGAGTAGAAACGAGGCTGGAGGTGACGTTGTTTTGATACAGACCTTAATGCTTTTCTCATGTAAATCATGATTGTGTTATTCTTATGCCAACTAGTCCACATTTATACACGGAAAACAGAGAGATTTGTATCAAAACAAGGTCACTTCCAGCCTCGCTTCTACCAAAAGGCCAATTAATTGAGTACACAACTGTAAAATCGCTCATTGCCTTATGATTACACCTTTTTATCCTAGCAGAACTCTGGAGGAAGTCAACAAACTTGCTGACGCTGCTGGTCTTGTTAGCAGGAAAGGTTTGGTACAGGTGCTGCAGTTTTCACTGAACCCCGACAATGATGAATACAAACTCTTAGAACTGTCTCCGAATATACTGGACACCCTGAATACTGGTCACAGGTATACAACAAACAGGCTTCTTGTATTCTCACCAATGAGCTGGAAAACTACATGCCAGGGAGCATCAAAAGAACTGATGTTGATTTATTAATAATTCTGCTTATAGCTCAATGCATGGACATGGACTCTAATGACTGCATTTAGAGTCAGAGCCTTGTAGCAAATATTCAGGACATTCAAACAAGCTTTGTTGGAATGAGCTGGATCCACCAGGAAAGTACACTGCGGTAGTTGTCTTTGGGTCATTTTGAAACTCTTTGAAGACAGATTCATAAAAGCAAGCTGCCGTTACTGATTATGACAACCTTGGATATGTTACCTGTAATATTTTAAACATTATTAGATGCATTTATTGTTTTTCAGTGTGACTATCAGAGGTGAGCACCAAGATGAGGCAGTATTGTGTACAGATAAAGCGACATTTGACCTGAAAATGGCTGATACTTCAAATTCCCTTCTTTTGGTGCCACAGTGTGTCTTACCCAAGGATGAAGGTAAAGTGAAATAAATAAATGAGTAAACAAACAAACAAACAAACAAATGAATGAATGAATGAAGGAAATATGGACAAATGAATAAATGAACAAATGAACAGAATAAACAAACATATTAAACAAATAAATGCATCTCTACTCTCAGTTCTCACTTAAAACACCAGGTGCTAGTATGAACAGATAATTTGAAATTAACAGAACATGACATGATTAAAAATACCATACCAACCATACCAGGAGGTTTTGTCAGGATTCTAAATAGGTGGTAACCATGAGATTTTTTTGCAGTGTTTTCAATAAGGGCTGGCGGCCGGCGAAACTCGCCGTCTAATTCACATGATTTCGCCGCCTACTTTGATTAAGAACTTACCTCAAATGTTATGAATAGCACGGAACAAAGTTGTACCTTCTCCGCCTACTCCTAAACGTTTGCCACTTACTCTAGTTCTTATTGAAAACCCTGCTTTGGTTTGCCTTTTTCAGGCAGGTACTGTGTTCAAGAGTATGCAAAAGGTGGTAACTGGTTCCTGGCTACTAATGACATGTATACCTCTTACTAACTGAGTTGGAGGTCCATACTGTAAGTTACAGACTGAGTTTTTTCCTGTTTGCTAATGCCCAAGCATGAAGTGCGTAGGCCATAAATCAATGGGAAAAATGAGGATTCGTAACTTACAGTACGGACAGAGAAAATGAAGTTAGTAACTAAAGATATTTACATGTATTATATCTCTGAGGTTAATCAGACGCACGGGAAAGGAAACTTTAAAATTTAGTGGGCTGTACAGTAGAATACAGCCCACAAAATTGACCAACACAGCATGCGTACCAACTGAGAGGTATAATAAAGTTACATAATAGATTCAAATGTTTATTGCCATAATCTTGCTCATGTATTATCAATTTACAGCATTCAAGTCAGAGGTTTTTCCACTAGTCTGTAGAGAGGTGAGTTTATTTCTCACCTAAATGTTGACTGTGCAGTTCCAGAAAAAATCCATACCTCCCCCATAAAGGATCAATGGGAATTGCAAGGGGTAGGGGGACGGAAAAAGAAAAAGTTCTGAAAGAAAAGTATGGAGCTAAATTGGAATTTTCAGAAGGATGGGGGAGCGGGGGGGGGGGGGGGGGTTGCAAACCAAAAAACTCATCGTGAGGGGTGGGCTCTATTTAAACTACCCCCCTCAATTGGATGCCCCTGGGTAAATAAAATAAATACATAAATATAAATATTTTCTAGAACCACACATTCTCTCTTCAGTGTCCTCCCTTCAGGTCACAAAAGGTGACCAGTTTTTTAATACCACACTTCATGGAGAACAGATGCCAATCCAATGACATTAATGAGTCCACAGTATTCAGAAATTGTTATCCCAAAAAGAAACCCCCATACCTTGTACATCCTAGAGTACAATATTAATTTTTTTCCGATAAATGACCTTGAATGCTCTTCATGGGTTAAGCAAGGATCTTACTTAAAAGATATTGCTTCTTAACGCCTCATTATTAAAAGCTGTAAGAAGCTGTATATAATTATTCAACAAGTTGTTACCTCATAGCAATGTAACTGACTATACTTGTAAATGAAGTGGCTTCAATTTTATTAAATATCAACATTTATTATAATTATTATTTATTTTTATGGCAATTTTATTTTAAAACAAGAAATGAACATTAAATCACAGATCATACACACCACACTAAAAAATTACATATTTACCAACTAGAGCATTAATACATATATTACAAAACATGTACCCCCTCTAAAAAAATTAAACATTACTAACAACCGAAGCCGTAAAGTCAGATTTTGCACTCACCCAGCAGTAATCCTAGACATCCATTATTATTTTATTTTATAGGTTTCCAGTTGCCACACAAACTACTTTGAATTGAAACAAAGGAGGCCTAGATTGGAAAAGCTCAGGTCTCTATTAGCTGAGAATTTGTACAAAGGACCAGAGAATGAACTGACCATGGATCAAGAAGAAGATTCTCTTTCAAACAGTTGTAGTTTGGTATGTAATAATAATATAATATATAATAATATTATAACCTATTACATACATTTTGTGAAACAAAACTTGAAGACCAGCTTTCTGTAATGGATATTCAAGATCTTGCTGTACCTTGATGTACCAAAGTAAAAGGTAGATTGTTGAGGTGTTTTTGTAGCATGCCTTAAGGGGAACTGTTATGATGTCATTGTTATCACGTCATTGTCATGTGACCTGGAGCGTTCGCTCGCCATGCACTCGTTCATGGACAATTAAAAGTTGTTGTTGTCGTATCATAACAGGAACTTCCACTCTTATGAAAAATTGACGTGAAATTGTTGGAAATGATTACTAGATTCCAAAAGTTAATTGAACACATGGAAATATTTTATCAGTTTACAAAAAAATTGCGTATCATCAAACATGTTTTTCCATTTTTAAATTTCATGGACCCTACCATTTTGGATTTTATGGCGTAAATTGGGTGCACCATTGTTTAACACAAAAGATTTTCTGCTTGACTGACTTCCCGACAATAGCTGAAACCAAATTATTGACATCATGAAATCCAAAATAGTGGTAAATACCGGTAGTATTGTTTTCCCTTTTAGCACACTCTTTCAGACTTGCTTTCTAAAGTGCAAGCAAGTGAAGGAGAGCTTTTAGAAGCTTTGAAGAAAAGAGAAGCTCTAGAAATTGATGGTGAGTTCACCTGAATAAATCAAGGATCATCATGTACCAGCACTAGTGTGGTTAATAATGGTAGTTGAACTGAGTGGAGTGCAATTTGGTCTGAAATCACACATGTGATTTCAAAATCAAATGAGCGCCCCACCGAGGGACATTCTTGTAAACATGTCAAAATTCACTTTTTTCCCAGCAATATCCCAGAACTGTCATATTTCCCAGATAAATTCCAGAGTCTCCTGATTCCAGCAAAATCTCTAGATTCCTAGAAAAAAAATTGTTTTTCTCCAGAAACAGGCCTTGTTAGAGTTGTCAACTCCTGTTTTATTAAAATCTTGTTGCTACAGGATATTGGCGACTGCTTGATGTTGATTACAAAGAACGAGTGGTGGTGAGGATCCTGACATTACTGGAAGAGAAAGATTGGAGCTATGAGGCAGTGCCAGCAAATGAATGCTGTGATATACTGGAAGAACTTGAACCAAGGTTTACTAGATAAAATTTTTGAAGGCCCATTTAACTTGACATATAAGATTACACGGATCAAAAATAAAGTTTTTGTTGTTGTCTCAAGATTTTATTTTTCAGGTATTATGATGAAATTTTCTTTTTCAGAAATATTCTTGAGCACTGTCTAAATTGTTATGGAGAAGTAACAAACATGGATACAGATTCAGGTAGTTGGTAGTTAATAATTAATGTTATGTGACTTAAGGTGGCTCAAAACAGTTTCCAGCACTTTCCAAGAGGTAGATTTTGATGGGTCATTATTACCACTCTTTATCAGTTGATGCTATAATCATGGTATCAAAAAACTGCCCAATCATTGGTGAGTACGTTGGTATTATTTTTGTGACACTATGGGTTACCATAGCAACACTATGACCTGCTAAAAACACCCTTAATTCAGCTTTAAGCGCTTATATTTCAAAAACGGCACAGTGAAATTTTTTCTTATTATAGAATTTCATTAAGCAGGATAGGATGCAACTTTTGGCAAAGTTTAAATAAATTCCGTACATGGAGTTCAGAGCCACCTTAAATTTTCGAAAATTTAAGGTGGCTCTGAACCCCATGTACAGAATTTGCTTAAACTTTGCCAAAAGTTGCATCCTATCCTGCTTATTGAAATTCTATAATAAGAAAAAATTTCACTGTGCCGTTTTTGAAATATAAGCGCTTAAAGCTAAAATTAAGGGTGTTTTTAGCAGGTCACAGTGTTGCTATGGTAATCTATAGTGTCACGAAAATAATACCAACTTATTAACCAATGATTGGGCAGTTTTTTGATACCATGATTGTAACATCAACTGATAAAGAGTGGCATTAATGACCCATCAAAATCTATGTCTAGGAAAGTGCTGGGAACTGTTTTGAGCCACCTTAATATTCTTAAGGTGATTCCTCAGTATTGCATTGCGCATCCCTACTGCGCACGATTTCGCGTCATTAGCACGCACAAATTAGCGCGTGCACGTACTGACAACGAAAGAATTTCCATCAAGCTTAACTCGATAGCGAAATAAATGTTCGTTTTCTTTTAAACGAGCATGGTGACCTATATTTTTTATTGCATAATAATAGTGTACATATTATCCTCCTTTATTTAAAAAAAAACTAAAAAATTTTATCGGAAGGAAAAAAAGATATAGGTGAAAGAGTGCACGAAACCGTTGCTCTGTGATGCAAATTATGACCGCGAAAATAACGACTCTACCAACTCTTTACGTCCACGTCGTTTTAAATAGTGTGATGTTTCCACAAATTTTATGTGATATTGTCCTATATGCTCGACACTTTCTACCTGTCAAGTTTTTTCCCGAGTATTTCTTTTAAAAACTATGTTTCGAGCTTCCGCAAAATGTAACGTGGACCGATGAATAACGTGCGTGATTAGAACGAGTACACGCATAAATGGGGCAAGATTGGCCCGTCGCATCTCTTAAACGAGAATGGTGACCTATCATTTTTATTGTATTTTTCGAAACAGTGCTCGGTAGAGAACATTCAGGGAAAGTTTAAAAAAAATTCATCGGGAAGTTTTATTTCTAAGGAATCACCTTAAGGCACTCAAAATAAATAATTGAGTAGCTCCTGTGAGCTGACTTCTGCTCCAGGTGTTAATCTTAACACACTAGATACTAATAAATATTATTATTATAAGATAACAGATAATGTAAACTATTTGTAGGCTGTAAGAAAATATGTTGGAGCAGGCTGGCTCGTGGTGTGATACCTGAATTGACACACTTGTTTTGTCTTGTGGAACTAAAAAAAAAGGTTTGAAAGCACAAGTAGGTCATGAGAATGGTTTTACTCTTGCTTATGAACAGTTTTCGATGAGATGCCAAGTCAGATTCCACAGTTTTTACTTAGGCCACTGGTATTTTTTTGCTGTGTTATTATAATGACACAGTAGACTCCAAGTCTCACTTACAGCTGTAGGAGCCCAGCTAGTGTACAGACAGTATCAATGATTACTTTTGGAGTGAGTGTTTCTTTGTAAAGACTGGTTTTTAATGTAGTATTGTTTTCCTTACATACTTCTTTGCACTCACTAGGTGAAAATGTCGTTCACTACAGGCTCTCAGAAGACAAAATTTGTAGATTTTATGCAGAGTATCTTCTTAGACAAGCAGGGAGGGTAAGGACAAGATATTGTGCTTACAATCTTTGATTTTTCAGCTGATTTATTGAAGGTACTTCTAAAAGTATTATTAAAGTGTCACAGATTTTGGTGTAATTATTCTTGACTTTAAAACCGTTTTGCTCTTGTCATTTTCTTAGTTTAATTACCATGAGTTTATGGATTCCTGGCAACAAAGTGTTCCTGAAGGAATGACTACAAAATCCGAACATTTAGTTGTAAGTGGGTGCTTCTCTTTCATGTACATTGTCTCTCATTGTTACCGTTTTAGTAACATTGGCTGATTTTCAAAATACCTGGCACATTTGGAAGTATCTCTCGCAAGAAGCTTATAAGTGATTCTCATTCTTCCATTTTCCCACCATCCATATTGATTACTACAACATTTTGTTGTGTGGTCTGCCTGACTGTCAGTTTAACAAGATACAGCATGTTCTCAACACACTTGTGAGAACATTTCTAAGGCTTCACAATAGATTCATGTTAAGCCCCCCACGGTTATGTGACTTTCATTGGCTTAGACAAGACTTCAGGTTATAAAGCTCCTCTGATGACTTGGGGCAGTCTGTTACCTGTCATGTGCATATCTCTGTGACTTCTATACCTACGTGAAATCTTCATCATTTAACCCGAGATCCTCTGCCACTCTACATAATCAACTTGAGGTGATCATTTTTTGTTACTGGCAATTTGCAGGGTATAGCACTGACAGATATGAAGAGTCTTCCCCCTGTGATCTGGCATTTCCCTGCATCTGACCTTCCAGATGATCCTGCACTGAGGTAGGAGGGCATTAATCATAAGTAAAAGGAATGAGGAAATGCAGTGATTGTTAATATTTGGGCTTGTGCAATTTTGAGAACTTTCAAAATTACTTGTACCTATTAATCCCGAATTGTACTTGAGGCTGTCCGATTTTTTATTTATAGTACATTCAACCAAATTACAAACCTACGCGCCATCGTTATGGAAACTTAACAGGTACTCCTACAGAGTGCTATTTGGGATTAATTGTAATGCTCTCAACCAATCAGAATTGAGTAATTTTGTTGAGTGCACTATAAGAGGGAAAATACTTCCAGTTGAAACCTAGAGATCTGAAAAGTGACTTGGACAAGAAGCCTTAGTCCTATTGTGCAGTTCCAGACCAATGGAAGGTCAATGGAAATTCCAAGGGTGAGGGGGTGGCAAAAGAAAAAGTGTTAAATGTAAAGTATGGAGCTAAATTGGAATTTCTAGAGGGGTGGGGCAGGAATTCAACCAAAAAACCTTATATGGTGGGGGAGGGGAGGTGGGGAAATATGGATATTTTCTGGAGGTGTGGAATCATGTAACATCATTTACTTTTTAGACCCCTCAGTCACATATTTTCTTAACAGTCAGATAAAGCATTGTGCACCTTAGCTCTCTGGAGCTGCCAAATTCCTTGTACTGCCAGGGTAGGGGGGCATTATGAGAAGTGTCCCTTTATTTTTAAAAGGGAGGTGTTCACTGAATAGACAATATTAATGTGATATCATGTGTTTCTTTTTGACAGATTTATGAAGCTATTCAAAGTACAATCCAAATGGACATATCAAGAGATAGAACCATACATAAGGTAGAAGACAATTTCAGTAATGAAAAGTTCCAGGAAAAACTTCCTCATGGATTTATTTTTCTGTAATATCATGAGTAGGCTATGGTATTAGCTATGCCATGCTGATGTGGCCTAATAAGGCCAAAACAGCTGTTCATGCCTGCTAATGCTTAGGCTCAAACTTTATTTGGTAGATTTAAGGGGTAATGCCTGCTACCACGTGGTCGTAGTGCCCAATGAGTGGCTTTTAGCTTACCTAAACACATATTTCTTGTGAATAAAAGAAGACGTTTGCCTCAAGGATATCAGGCTTTAATCACCAAAACTCTTACTTACACGAACATGGTGGCCAACTGCGACCACGAAAGATTGTTGGCTCATATACAATAGTCAAAGCATACTACATATACAACACAATGAATTATAATGTAACACAGTACATCACGCAACACCCACGATGTTCAATTGACTCTAGTTTCTAGTTTTCACAATGTCATTAACACCACAGTATTCTTGTCCCTCGAACCCACATCCCACAAGCTTCACATTTTTATGGATATTTCTTTGATCATAATGTGGTTTTTATCTAGCTTCACCTGAACTATGACCATTCCATCACAAAAATCTAAATACCGTATTACACACAGTTTGTGTAAAAAGCCAGTGTTAGGAAAGAACGGATATTGGCTTTGTCATTTGAGGATTGTTTATTAACTCCAGCTTTCACCTTTTGATTCCACAATGTTGAAATGTTTTGTGACCCACCTCACATGTGTTGACATCTGATCAGTAACACTATTCAGTGAAAGAACATTTGTGCAATGTTGAAATGATGTTAGATGATGATCAGTTGCTTGTCCAACATTGACATCCTGCGTCACTGGAATTTAGCACAAAACAATTTGTTTTGACTTGTCTTTTTCCCCACAGGGATCTTGTGGAACCTGGGCAGTCTCTCAATGCTATACTTATGAAGTATGCTCGGTCATCAAAGGATGTGACAGGAATTAAGGTCTACAACTCTAGAAAACTCACATAAGATGCTTTGCAGTGCAGTCGGCTACAGGAACTACCTCTATCAAATCATCTATGTCATGGACACTTGCTTTTTATGGTGGTCATTGCTTCTTGCTTGCAGCATAATGCACATTGGAGATGCAAGGGTATCAAGCACTTAACAATACCTTCAAGGATGGAGTCTCCTGTTGTTACTGAGCACTTGCTGTATCGCCTAAATAGGCCATTTTCGTATTCTCGGTATTGAACTGGATCTAGCATGAAGTGGAGGCTCTTGCGGGGGAATACATTTACATATGAAAAGATTCCCCCGCAAGAGCCTCCACTTCATGCTAGATCCAGTTCAATACAGAGAATACGAAAATGGCCTATTTCGTATGGATGATGCTTTGTTATGCTAAGGCATTTTTGTGTACTGTGTAACCATGTGGGAAAATCCAGACGTGATCCAGAAAGAAATTTAGGGGGTGACCACATATTTGGGACATTATTAATTATTATTAAAAAAAAATAAAAAAAAGCCATACATTGTTACTTATTTGAAAGCTTGTCAGTAATTATCTCTAAAACCTAAGTGGTTCCCTGCAACTGGCTTTTTTGAATTCCAGCAGCCTTTGTTAAGACCTGCTTTTGCCATGTAGACATACAGCGATTTCAACAGAACCTGGCAACCAGTGAAAACTACCTCATACTTTGTCTAGATTTTTGTTAAACTCAGGCAAATGATTAAAATACATTCATCAGGTTGCCACCTACTTTGGTTGGCTCTTTAAAAAATTATTGAAACTCCTGGACATGTAGCCAAAAGCTGCAAACAGCCCTACAAAATTGGACAACATACTAGCAGGGGTTTCCTTAACAGAAGAGATGGGAGGGTACAGGATTCTACATAAGCAGGTAAGACTGCAAGGAAATTAATGGGGTATAAATTGAAATATCACAGGACAATCGCATTCACCACTAGCACTTTATTTAGATGAGCAGTTTAAAAATAGAAAGATCAGTTAATAATTATTTGTTATGCAAAAACTGTAGGTATACACCTCTACACCAAGCACATATTTACTGGACAGGTGCTTATTAACCCTTTAAACCCTAAGAGTGATCAGCAAATTTCTCCTTGCAATGTCAATGCTTTATAAAGCAGAGTTGTAATGAGAATTAAGGACATGATCACACAAAATGAATTTATTTGCTTGATATTTTAACAATTTCTCCCCACTACATCTCTAGGAATGTGTAGGGGTAATAAATAATAATTATTTGACTTAGAGTTTGAAGGGTTAATATATAGTAGTCATGCATTGTTACTTGTTTGGTTACAAACAAATGGCCTGTTAGTTGGAGCTTGTAGTACCTTATGGCAATTGGAAAAATTCCTCTAGCCAAACTGTTTTCAGCCCTCTAACCATACAGACAGACTGGGACCTGCATACAAGTACCTTGACAATAATATTTCCTTACATCCACATCAACCTCCTTCAGAAATAAATAAATTAAGATGTGTGATACAATTTTCATCATAATTCTTTAGAAAGAAAACACCAAGGTATTGTGTTCTAATCACATTGGAGACCACATGCAAAATTTCACCCACTTCTGCTCCAAAACAATTTTGACCCCAAACATTACCTTGAAGCCTCTTCAATTTTAACATCATCTTAACAAATCCCCTTCAAGGCATGCTGCATGACACATCCTATGATTGTTTGATAGCAATAACAAGAGTATACAGTGAAATATCTCTCATATTATATAGTTAAAACTGAATTCTCTTTGTAAGAATAACAAAATAAGTCGGTTACTGGAGACTTGAGGTGAACTATCTATGCCAAAAATTACTACATCAACAAGTTCATCTTAACATCAAACACAAAACTAATGACACAACATACATGTACCAGGACACAACTTTAAGCAAAGAAAACCCTTGATCCAAATATCAGTATATTCTCTATACATAATTATTTTTGCTATTGCTTTCAATTTGTTTTTGGTTGGACAAAATTTTCTTTATATTTTGCACTGTTTTTCAGTTTACACTTGAGAAACGATTCCACAACCGGTTTGAAAATTTTAAACCAAAAACAAATTCTATCCACAACAAATGAACTCCATTTGCTCTTTACATTAACGCTTTAAGTGCAATTATATTAACAAATCTCATGAGAAATATTCGATGCTGACTGAAATGCAACATTACCAGTGCATTTCAAAATATTCAACATTAGCTACTAGAATAGGCCATTTCTGAATTGTTTCCCAACCTCTCTACGAAACTGAATTTTCATTTACAAGAAATTAAAACTACATTACCATTTGAAAAACTTAGCACCAACACTTGCTTTGAATAGAGGTCAAAATCAAGACTGTTACTCCACCACACACATAAAATAGAAGGACTTGAGTCACCTACAAACCAATTGCCTCAATACATGTCAGAAGACTCAGGCAACAAGAGCTGAAGTGTTGGGAAGACACTTAAAGTAGGAGGCTCCTTTTTATTTACAGCCTCACTCAGATACCCTATCTTATCACTTGCAAAGACCACTGTTTTCTCTCGTTGTCAAAATTTATGTCAGTAACATATTTCCACATATTTCCAGTTGCTTCCATCAAGACTTTTTGATTGTAAAGCAGTAGATGCCAAGGTGAGCACACAGCTCTCGCACCTGGAAGAGAAGACAACCAATGATGAGATTCATTTAAAATGGTGTTTGATGATGATGATGATGATTATTATTATCAATATAATTATTAATATAAAAATTGTGCCTGCTTTCCTTTTCCTTGTTAACTATCTCACAAACTGAGACCAAACTATGGTTCTGAGTTCATTTGACTGACAGGATGTTTCAAGATGTGGGCTGTCCCTCTCACTCTAATGCTTTGAAGCCTGATATGCTAGTTGCTTGGCAATGGGCAAAAGGACAACTGAAAAGAAATCAGAGTTCCAGGCAGGAATCGAACTCACAGCCTCCGTAACACCGGTTGGATGCTCTAACTACTGAGCTACTGGAACCCCTGGTGAGCTAGGTTGTTTATCTAGCATATCATCATTCTCACGGGAATATTACACCATTACCATCATTAATAATCATTATCATGTCTGAATCACATTTACATTGTCAAGCCCACAGACCAGTGGGACACCAGGGGTTCCTGTAGCTCAGTGGTTAGAGTATCTGACCGGTGTTACGGAGGTTGTAGGTTCGATTCCTGCCCGGGACTCTGATTTCTTTTCAGTTGTCCTTTCGCCCGTTGCCAAGCAACTAGCATATCGTCATTCTCATTGGCATATTACACCATTACCATCATTAATAATCATTATCATGCTCTTAAGCCTGTTGAAGCCCACTCCTCCTGGGATCCTCTCAATGTACACACTTACACTGTAGTTATATCAACTGGTGCCATTTCTTTGGCATTCTCTATTCTAATCCTTCCAATATTTTAAAGTTATTTTATGTGCATTTGAAAGTGATAATGATCATGACGTACAAAACCATTGATGAAACTACCCCATGCAAAAGAGTTGTCACAAATAAAACTTTTACTCACCAAAAATATGGCATAATGCACATGACATATGGTTACTCCAGCTGTGTAGAGGGCAAGAAGTGCTACCTCGACTTCAATAGATTTAACAAAAGGCACGATAAACAAGAAGACACACACTGGAAACAGCATGACATTGAATGGCTGGCATCTCTGACTGCTCATTGTACTCACAATCAAGCGGCACTGCAAAGAAAACAGATTCAACTGAATGAAATGACGTTTTTTTTTAACAACATCTCAAAGAAAAGCCAGCCCTCCAACCTGCTAGTGTCAGATTGATTCAACTACATGTAGCTAACAGATGGCATGTTAGGCTTGGCTTAGAACAAAGATGTTGACATTGTGAGAGACAGCATGTTACATCTAGATCTACAACTGTATAACTACTTAACTTTATTAAATGCATTGAACTCGCTATCTCTTTTCCGATTGGCTAAAAGCGTACAGGGAATTTTTGAAATCAGTGCCTGTGACAGCATCTGTCTGCAGATTATACAATACTCAGGTCATGGATGACTGCTGTGCATGATTTCAAAGGTTAATCATGTCAGGTTTGCCATCAGTGAAGAATGAAAATGACATCTAGGTTTGCAAGTCAATGTTTACTGTCACAACAACTTTTCTTTTCGTTCAATGTATAGTAAAAATATTATTAGATTTAGTTTCTGTGATAACCAGAAAAATCAAGGTTAAGGTAAGAGTGATCAGCTATCTCAACTTTGATTGTTTTGGATGTCACAAAAACCTCATCCAATAATTGCTTATTATTCAAACACAATAATTGCTGCTAGAAAAAGATGGTTCTTAATATACAGCGTTCTCAATAGAACTTTGAACAGCCTTTGCTGTGCTATTTTCAGTCATAACATTAAAGTACATCGCCGAAGGTATCTACTGATTGAGGCGCTTCTACAGCAGTAACGCTTACTACGAACACATGTGACAGGTGTTACAGGTTACGGGTTCAACTGAGAAACCTCATATACAATAATATCATTGATAACTGGTGCTTGAGTGCAGCTTAGTAAGTTATGATCAGCTTTTAATATAAGTTACGTATCGGTTGGTTTTCTGCTCTCATCCTTTACTTTTTTCCCCTTTTGTTTTTAAGATTCTGATACAGACTGGAGTCATTAAGGCCATTTTAGTGCAGTTCTGGTGAAAATGCTGACCCTGATTTTTAAAAAAGTCAGCCAGATATATACAAAAAAACATGATCTGGGGACTCTACGAGGTAAATGTCACTCAGACTTGAAACAGCGTGCATGAAAAATATAATCAAGCCTTGTTAACAGCATCTGCTTACTGTCATGTTGGAGAACACAATCCCTGTAGCTGTGAAAAACAAGCGTGGTTGAAGCTCAAGAATGCCAGCAGGAGATAAAGTAGCCCATGCACAGAAAAGAAAAACCATTCCACAAAATGAAAGCATTGGTAGAATACCCTCGTAGAAAGACAAGCCATAGTCTGTTTTTGAAATGCGCGCCCTGTAAGAAAAAAATACCATCTTCAGGGTTGTCAAAAGCACCGACGACCGGCAACATTGCCAGCTACTTTCCTTGTTTCACCGGCTACGATTCGCCAGTAAAAAACAGAAAATGTAGGGAGAAAATGGTGTTGTTTCCCCTAAGTGTTGTCTACTTTCCTAGACTCTCCTTCTACTTACATGTAAAATCTTTTTGACAACCCTGTATGTTCACCTGAACGTATGCGGTGTGCTGATAGACTGGCCAGTAGTTCGCTACATTTTACTATTTGAAGGCCTGGATTTGCAAACTAACATGCGGCTAAAGTATGAAAATGAACAAACATAAGTGACGGCATGAACTTTTCTCAGTTCAAAACCAAACAAAAGAAATCAACCATGCACAAGATAATTTCTCTTTTATTTCTGTTTCTTGAAAGCCATGGGCTTTTTTTAAACTCTCACCAAAGTGAATACTAAACTTTGTTTTTATTTGTGACAGAAGTCTGTGAGCCACAGATGAGTGAATTTGGATTTAATTTCCCAGTTATGTCTTTCAAATGTTTGTAAATTCTGAGGAAAGAGTCCATTTAAAAAGAATTAAAAGCAACTAGCCCCAAGAGCATGGAAAGTAGTAAATATACAACAGGGTAATTGCCAAGTAATTTACATTGAAAGTCAAAAACAGGCAACATGTTCTTCAACATGAAAATATGGTCTACAGAGGTGGTAACACACACATCGTGAAATGCAACCAATATTAATGTCACGTCATGACAAGTTGAAAGAAAAATAATGTTGCCGGTTGTACTTGGCCAACACTAGGTTGTCATGTTCTGAACTTAACTCAAAGTAACTGATAGCCATTCACTTACTGGTACATATTATTGAGTGTCATACCAAGAGTGCAGACAATAGAAGAAGCTGCAACAAAAAACAAAATTAATTACCATCAACAACACAACCGCTTGACTGAATACAATAAAAAGGTTAACATTAAAGATAATATATTTCTCCTCTTCAATTTTGAACTAAATTGCGGCAATATTATCCCCTTACTTGCAAATATAGCTTTTACAAACTGCTGCCACACCAGTGCAAAGCTAAAAAAGTGTTTTTTCCTGTTCAGTTATGGCCCAAGCACAAAGTGCATGGGCAATAAATAAATATCGGGAAAAAACAAGGATCTGTGACTAATGGTACGGACCAAAAAAAGGAGGTTACAGTGTAGTAAGATATTTATACCTCTCAGGTTAACCAAGCACGTGAGAGAGGAAATTTCAAATTTAGCAGGCTGTACCCTAAAATATGGCCTGCAAAATTGACCAATCACAGCACACATACTAACTGAGAGATAAACAGTAGAACCCCATTAATACAGTCACCAACAAGCCGTGAAAATCTGGCTGTATTAACAAGGCGGCTGCGTTAACTGGGTTTTCATGTAGAAAATGTATTTTGGGCATTTCGCTGGGACAAAACTGAAAAAGTGGCTGTAATAATGAGAGAACCGTATTAACAAGGTGACTGTAGGCGGGGTTCCAATGTAATAATAATGGCAACACCACACAGATCAACCAGCAGCTAAAAACAACTGAGCTCTTCATTGCAAATTATAATGGACTTGTTGTACCACCTGTACTGAGGTTGGCTTCGACATGTCTGATTTTCAACTTACACTTGCAAAGAAGTATTTAAAAAAAAATTCTATCTACAGTGTATACAGATAAAAATTGCTTCACAGTGCAGCTGTGGCTTTCTTGACACACTGAAAACTATTGACCATCAGACAGTATAACTCAGTAATGTTTACATTCCATCATTTTCATCTACACTGCACTATGAAAATAAAACCTGCATAATTTTCTAGACTACAGATTTTGATCACTTTGCATAAATTATAAAATTGATGTACATTTATGGAATACACAACTCAAATGAAAGCTACAAATATCTACTGATGATGCTAGGAACAAGACGTTGAAGTTTTAATGTTAACACATACCATATACTATCCACCGGAACACATGGCTTATAGGAAATCTGCCCACTAACTGAAATTTCCATAAATCCACTCCATAGACAAATGTAAGGAAATAAACAGCAGCAATTGCCTGTGGAGATTGTGTTATGCTTATTATCACATTACTCCATTATGTACATACAAGTGATGGATGAGCTTGCCAATAGCACATGCCAATCTTTGCATCGTCAGTGATAAAGTCAATGGAGACTTTTTTATCTTGTGGGTGAAAGTTGTTAAATCCAGGGATGGAAATAACGGCTGGTGATCGATAATTACTGATCAAATTTGCAGCCAAAAATATCAACAAGAATAACATTTCACAAGAATAAAATAAAAAAGTTAACTGGACAAAGCTAGATGCTAATCACCCATCACTGTTTTTTGCTTATTTCCATCTCAGTCTGTAAATTAGACATAATTGCCAAACATCTTCCCTGACAATCTAATTATTCACTCTTAAAGGTGTTTGATGTCATTATGAGGGCCATAATAGGAACTTGATTGGTTAATTTATCTGATTGTGTAAGCTTACATGACAGGGGCAGCTGAACAATCAATATTGTCTGTAATGCAAACTACTGAACAAAACAATTAGCATGGAAAACCATTCATTTATATTCAATGCTCAGACAGGTTGAGCAGCAAAACATGCTCTTTCAACACATAGTTGGATGAAGATGTTTGATCCTTCAACCAGGGAGAGCTGTACAGTGCCTCCCAGGATATTTCCAGGATACTCAACTACATACAAGAACTCACCAGCTGACTGGCATCATATGACCACGGCAAAAATAAAGTCCCTGTATTGTATTTTTCCCAGTGTGCCAAATAAAATCCCAACAAGCAGGCTAACATGATCCCATACAGTTCCCACAGCGTAACGCTGTGAGGGCCATGACCAAACAGTGAAAATAAACTAATAGGCATAAGGAATGCTGCTGAGCTGTCCAATCCATGGTCAAATAACTCCCCCAGTGGAGAACTGAGAACAAAATAATAAAAGCATTTTATTAACACAGCAATCGTATGTCTCATAAGAGACTGTCCAAATACTGTTAGATGGTCATGAAGAAAACATACATGTACTGGTTGCTTGTGAGAGATCAACAATATAATGATTAATGTGTTTGAAAAAAGACTGGTATCATGGTCAAGAGCTAGTTTTAAAAAAAAAACATGGCAGTCATTGTAAGGGCTGGAGATTTTGCACTGGAATTCTGAGTTAGATCTCTGGCTACACTGATAGAAAAAGACATGTTGACTTCACCACAGCTTGATCCCCTGGCTACATGTACTTCTAACCTGTGATCAGGAATTCTGTTTTTTTTTTTGTTTGGAGAGCAAGAAAATTGGCAGAGCATAACATAAGGTGTGTGGATGGGAGAGGGGAAAAAAGAAATTAAAAAACTAGCAACAATGCTGATTCTGAATTTATAATAGTGTTTTCCCCTCCCTCAAAAACCAATGTTTTAATTTAATTTGAGTTGATTTAGAGTTCATTTGATTTACAGTCTGCTTAATTAGTAGAGCACCTATGCTTGGCTAGTAAGATTTGAGTGTATTTTTTTATAAGAAAACATTAGAAGATATTAAAAAAATTTTGTTTAATACCTGCTGTTAGTTCTGCGAGCCTGTTTGCCATCACAGCCATCAAAAGTGTGTGCTGCAAAATGTGCCACAGCAAACACCAACCACCATACTGATGGAATTCTCTTGGTCTTGTCTGATTCAGAGGATGCAGTAAAGTGAGGGTCATAATAACATGTGACTGCATAAATCATAAAGAGTAGACACCAGCCACTAAATGTGAGAATGTTGGGTGCCAGCCATTTTGGAAAGAACTGAAAATATAAAGAAAACCGTTTAGATGGCAAATTTAGTTGACTTTGTGGTTGGAGACTATAGTGAGCATCATAGCCATGAGCCCACTAAGGGGTACGGGGGAAACACCCTCCAACAAAATGTTTTAAAATCGGAGTTCTCTGTGGCCATTTTTCCTGCACTCTGAGGTCATTTAATGACACAGCCTCAGCAAAATGTAAAAACTTACTTCTGACATATATATTTGATATTTGAAAAATGGTTAACCTTATTTTAGTAAGTAAGTAAGTAATAACTTTATTTAACGAGGGTAAAGACATTGATTACTGGTCACCCAGTAGTTTTCATAATGGACCTCATACAATTAAAGTAATAAAACGTATCGATTAATTAATTAACTACCTATATAATCTACCAACTAAAATTACATAATGAACTACTATTAATACAATATTGATTAATTGATTACTAATGAAACTAAAAGGTTTTACAAATCTTAAAATGATCAAGAAAAGAAATCATACTACGGTAAAGTTTAAATAAGTAATTTTTAAAATTAGTATTAGTTATCCCAAGTAGTGGATTTACACGTATGCTGGAGATTTTGCTTGCATGGCTGGAGAGCTGGAGATTGAGTCCAAAAGTTAGAGTCTCCACCCAAATGCTGGAGACTTGCCAATGATCTATGCTTCAATTCCTGCTTGACCTTTTTACTCTGCAGTTTTTTTTTTCAGGAAAAACACTCGAATTGGTAGCCCACAGAAGAAGGACCTGTGATCTGTGAAACATACATAGATGTGTCACTGTACTTCTAACCCTACTCCAAAACCAGCAAGCACGAATAGAGTTTGAGTCACAAAATATGCAGTATTTAAGATCGTCAGCCCAGCCCCCTTGGTATCAACAAACAACACAACACAACGCCACTCCCCTGAAGGGTCAGTCAACCTTTTCATCGGATTCAAGCAAGCCGTTGTGTCAAAGTTCACTTTTCTATTTTGATTGGTGTCGTCTGATGATGTTATGATTTCTTCAAACTGATTCATTAAACAACTCTCAGTACCCAAAACAATTAATTAGCTCTAAATCAGATTTTACGGCAGCTTACCGACGCGTTTAAATCTGAAGTAGGTAAGACTTACTACCACCAGCGAATAAAAATACTCACCTCCACTACGAAATTCCAGAAAGGATGAGTTATGTACTTTGACAAAGGCGATGTATCTTCAGATTTGTACTGCAGAAAAGATCAAAACGCTAAAAGATCACTTAAAACTTAATATATTTATGGCGATCAAGATCAGTCATGCAAGATTGTGCTTTAACCGGTGCCCCATACCTTGTACTTGTCGAAACCTCTTAGTTCTTCCGGCGTCAGATACAAGCCTTTCATCCTCTCGAAGTCTGAAGTGTGTAGTCTGTGAAAAGACGTTGACTTGTCCTTCAAGGCCGACAGATCTTTCGAATCGGGCGGCATGTTTGCCCATAAGGCGAAGCCCAGGGCAAAAATTGTTGTAAGTTGTTGAACAACGTGCTCCACCGCGCAGCACACTGGGATTGGTCGTTTCACGCCCCTGTCGCCGATCACGCCACTTTCATCCCTCGGGATCACGCGCATACGGAGCCTGTGGATCTTTGGGAAAACTACTCTAAATGGTTTATAACTGCGTAATTAAGTAATTTGACAGAAAATATTAGCACGTAAACAGTTCTGTTACCAAGAGGTGTACCTGAAAAAGATGTGCTCCGACAAAGCACAAACGAATGTACAGGTTTCCTGCCCATGATTAAAAAATGTTGTTGTTAACTCAGAGTTGTAACGTCCTCATCCATGAGCTGGCTCATAGGAGACTTTTGATTCTTTCCCTTGCGACTTCGAATTAACGGCGTTCGGCCGGGGTTCCCCTATCTGGCCTGGGGAAAGCAACCAAACATTGAGCCTGCAGGGAATCGAGTCAGCAGTATTACCAAAACAGGAAGTTCGAGCGCATCTTGCCCGCGAGTTTTGTGCTCACGTTGATGAAATCGAAGTTTTGATCTGCATGGTAGAGGGGTTCGTCCTTGTGTCGGCAAATCACGTCTACATTTAAACCCTTTCCCCCAACACCATGGGAGCGTATTTGAGCAAGCCAAAAACGGAGAAAATTTCCGATGGAAGTACTGACGGAAAACTCAGTTATGGTGTTTCTTGCATGCAAGGATGGCGTGTCAGTATGGAGGCAAGTGTGTTGTAGTTAAACAGATTGGCGTTTACTTCGCCACGTAAATCTACCATTCCCCGGAGTACTGAAATCTCAAAAATTTTAAAAGAAAGTCTGTGTTGGAAAACAGCGGAAGACGTAGACTAAATGGGAGCGTTCACTCTAGTGGTTTTATTATTCAGGATTTAATTTCATTCACCGGTTCATAGGCGTGAAATTCACTTGAAGCTTGCCATTTGAAGGGCTTAGTGATTTAGTTAATATTTGTTGTTACTATTTAGCTATGTCTAACTTAGTCGCATTGCCTTTCAAAGAATTCAGTTCTTATAAAGCTAACTTGAAGAAAAATTGTTGGGTCGGGGGATATTTTGAACGTTGCTCAACTATCGAAATCAAGCTATGAGAAGTAAGCTGGTAACTTGAAAAAAAAAAAGAAAATTATTGTGGTTCTTTTGTGTACTTAAGGTTCGTTGCTGTTTCAGTAAATAAAAGCCAAAGCAGTTTAATTTTTTTAGCGCAATTATTAATGGATCAAATAGCGAAATGAAAAGCATTGTTTCAAATTATCTGAAAGGTTTCAATTCATTAAATTAATTTATTGCGTTCGGTAAGAACTCCAATACTAGTCCTTCGATCAGTCATCACTATTAGGTAAAAGGGGTGAGGAAAAGAAAAAACAGATAACCTCAAGATGGATATTTTTTACATCCTTGCTTGTCCCCACATCTTAACATCGTCAACACCACCTGTTCAATTGCAGAATGAACTGCCTCAGTCAATTTTTGACAATAATTTATAGATATATGCTGCATCCCTTGAGCATTTTGACAAGCTACAACAAAGGTTACACTATTAATTCCAGCCATCATTTGATGGTAGTCAAAGAATTTTCCTACGTGCAAACTTGTCATATATCAGGAAGTCGACTTGCCTATGTTTTAATTACATCTGAGTTGAAACCCCCAGAAAATAGCATTTTATTGAGCCCACATGACTAACAGAAACAATTCTTAAATGAAATGGCTACAGGAAGATGTAAAACATGTAGGAAATAGTGTATGGTATGGTTTAGCCATTCTCCATGGAAACAACTGTACTGTTGCATCAGGATTGATAAGAAGTCTGAACCAATAGCATGGGCTTCTTATCATGAAAAAACGTTTGTATGAAATATCATTGCCTGTTATGCAGCTGTGACAAAATACAGGATGAACAAATAATAAAGAACATTTGACCTACTGTTAAACTCATCAGCAATAGATGAGGTTGGGGGATGGTGCTTATACGGATGGTGGGAAGGAAAGCGGACGAGCTGAGAGCCAAGGTAACCATGGCAACCCTGTGAGCGGCAACCACCATCCAGCACCGTCACACTGACTAGGAAATCAGTGGAGATAAGCTGACACATACCTACATGGGTGGGAAAGGGGTGGGGGGCAGAACGACACGAAGGCTTCGCAAAAGCAACACGAATAATTGCACAATGAGTCTCAGAAATCTGAGCCCTGTAAATACCCAGAACCCTGCCACTTACCGGGCTGCCCCGCAGCAGGTCTGAGCCGCCATGCAGAAGACCGCTGCCTGCATTGCCTCGATTTTAACTTCGCCTAAATTACATTTAGCCACATTAAATCTCTCTCCAGCTGATTAACCTTTTCAGTACATGAAGAGAGAGAGAGAGAGAGAGTCCCTCTATTTTCCTTGCTAGAAAAAGTGATATTAGTGACTCAAGGGTGTAAGCGCATAGTGTATGATTTAGTCAGGAAGATACTGTCGTTTTCATCTAAGCGTGGACACGTGACAGAAAAGCATGTTCTAATTGGATGCAAACATGACATACTTGGTAACCAAACATTTGAAGTTTGAAGGGTGTTCGACCATGTTTTACCAAAATGGCAGAAAGGATAGATATCGAAGACTTCTTCGAGGAATTTGATCCAGACCTGTTAAAGTACGCTTCCGCTTTTCTAAATGTGGGTTCTCGTCAAGTGTAATGATGAAGTATTGGCCTGAACACGATTTCCAAAACTTATAAGTGGTATACATGTGTACAGTTGAACGGTTTATATGATACCTTTCACATGTTTCACTTATTGGACGCCTAGCCGCTATCTGAATCACCTCATTTCTGAAATCCTTGGACAAAGGAATACCTGGTTGAAGTTTCGGCCATATTTGTTTATCGAAAACATATCAACAGATTCGAAAACTTTCAAACTTTGGCGCGAAAGTTTGCTTAACGGCTGTAAAACTTCAAATGTTTGGTTACCAAGCATGTCATGTTTGCACCCAATTAGAACATGTTTTTTTCTCACATGTCCATGCTTAGATGAAAACGACGGTAGCTGTATTTGCAAACAGCAAAATTCTCAACTGCCATTTGCACAGATGCTTGTTTCAACCAGCATCTGTTGATTACGTTAGCATTACATCACTATTTTAAAGCATTTTTTCAGGGTTACCACAGTCAGGAAAAAGTCAGGGAAAAACAGATTTTTTCAAGTCGGGAAAAGTCAGGGAATTGTGTATGAAGTCAGAGAATTTCTAAATTCTACAAAGTCAGTGTGAGACTGACTTCCTTGTGTAGTCAAAATGTTGATTGCAGGCTGGCACTTTCTGTTTAGTTAACCTTTTTATAATATTTTGTTATAATATTTATTACTTTCAGGATGCTCATACCTGTATGCTGGATTTTGACAACAGTTCTACACTTTTTGCAGTGTATGATGGTCATGGAGGTGAGAAGGATATTTATGTCAATAGATCAATATTGTCTCTGTATTGTCTTGTTTGTAAATATTTTGCTTTCATCAGATGATAGCTGGTTCTTTTGTTTGAAACTTTTAGCACTGACAACTGTTTATGTGATCACTGTTCTTAGGCAGATGTTTTTGAAGGTCCCCCATGCCTTATACTTTTACTTAAAATCACTTTGTCATGTTATGTTTTTCTTTTTTGCTCAGGCTCTGAGGTAGCACAGTATGTGGCCAAAACACTTCCAGATGTGCTCAAGAGCACAGAAAGTTATCAAAAAGGGGAGATCAAACAATCAATGGTTGATTGCTTCTTGGAAGTTGACCAGCTTATCATAAGTGATCAGGTTTGTAAGGAGGGTAGTGTGTGTATTTTATGATAGCATGAAGGGTTCACCAGTACTGTTAGTTACAGCTCTTATAATAATATTATTAAACCTGGCCTCTGTCATGCAAGACATACAAGTTGTATTATTATTTTAGGGCTTAACAGATTTGAAGGAATTGGCAGGTGTTGATAAGGATCTTGATGAGGAAGAAGATCTGGAAATGTTGGAACAAGAAGCCATGATGCCATTGCATGAACTACTTGCAAAGATGAAAGAGGTTAGTACTTCGAAAGCCTACTGCGTGCAACACTATGTGATTTAACCCGAATGGAATGGCGTGTCACCCACGCTAGAACTCCTGTTCCCAATACACCATCTCCGGCCTCATTTTGTGGCCTCTAAATTAATTGACGGAATATTCTGAAGTTTAGCCGGGTAGGGGTGAGTCACACTAAGTCACAAACCGAGTCAAATCAGTTGATCAAAAGCAAAGGGGGAGTGAATAACTAAGTTTTTTCCTGTCTTATTAATATTTAAAATGCGGTGACAGATGAAGAAGGCGAGAGGTGACGATAATGGTGACGAGGAATTCAACAAAGTGTGGGCACCTAACGATCAAAACGAAGCAGATGGTGGAGACAAGAACGGTGATGAAAAACAAAGTAATCACACCGATGAAAATGGTACGTGTACTGCTCAGTAGAGTTCATCTATCGAGTTAGCTCTATTATTCTCCCACTGGTAAATTTCTGATTTGACCATTGATAGACAGCGAGGGAAAATTTCGTCAACTTGTCACAATGTGCTTCCTGTTTCAGCTTAAATATACGTAAGTCGTAATTTCTCGCTACAAACCTTTCGAACTCTGCTCTGGTTCATTCAGTTGTGAATCAGTGCCAAAGGTTTGTTTGCAAATATTACACTTAAATATTCCCATACCGCGGCTACAAGTAGCAGAAGGAAGTTCATTTTCGGGGAGAAAACCTGGGATATAATGCTTATTCCTTTGGTCAGCAGTGAAATTCCTGGTGATTTACAAGAAACCAGAGAATGTGCCTCAAATTCCAGGTAACTTATTAGCCCCGGAAAATAAAAGTATCTTATGTAGATAATGTTCGTTCTTTCCACGGATTTGAAAGGTGGGTATTGAATTCCTTCTTATGTGGTGGAAATCTTCGGATGCCCGTTGAACCCGGATTATCGCCGATAAAAAAAGACGGTGTTGATATTATACTTCTTTGGCTTGTAATGGTATCAGAGGTTTCGCGAATCGAGCCTCGGAGCTTCTGTGCAAATTCAACCACTACTTGTGTTTTTAGATTACAAGAATGGAAAAGAAAAGATTAAAGAAAATTGTTCTATGAGCAAGGCTGGGCGCTCATCCTCTGGTAAGAATACCGCAAACGGAAGTTTAAAGGAAGAAAAGGAAAGAGATTCGGAAGAGAAAAATGAGGTTGAGGATGGAAAACCACAAGACAGAGAGGCAGCGACGACTGAAGCACGACAAGTGAAGGTTGGGAAAGATACAAATGATGAGAAAGGTCGTGAAGATGAAGCTAACGATAATGAAGATGATGAGGGACGCGAGGAGGAAGAAGAAGACGATGGTGATGATGACGATGATGACGAAGATGGTGATGATGATGACGACGAGGATGATGATGATAATGAAATGCCGATTCAAACCTCAGACGAGGTAAATCTACAATTTGACTCATTTGGTAAAAATCTATGGGAAGTTTACCTGTGATTTGTGCTATAGTTTGATAATGGAACTTTTTCCGCCAGGGGGGGCAATACATTTTTGAGGTCCCAGTTTCACCGTCAGACTGTTTAGTGCGTTTCAATAATTGCGTGAATTATTCGCGAATGTCCTCTAAATGTTGACCGTGAACGCCGCATGTATGAAGAGAGAAAGCGGATTACTTTCGTGAGGTACTTTATAAGTTACAAAATGAAGTCAAACTGCACAAATATAAGCTATGATTTGCTTACGCATTCCAGACTGCGTGTCAAAACAAGCCGGACGGTAAATTAATCTGGTTTTTCATGCAGTTGTTCAATTTTTTCGGGCTGTTTTACTGGGGGTCACAGTTACTCTAAACGACTTCCAGATGGTGAGGAAGCACATGTACAATACAATCAATAATTAAAAGTAAATGGCGAAAGCTAATAATAGGCCATATTCGTATTCTCGGTATTGAACTGGACCTAGCATGAAGTAGAGGCTCTTGCGGGGGAATACATTTACATATGAAAAGATTCCCCCGCAAGAGCCTCCACTTCATGCTAGATCCAGTTCAATACCGAGAATACGAATATGGCCTATTCGCGTATACTTAACATGTGACCAATCAAATAATGAAACGCAGATGCAGACCTACTAATTAGAGCATACCTCACAACAGTATTCAAGCACGGTACACAGCTTGAAAGAATTACCCTTAACTGCAAAGGAATGCACTTCTATTGAATTTACAGGACTGTTGAAAAAGACGCTTCTCGCCGTCCCCAGCTTGCGCGCTTCACCCTGTTTTCTCGTCCAAAAACTGTGCTTTTACACGGTCGCCAGTTGAAACTGAACTATGCTGAGTGATGCTAAAGCTTTTTTTCCCTTTGCTCTCTTCTTTTCGAATTCTCTCTTCCGTGCGATTTTGACCGATTTGAGTCCTAAGATGCCCTAAGATCAAAATGCGTTTTCTCACTAAATATTCTTACGTATCTCATGATACGTATAAGGAGAATTTCCATCAATAATATTGGACGTTTTAAATTCGTCAATCCTGATCATGTTCGATGTGGTAGGGATATCGTAAGGAGAACTAAGATTCTGGTCACTCTTGGTAAAAACGTTAAATTTTTTTATTGTTTTCGAAAAATCGTTACTTAAAAAAATCCTTTGTGGTTTGGCCTTTTTTCTTTATAGGTTGGTTATGACAGTGGGACCACGGCTATAGTTGCCTTGTTACGGGAGAATTACCTAACGGTCGCGAATGTTGGTGATTCCCGGTGTGTGTTATGTCGTAACGGTATTGCACTGGAAATGTCCGTGGACCACAAACCAGATGACGAGCTGGAGCTTAATAGAATCCACAAGGCTGGCGGAAAAGTTACTTGCGAAGGAAGAGTCAATGGTGGGCTTAATCTATCAAGAGCGTTAGGTATGGCGTGAAAAAATGTAAGCATACGAGGGAATTTTCTCCTCGTTTGTCTTGTGATTCGATTCTTTAAAAAGCATAAATTAATTCACCGTTAATGATCAATAGTGAGGTCGATTGACAACCTTTACTCGCGATATTGCATTTTTCGTGGCACCAAACCAGTGAAATGCCATAATGTTGAGTAAAATGTAAAGCTTTGAGTATTAATGAGATAGCATCTTTTATTCATACAACAGCAAAAAGGAACGATAAAAACCGATGTTTCGGAGTCAGTGATCAAGACTCCATTGTCAAGGAAACTATGTACCAGACCATGCAAAAAACAGCATTTAAAGCGATCTTGGCGCGAAAATTAACATAACGGGGTGCGAAAATTACACAAATACCATGGCTCGAATAGAGTCTGATTGCACGTTCAGATTTGGCTTTAAGTTTCTTATAAAAAGCATTTCGTTGTTTGTACACAAAAGTAGGTTTTAAGTTTCTGTCTATTTATTTATCTATTTATGCGTGACCCCACAAGCTGCAAAGCTTAAATTCTTATCGTGTTTAAATAAAGGTTTTACTATTTCTATTAGTTAGCAGTTTTATTCGTGAAACCGCGAAAGTTTCAGTGACGGAATACTTGTACAGAACGCCTTGTTGGACGCTCGAATTGGCTGGTCAATGCAAAGTCCCATTGCTAATACGTCGCCGTCAATATTATGAACACCAATAATTGTGCCTTGCGCCTTAGTTGAAAAGGGAGAACCGTCTTGAGTTATAGAGCATCTGCAACTGTTTAAACGTTTTAGCACCACTGATCTTTTAGTGGTCAAGAATTAAGTTGTTTTTTTAATTTCTAGGTGATCATAGCTATAAACTACAGTCCGAGCTTTCTGCGCATGAACAACAGATCACCGCTGTACCTGATGTCAAACAAACACAACTAACAGAGTAAGTCAAACTTAAAATTGGTAAAAGTTGTAGGTCAAATGGTTACGTTAGAAAGTACGTTCACTTAGCCTTTACAACGACGTGATGCGGAAAAGTGTCACCAGGGGTTCATTAGGAGTTTTTTTAATCTTGATTTGTCTGTCATTCGATCGCTATGAGAGACTGTTTTAGAGAGAAAATCAAATTAACTCCAAATCAGCTTAAATCAAATCAAGATGGTTGTTGGAGGGAGAGAACGAGAGAGAGAGACACAGATCGCTAATTATAGTGATGTCCCTTTACAGCTTTTTGTGTTTTGTGCTGGAGTAACTGTCAAATACAAATGTATTTTTCGCAGAGCTGACGAGTTTATGGTCATTGCTTGCGATGGAATATGGTGAGTAAAACCCAGGCTAACGCCAAGCAGTTTACTAAAATTCGCAAAAATTTCCCTAGCAGACATTCAGAATAATGCCTTACTAAGTTGTCGGTTTCGGAAATGCACGAATGTTCTACTTTCATAAATAAAAAATAGTCTCAATTTGGCGCTCACAAAATCCTCTTCCTTCGCTCTTGGAAAACTGTTCGCTTCTCGGAACAGATGATGTCCTAGGACAAATACCTGAGCATAATTTTTAAGCCGAATGGAGGCTATTGTGTATAGTATCAGTCAAATATTTTTCGCAACACGCATTTGGGGAATATTACAGCCTGTGATATTCCCCAAATCCGGGATGTTCCCCAGTTTTAGCTGGGACATCTTCAGTCACGTGATGTTGGTGTTAAGACCAATCGCGTGCGAGCGAAAATATTAAGTGGATTATAAACCGTGATATGACCGTGTTATATGATTATCAGTTGTTCTTTTACAGAAATGACTTCACGTTTTATTTAACAGGAACGTGAAAGGAAGTCAAGAAGTAGTTGACTTTGTAGCTGACAGACTTCGAGAACAGAGAAAGAACGAAGATCTCAACCTCGCAGGAATTTGTGAAGAGGTAAATCTATCACTGATTCTCTGAGACACGGTTCGTCCGATTCAAGTTCTCGTTTGTGAAGGTCGCTAAAAGGGTTCTATCGAGCATGTTCGTAACGGGATTTTGTGAAGCAAACACACGATAACTTTTTGCAAACACGATATTACACGAGCCGAGCTGGGTCGGGTTCATCCCTCGGGACTGAATATCGGCTCGGAAAAATATTACATCAGTGTTACTTAGAAAGAGGATGACCAGTGAACAATGGGCTCTCTTGCTCTGAGGAATTTAGTCGCGAGAAATTCCTGTCTCAGTGAAAGGTTGACATGGAAAAATCTCAGCACCGGTAGTCACACCACCATTTCGGTCCTGCTGAACCGGGATTCTGGCGGAATATAGTTACAAGAGGAAACAAAAAATGGTTGTACCGGTCTGACATACTTGTCATTGTTATATAGCTGGCCCATTTATTGGCTAGTTCATGGTCACATGACATCTAACAATGAAACTGTTCACCGCCAAACGACATGAACGACCAACATCGCTAAAACTATGACGTCAACAGGGCTTTTATTTAGCGCTCGCCCACTCGCCAATGCGAGTGTCAAGACCGTGGGGCGAGTGGAAATCGTAGAGTGCAATTTGAACTTCACTCGCCCAGATGGCGAGTGCTGCAAAAATTAGTTTTCAACTCTGCGTCAAAAGGGAAAGAGTTCACTGTTACCCGCGAAATGTTGACCGCTGTCGCACGTGATCAGAGCGTGCAGTTGAAGGTGGCTTGATGTTGTCGCTGGAATCTCAGTGCGTTTTTCAAAATTTGCTTCTGTTTTTGTTTTCCATCGGTTTGAGCCATTTGTTTTGCCATATAACAAGTCACTTAATGACTGGTCCCTTGGGGACGTGTGGAATAATGGATGGATAATGGATAACGAAACACACGTCCCCAATTATCCATTATCCAATCGTTTCGTTTTGTTTCCTGAGAATCTCAAACAAAATTCGCTGTTCCCCAAGGGACCAGTCATTAAGTGTACAGTAGTAGTCGGGAAAGTTTTGTTTTTGGCGTGTTTAGATGACGTGTTGGTAGCACGGCAAACCGAGCCAGCCTGGCTCATGTAATCGGCCTATCAAATTCAGGGTCATTCTCAATACTTTAATATTCTTAAAAGACGAATAAGCAATTGATAACGATAATGCGAGAAAAGCTACTCAGACGAATTATGTTTCGCTATCGCATTATTCTTCCGATAGAATGCATTCATCTAATTTTGAATTTCGATTCCAAACTTGCGAATTCCGATTGAAAACCTCATATGGTAATACTGCCTTTCAATTGACAAATTTCAAGCTGGAACTTCGATTAAGCTTTAACAAATGCTTAAAAAAAAGACAAAAAACCATGGTTAATGTTTTTATCGATCAGCTTAATCTGCTTTGGAATCACTAAGCTCAAATGCTATTCGCAAACGCCCGTTCTTAAATCTTCACATCTCATTATCCATCCGTCTTGTGTTAGTAGCATTAAGTACATAGTTCACTTTACAGAATAGAGTTGACCCCGCTCTCTGTTCCTTGTTTTTGTCTCGACGTTTTCCCAAAACGGAACAGAGAGCGGCCTTGTTCACATCCCAAACGCACGCGAACAGTAACCAAATGAACAAAAAGTAGCAGGTTGAAGGCTGGGTTCACACGTTCGAAGCTAACACAAACATTAAGCATGCACAAACGCTTGAGCAATGCGGCTGCATGCATGCAAGAAATACCATACACGCATGCGTGTGAAGTGGTCCTCCAATATGGTGGACAGGCCATGCTTCACTTAGCGTATGTTAGCGCTGTTCTTGCTTGAAATGAAAATGCGTCTGTAAGCCAGTCGTAAGGAAGTGTATAGAGATTAAAAATTTCATCTTCTTGCGTCGGCGTTTGTGTTTTGCCAAGCATGGCCAAGCAATCATAATTGTACAATTTCCAGTTCGCTTAACCATTTGCTTTTGTTAGTACAAAATCTTGTATTTTGAAGTGAAAGTCGTCTTAATTCTTTTAGCTCCAACAGTGACCAGAGTCTACTTTCTCCTTACAGTGTCACCATTTTAGCTAACACACAGGTTATGAGAATAAAGGGCATGATCATCAAACATATCTTGATGTTTAACCAAATTCTCTGAACTTGTAGTAGGCAAAATCTGAAAAGACCGGTTAAGAGAATATGCTTGTTGATGTCAGGGCTTGAAGGGTTAATTCACTGTTTTTTGCAGTTGTTAGATGCCTGTTTAGCACCAGACACGAGCGGAGATGGTTCAGGTTGCGACAACATGACCACCATCGTTGTAGTGTTTAATTCTGCTTCCAATGCAGCGGAGAACAACAACAAGAAACGAAAAGTACAAGAAGACGAAAAACCGGCAGACAAGCGGACCAAAGCAGATGACTCTTAATATTATAGTATTTTAATGTATGCAGTTGTACAGAGAGAGTTTTAATTTTCTCTAAACGACATTCACACCCGGACACTCCTCACGTTCTCTGATCATTCTAAGCTAGATAAACTTATCCAAGCTTACCATCAATTGTTATAGGTGTTTTCTTCTTTCTTCGCAAACGTGGGGGTGCAAGACTATATTCCGTTTCTTTGGGGGAACGTTAAGTGACATCCCCAAAAGCCGGCTGCGAAGGAGATTTGTCCCCGTATAACTTAAGGTATTTCTTACTCCCAAACTAGAATAAGTTTTGGAAACCTTCATTCCACGGTTTAGTCTTGGTTTTCGTGAAACGTCCTGTGGATAACCGACGCACCAAGGTTTGCCATCCACAGGTAAAACAGCAACAGCAGCAAACCGGCAAATGAAAACAGAAAATGAGATTCAAGTATAAAAATTTATTGACCTTCATCATTTAGTTTGTAAATATTTCAACAAATTTGACGCCCTTGCTGGGCGTTGACATGCAACAGTTTTTTGACGGTTCACTTTGGAGATTCATGCTTGAGTCATTATCATTCGTGAGCTGTTGAAGGTTGGCGTCTTACAAATAAAATGCATTTAAGACGTCGCAGGTTGGGTTAATATCACACTGCGAACCCGTCGTTCTTTTTTATTTTATGTTTCTGGTGTTCTCCTGAAGTATCACGCGTCCCCATTCCTTTCTTTTCTGGTTTCTAGCGATTGTCACGCACTGCGTTGTTTTGTTAAAGTGGTGCGGGCGCACCTTCCCCCACCTTTCAAATCCACCTCCACTCCCAAAAAATCCCCGTGCTCAGGTTCCGAAAGTAGCCGTTGTAGCTGAGATGACCTGTACAAAAAGGTCACAATACTGGCAAGAGTCAGAGAAATTTCGCTAGACGCCGCCAGCCTGTCCCAATTTCGATATATTAAGATTCAACTTGAAGCAATAAATATGACTTCGAGGCTCCGAGGAATAAAATAAAGGATTTGTCGGAGTTTTCCCCAGAGCCTCGATGTGATGTCTTGTGAAAGGGCTATTAACTTCGCGTACCGCTGTACAAACCCGCAGAAAAAATCGGGACCTGAGACCGGCTCTCACCAGTCTCCCTTTTTCTGCGCTCCACATGTCGCTAATTTCAAAACTGGCAAAGCTTTGAATTGGCTCAGATTCATGCGCAGGGTGTTAACGGTCTCGACAATTAGCAAAAATGGATGGAAACCGCATCATGTGGTAGCTGAATTACCCGCGTGGCAGGAGTAAGTCAAATTATGTTTCATTTGGATCCTCTCATTGTTTAAAATAGAAATTAACTTAACTTATTTCGCAGAGACACGTTTAAGGAGCTATCTGGCTTTAACTCTCGGCCAAGAGTGCGTACACGGG
The DNA here is from genome assembly GCA_948470475.1 of Galaxea fascicularis. Lineage (NCBI taxonomy): Eukaryota > Metazoa > Cnidaria > Anthozoa > Scleractinia > Euphylliidae > Galaxea > Galaxea fascicularis. The sequence continues at coordinate 2,514,815 of OX419345.1, read as the reverse complement.
GACCATATACCCAAGTGAGTGTTAATGCATTCTCGATATCGACACTAAGATTAGAAAAGCCAGCGCTCCTGGAAAAGCGGATAAAAAACCTACAGCCAGACATGTTTCTTAAAGGCTTGGTATCGCACGTCTTAATAATTTAGTTCCAATCAAGGATCATTTTCGTGATTCACAAGCTTTTATCTGATGGAAAGTTTTAACACAGTCCTGAAAAACTTTTGAAACTTACTGAATCTTTCCTGTCATGTGCTCCCCAGCCTTAATAAAGCCTGAACGTGAATGAATTCCATTCCCGCCTGTTGAGAGATACCTCAACTACCTGACATAACAGAGGACGATGTTTTCAATACTAATGGCTAACAAACTAATTTTTGTGTTTATTTTTGTTTTTTCAGCACTTAAGTACCAGCAAAAATAAAGGCTAACTAAGGCTGGTGCTTTATGAAAGCAAGCTATAAAATGAAAGAAAAACACTGGCATTTCACTTTATTTCTGTCAGTTTTTTCTTTTTCTTGGCAGGCGTCTGTTTCACTCAGTAAGTAAACCAAATAGTCCTGAGATATTCTCCAGAACTCGAAGTGATACAACCAATTACATAGAAACAAGGCCGAGATTTAGGAGAAAAAAAATTAACGGATCAGCGCGTTCGGGCCGCAGAATGACGCGGAAAACATAGCTGTTACCCAGTAAACGAGAAAAGTATATATATATATATATATGGGTACGTTTTATATAAAACCCAGAAAGGCCGGATGGTCTCTAAAACTGCTTGGCCAATCACCGTAATAACGTGCAATCGCGCTAAGTAACTAGCGATCACGTCAAAGTTAGCTCTCGATCGATTTCCGTTGCAGTCTGATCTTTTTCTTTCTCGTGCTCCAACTTCCGTTCGAAATTAGCCTAGTTACCCTACGAATAATACAATGGGTTATAGTATCTAATTAATTTCCGTTCTTTTTTCTGCTGTTCGGGAATTATTTCATTTTGCCGGACTCCCAGTACAGTTGCAACCTCGTTCGCAGGGAGACGGGAACGAGGTTGCGCACCGTCGCAGATATGACGCAGGAGATTTTCATGTGTAGTTGCATGTTAGTTTCTTGTTGATTATGCTTGAGAGGGAGAAGAAGAAAACAAAAAGATTGAGTGGGAATATGCTGTTGTGACCCGTTTGAGATTTTCACACGCTCACTGTGATAGTTTTCCCAGACAGACAGTTGACACATCTGTTGACATAACCTTGTCAAGAAAAGTGTCATTGTCTCGTTTTACAGCCACAAAGGACGGTGTAGTCAGTAGTGTCAATAGTGTGATCTGAATAACTGGGGATAACAACAATGGCTGTATCTTACCACAGAAACAGTCGTGAAGAAGACTCTCCCATCTGCACTAACACTGTGCTGTTAATGCTTGGCTTGCTTTGTGTTTTAATCGGTGTAGTGTTGGTTATTATAGGATCCGTAAGGCTTCATGCGGCTGATGAAAACTGCACGAGGGAGTCCCCATCGCTGGCGAGGCGCATTGTATCAAAGGTTGGACAATCGTGCGCTTTCTCCGTCGAAGCAGTTCGTGTGGGTTTACCTGGGTTGCTGGAGGAAGTTAAAAGCTCGTATTTTGAACACAACCCTGACAACATTGCATGGATGCCAGATCTACAAAGGGAAGAAATTGTTGAATATGTCAAAACCAGGTGTGAGGTCGATGTAGTTCATAATCACTGCTCTTTAGGTTTAGTGGGACAACTGATAATACGAGGTCTAAATCTGATCGGGTTAAAATGAGCTTTTGGTGAGCAGTCGCAAGGTACGGTAATCGATTTCAAAGTTTTGCATGCTGTTTGCCAGATCGGTAAAATGAAATACAGGAAATATTATTCCCCTCATGATTTGTGACTGTGAAAGCTCATTGACTCTCTTGTTCCCTGTTGAAATCCAATTATAACTCGATATCTTTATTAAAATGTCTGTTGTGGTGGGGTTAAGTAAATGTACTTGTTCCAAACGAGGAAGAACACATGTCGAATTTGGTTGAAAACTTGGAATTCTTTGGCGCAAGTCGTATCCTTTCTGTCAACGTTGCCGTCTTCAAATTTGCCTCACGTTTTCTCTGGAAGAAAATTTCATGCAGTGTTGTGATGACAATTTGGTGACGTTTTAAAGACGATTAATGACATGCTGCTTTCCCAATTCCATGCCAAGAGGATGTAGAATAAATGGCCTTAGAATTTTTTGCTCCAAATACGATTTTATTTGATCTAACTTTAGAATCTTCGGGAAAACAGAGAACTAGATAAATCTCTGGAAAAACAGATTAAAATGGCCGATAGGCAAGTGTTGAAATGCAAGTTGCAAATGTCGGGAATATCGATCGCCATGAGAGAGGCCTGGTGGTAAGATTGGGTCAGAGGCAGTACGCAGAAGGAAAGAAATGGTGTGAGCTCTCGGGAACACGGTCAGCTTTTCGCATCCTCAGGCAATAAATACATATGACGTCTCGTGAGCAAATTCATACGGAAATCAACTTTATTGGGGGGGGGGGGGGGGGTGGAACTATGCATGGTCGATAACCATGCTGTGTCTCAAAACGTTTGAATACAGTCAAATACTGTTTTTTTTTTCTCGCCCCGCGAGCGAAGAGGAATAAATCTCGCGCTAGACCCCATAGATAACTAAATCGCAGCCTAGGTCACGCGTTTGTAGCTCCGAAAAAAATGATTAGTACAGCGTGTCGTTTAACTATCCGACCACCATCAAAGAAATAGGAAAAAGTAGGAAATGGGAGAAAGGCGTAGAAAGTCGAGGAATGCTCCGTGCGAACGGTTCAATACACATGCTGATTAGCTATCCTCTCTACAGATATTTTCCTTACGACCCCTCCCCAGAAGCTCTTAAGAAGAAAACAGATGCTGCTTTCGCATTGCTGAAAAAACTGCAAAAAATTGAAGTGGACACGACCAAACTGAAGGCAAGAGAAGGAAAAGCGTTATCACAGGTATATTGTGTTCACAAACGTAGGACTCAAAAGACATACAAGTGGTGGAACAGAGAATTAACTCTGAAGTGTAAATTAAAGTGCTAATGGAAACCCATGAAGAACCCACTGGGCGTTAGCCCTAGTAAAGGGTATCAGGGAGCCACACGAGGCAAAGAAAAAATTCTTATGACCTCGGTGGGAATCGAACCCACGACCTCCGGATTAGATCTACCGTTGCTCTGCCGACTAAGCTACGAGGTCGGACAGAGAAAGTCGGGGACGATTAAGGTGGTGAATCGCGGCGAAGAGAAAGTAAGGGTACATATATATGTTGTTGGCATGCAAAACGTTCGCTTTCTTTACACCGATTATCTCAGTTCGTATTTATTTAACCGGCTCTATCCCTGAATCAATCCGTGGTTTATGTTGGATGGTTCTGAAGTTTGAGTATTTTGTTAAGTTCGAGTATTAAAGTAAAGCTGTCAAACAGTTCTTTCATGTAATTCTGCTCGTTTTCAGTCCACTTAAGCATCTTATTTTTTAATCTCGAGTGCTTTCAGAGATACCCGAACAGCATGACTGTGATATGTATCTAAGGACTTAGATTTCACCGGTTGATAAACTTGGGTTATACGACCTTTGCATATTTTCCCTTTTTTGTCACTGCACTGATCAGTTAACAAGGAACTGAATTTATTATTTCAGTCACCAATAAAGTATCGAAAAGTTGTTTGTAATTATCACTTTTTCACATTCTCGTTGAATTGAACTCTCGCGAGGTCGTTAATTCGAATATGGTTTCTCCCTCCGTTTTATTTCTTAAACTTTACTCCACTGTGTGTCCTTCTGCAAGGACAAGTGTATAACTTGATAGTGGTAAACCATCAGCCAGCGCGGCAGTAACAATTTTCTTGTTGTCATACCAACAGGCAAAGCATTTCCTTCAGCATGTGTTTGGCTCGCCGTATGACGTCAACTATTACGCAGGTGATTGGTTGATGGGACCAAACTACTTCTGTTGGCAGCCTATCTGCTTTGTTTCCTATGGCATAAATGCATTCGCGTGGCACGTGCAACCGCGCTCCTACGCGGATGTTCAGAACGTGATTGACAGCATTATGAAACATAAGAAGACGTTCCAAAGATATAGGTTAGTGACTGTTTATCTCAGAGTTGGGCCGAGGCAACTGTATTTTCCAATTGTAACGTTTCTTTTTGTGGATATAATGGCCCTTATGCGTGTTTTGAACACCTGACGTGATTTCACATAAGGCCTATTCCCCGTGCCCAGCAATGAATAATTTGTATAAGGAAAGCATCTTAGAAAACCCTGTTGCAACAACTTAAATATCAGCCATTAAGTTAGCTCTACGTGTTCAATTTTGAATTGCTGTACATAACTTGGTTAATACTATTTTCAATTTGCTTTTTTGAGTGCATTTCTAGTATATTGTCGTTACCTGGCTCACAACCAAATTTGAAGTTATTGCGATAGAGAGGATTTCAATTGAGTGCATTCCTCATTTCCTTTGGTTTCGCTTCACTGCGCTCTGTGATTGGTTGGCGAAACTTGCTTAAACAAAAGGGAATCGTCACACTCATTTCCCGCGCTCGGCGCCAGCTACATGAAATTGTTTCGCGTTCTGATTCGTTCAGAGTGCTGTTTCATTGTCGCTTTAAGGTTCTACAGAATTTACAGCTCGATCTTAAGGCCCCGGCTAAACGATCAAACATTTTCATCCAACATCATGTTGAATAAGCATGTTTGACCGTTTAGCCACCTCTTCAAACAAAGCAAGCGCAAGCGCGGGCGAGAGCGCGAAAAGGCAACCAATCTGAAAGCGAATCTGCGGGCGTGCACGTCAAAATTTCAGCGGTAACATGCAGAGGGCGTTATGCGGGCTCACTTTGCTTGATGTTTGATCAAACATTGTTTGCTCGTTGAGCAACCCCATGTTGTGTGCAACAAAAACGATGTTGCATAAAAAAATATTTGATCGTTTAGCCGGGGCTTAAGGAATTATTTGCCAGATTTTCTCATTGATTTGTTCAATTTCGTCAGAGAAAACATTGCCCTCGGAGTTCAAGCCGGCATGGTTCGTTCTTCTATAGATTGTAAAGCAGGGCTGAACGCTTTGAAAGAAAAGTATCCAATGGTGGCACAGTTAAATACCCCAGAGGCTGTCCTTAAGGAGTGGTACACACGGCTTTATTTAAGATCCCCCTACCTAGCAAAGTTGGAACTGGGAGTGAACTCAACCTGGCAGAAGCAACATGATGGTCAGACAGTAAAGGAAGCAATAAGGGAAGCCTTAGTGAAAGGCATCGGTGAACCAATACTGAAACTAATACAATTTTTAGAATTCGAACACAGTCGGCACTGCCTGCCCGACAGTCTGGCCAGCGGTCTCGCGAATTTGCCTGTGGACTTTGTGTACACCGATGGTGTCGCTGGAAACAAGACCACCAAGATTCTGCCAGGGAGCAGACAGAAGTTGAATGGGACAGAAACTTACAGTATGATTTTATCTTACTTCACAACTACTGAGATTACTCCTGAGGAAATATATAAAGAGGGAAAAAACCAGCTCAATTCCCTAATGCCTCAGGTAAAATTAATTCAGTACTAATATGGAGAAAGATGCTTTTGTGTAGTTAAGAAAACGAGAGGATATCTCGATATCTCGCCAGTTTTTACCTCCGGTACGGGGCGTTTCGCTCTTTTCAGTGCGGAGGGATCAGTATTTTTTGCTTACGCAGCAAAAACCGCCTACCACGTAGGAACTCGACACGCAGACGTATACGTAACACGCGCGTGGCACTTCTCGCGGTCTAGTCTGAGAAACGAGCCATAATTCCCTTAGTTATAAAGTGATATTGATCAGAAGTAGCCGTCTGTTTAGTTGTTACCGATTTTTCTCAAGTTTACAGGTTTTTTGTTCACCCGTTTTGATTTGAAGCCGTTTACATTAGCTAGCGTGGGTTTCTGTGCACCTTGGAAAACGTTTTCTCATGCCTTTTTTGCTGCGCGAAAGATCGAAAGAGAGTAAAAACCTGTGAGTAGCGGGAAGGAAAAGAAAGGAAAAATAACGCCTCTCTCGTCCCCCACCAATGTTTGGTCTGACTAGCAAACAACATAACAAACCTTTTCTTCACAGCTTTCAATCGATGATGAAAGTAGGACTCTTTTCGTTTCTTGTGTAAGTCGGTTAAGTTAATCTACTTTCGATTACTGTATCTTTACAGTAAGGCTAATTTTTCCTTGTTTCTTTTCAAACAGGTGAATAAGATCGCAAAGATTATGACTGGTAGAAACAAGAGATCAAAAGCAATAGAGTTATTTAAAATTCGTCTTAACTCTTCAGACCAGTGGCATAATCCTGCGCCATTTCCCGCCAGTGAGAGCAACGAGCAGGCGTACAAGACTTGCACCAGTCCCTCCTCGGCCAAAGCCCACTGTCCACATCGCTGGGCAGCCATCCAAATATGGAGCAAGTACATACAGGAAGTCATGAGTAAAATCTATCCCAAGATTCAACCGATGTTTTATTTTACTGGTCCTAAGGCTACCGCGGGCAATTGTCCGATTGAAATGCTACCTCATTACAATCCGTCTAACGGCGCCATGTTTTTCCGGCCTAGCAATGGGAATTGCACAACTCCATCTTATTTCGGGCTTCCGTTCTTTCTCAAAGAGTATGGACCTAAGTTCCAAGAGTGGTCTGTAATCGGGCACGAGTCAAGACCTGGACACCACACCCAGATACAAGGTAAATTACTGGTTTCCCATGACTAGCTAAATACCCTTCACTAGTTACCCTTGGGTTTCAGCTTTTGAAGGTTGATTTCCTCGACCACGATGATGAGGATGATGATGGTGATGATGACGACGACCACGACGACGAAGGTGATGATTATGATGATGTTGATGATGATGACGATGGTGGTAGTTGCGGTGGTTGATTATGTCAATTATCAGTGATGGTAATGTGGTACTGTATTGGAGTGACAGTGAAGGGTTTTCTCTTTTAACTTGCCTTGGCGCTATCACATTTGTGTTACTAAGTATCTTTACTCTTATAGAGATGATTTACTTGAAAATTTGTGCAAAACCACTACCCATGAATGCGAAACGTCCACTTCCGGTTTCCGTCCGTCGCTCAAAAACGCCTTTGCTTCCTGTTGTTAAGATTCGAGAATTTAATTTTGATGTGAACATGACATGCCCAGTAAAATAGCATCCTGATTAACGGCAAGACTTTGATTGACAGGCTTGATTGAGCACTTCCGTGACAAGTGCGGCGGTGTACCTCTCTGGCTTGACAAGCAAACTTCGTACATTGCTTTCCAAGAGGGCTGGGCATTATATGCTGAGAGTCCCCTGCTCTCTGATGACTCGGATTTGTATGAAGACAACTTGCTACAGTTGTATGGAATGCTGAAATGGCAGGTATGTCCTGTGAGTATTTATTAGCTAAACTAGCTGACGAAAAAGCCGGCGTTGGTGCTCCGCGGACCGTGTAGTTTCTGAAACGCAGAGGCAAAGGTTCCAGCCTTTATTTTTTACTGAAAGCAGGATTTGAATTTGAGTTGTTGTGGGTAACTTGTAACCTGGATCACATACTGTTGTATTTGTTTTTCTTTCTCTCTTTGTTTTCGTTTTAATATTCACCACTATACCATGACAATTTGGATACAAACAAAATTACACATGTACTTACGAAAAGTCACAAATAGGGTAAAGAGGGAAGGTTAAGTACATAATACTATAGGAAATAGCAAGGGTGAGGAGACCTTAGGGAGCAAAAGGCTTGTATAAGGAGGTTTATTGAATCAAGAAAAATGGTCCATGCGCCATGGGGCATGAAAGTATAGAGGAATAATATTTATGCCGGTTTTGGTAAATTTGCGATTTACATGAACTAGTTGAAGATCGCCCACGATCATCTCAGTGTGAACACGGTAACGGATTTTGAAGTCCAGGACTGAAGTACGATTTTTGTAGGTATGGCGTGCTGTGAGGCTTGTGGTAGATACTGGCCTGCATTACAGAGGAATGACCAGGTAAACTGTGATTAATATTTGTCGCTTCCAGTCTACTTCCTGTGCATGTTTTCAAAATATCCAAACATCCATCACAAACCAGAGATCAGTTTAAACTTCAAAACTAACTAAAAAACGTTTGAAAACTTATGTTTCTTAACTTCTGTCGAGCACGACTGACCAACGTAAAAATTGAAGTGTTGCTGAAATGTAATGTGTTTGAGACTGCTGCCGTAAGATTTTATGGTTTTCGTGTCTTCTAATTGTCTCAACATTTAATAGTCAATAATGATGTCACTGAAATTTGTATAGGAAGTCGCACGACCTCGAGTATAATCAGGCACCGCGCAGGGGGTGGGGCTTTAGCCCTCCCACTTTTTCGGATAGTAAATATATTTTTTTACTTTAGTTACCCAGATCTGTCACTTACCAAAATAACTTACTAACATTATTTTATGTGAAACATGCGGACCTCTCATGAAACACAGAACAGACAAACTTTGTCCTGTAGCTGTTGTCAATGAGTTTGTAGCTCTTTATGACAATCGGAAAGGCACCTTCAGAGAATCCAACTTAAAAATGTCCGGGTGATACTCAACCCTTGCGTGTGTTGGGTTTCGTTTCAAAGTCTATTCATTTAAATTTTGGTCTAACGTGGGGGCCAGGCTGTAACTTGTTGTTTCAAAAGTGCCGATGTAATAATTAAGATTTTTTTTAATTACTGTTGGCAGTTTTAGATGCATTTATAGCCATTTCAGAAGATTTAAATTTGAAATTTTCCCGGGGGAGCATGCCCCGGAACCCCTTAGTTTGCTCACGCTCACACGTTCGCCTTAAGCCCCCACTTGAAAATCCGGATCCGCTCCACGGGCCCTGAAAATTCGTGATTAATAGCAGGTACGAATGGTTTTGAAAGTTCTCAAAATTGCACGAGCCTTGGGTGTTATGTTTTATTTATAGTTCAACCAACAAAACTACTAATTGTATGAGCCGTCGCACAACTTGTAAATTATCGTGTATTCTGATAAATTAGTCCAACAAATCGATGCAGAGAATTGCAACTTGTGTGCCTTTTCGTCCAATTTCACTCGTCAAAAACGTGCCGTTGTCATGGAAACTTGGGATTAATTGTACTGTTCTCGACCAATTAGGATTGAGTAATTTTTTTTAGTGTACTATAACGATATTAATACGCTTCACTCGCATAGGGAATGGGCATAGCCGGAGGCGAGATACTGCTCAAATGTGTTGGTAAGAGCTTGCGGCTCTTTACAAATCATCAACTATTTTTGGCTTCATGGGAGCTAGGTTAGTCTCTCTGTTCACTGTTCGACTTTGCTAAGAATTTCCTTTCCTTCTTAGATCTGAGGCTCTTAAGCATTTTGAAGATTATACCTGGGATACCACAGATTTCGCTGTGAAAGAAGTTACTCGGTACCAGAGCAGTCCAGGTCAAGCAAGCGCCTATATGTTAGGGAAACTGGCACTAGTGAACATGCGCAACAAGGTTGAGAAGGCGCTGGGCGACGATTTCCAATTACCCGAGTTTCACTATCAACTTTTAAGTCAAGGATCAGCTCCTCTTACTTATCTCTACAGTCACATAGACAAATATATTAAGTGCTTCAAAGGAAAAATAAAAGGAGACCGCTGTGCTGAAATTCTGATACATTCTGAAGGAAAAGAGGAAGAAACAATGGATTTTGCACTTAAAGATGACAATCTTCCACCGCGGCCTCCTTTGAGAATATATGTTTAAACACCACAGGCACCCATAGCCCAACGCATGGATTGAGATGTACATTATTGTCAAATATCGCGTATATTAGAACTTCTGACATTATACAGCATCATGAACTATTGTAAGATAAATCACCCAGTCTGTAACTTAAGCTATAACAAGTGTACAGTGTGCGCGCATGCCTAAGAAATAGCATAGCACGTGCCATAGGACAGCTGTCTGTAAATAGTATCTTTGTTATTTACGTATGGCCGGATGTGTGTATGTGTCTTTTATTCCTAAGAAAATTCACTTAATCGATATTTTCTCTCTCGACTTAAGTTATTAATATGGTCTTTTGCTAACAGAACTTCGCGTCATTCTATTCGGCCTCTAATGATACCACTTATTAAACAAATTGGACTCGCGCTGTAAGGGACCGGTCATTATTTAGCGCGGCGGGGGCTACTATATTTGTGGGGAGGGTCACTAATTTTTTAGGCTCACTTTGGGGAGGGTCATTTGAAAAAAAAAGTCTTTTCGGGGAGGTCACAGTTTTTTTTTTATGGAGTTAGTGGGGAGGGTCAGAGTTTCTTTGGACCCTTTAGAAGGGAGGTCTACAACTTCTTGGCCAAACTTTTTTTTCGGTTCAGTGGCCCTCCCCGTCCGCTAAATAATAGGGAGTTCAGCAGCGACGACGGCGACGGCAACGAAAACGTCATTTGAAAATGAAACTTCCCGTTTTTGTAACTCTTTCGTGATTATTCCAACTTGCTTAACTGAAGAAATGCTGGCGAACTGTCCAGGGACTGAATTGCTGTGAACGGTATTAAAGGAAAGAAAAAGAAAGAAAATTTGCTGTCATGCGCTCACGCTCCGGTAAAAACCGAAAATTTAGTCATTTCACGTCGTCGTTTTGCAGATGACAGCAAAGAAATTTACCAAAATGTAAAACGTACGTGCAAGGCTATTGTTTTGCTCATTAAGCCCATTGTTGGGTGGCGTTCTCGCCGCCGTCGCCGTCGTATTTGCGTAAACTCCCTAATGACCCGTCCCTAACGATGCAGTCACCAGAATGGCGGCGATATTGCGGAATACTCAAAAAGACAAACTGGGCACCAAGCCTTCTGCACGAGTGTGAACATCCTCGGTCCAGGGCACTAGGGTGTCTGGACAGCGCCCATTTTAGTGTCCGTGATTGGTGCCTAATACAGGTCGAATTGGGCTCCACTCAGTGCTATTACCATTTTAACTGTACAGTTCATATTTTACTTAAAAACATTGTTATTCAGCGCGAAATGGTAGTAAATTGGGTACTGTTAGGAACAAGTGCCGTGTCAGCACTTTACTAAGATCCGTATCACTTACAACCACACTGATACGAAAAACGTTTGAATCTGATTTCAACAAAAGAACGACCACGTTATTAAATCCATTTCACCATATTCAGTGCATCGTAATTAATCTCGTCGATTCAGTGCTGGAAGACAAAGTTTCAGACCTTTAAAATTCTGCCGGGTTAAGCTGAAGTTTCGTTCAGTTCCTTCCTTGCTACCCGTTGCATTAGACGTCGTAACAAAACTAGATCATTAGTTTAGGGATGTCGAAAAACATCTTGCAGCTTACCTTGCATAAGAAAAAAATTGACAAGAAACATCTTTTTATAACTTGGTGATATCTTCGTTGTCTTTAAAATAGGCTGGAGAATTCAAAACGAGGCGATCAATTGTATTGACGGTTGGTCACATGACCTGAAGTGATCTTAGTGTTAGGATATCAAAAGAAAGATTGACTGGCGTTGTTCGCGATAAAATCTCCCTTATTGCTTCGTTTTGCTCATTTTGACAAATGTTCCGCATGCTTATAAGGTAGGTGAAAGGTTTTCAGTAAAGATTTGTTTCATTACGATATAAAACCAAACCCCTTGAGGTTATAGGTGTGCTAAACTAACTAGATGGAGATTATTCATGGAAGCGACATGATTGACGTGGTGTTTCGTTTATCTTATGTTTCAAATCCGCCGTTAAGAGCTCCTCGAAGCTAGTTTCTCTTTAGCAAACCTACCATCGCAATTTTAGTTAAGCGACCTCATCATATTTCGTTATTTTGTTTGTTTTCTTGCAACGTTAAGCTATGCTTTCAACAAGTAAGAAACAGGTTAAAGTTCTGTTTAATTGGTTGCTCCGTAGATCAGTCATTTTTAGACAGTTTGATGTGAACTGTGCAATGTGAATAATTTTGTCGAGTGCTTAAAGTATAAGAATCCATCGCCGTTTTTAGTTTGCTCAAGCTGGCTATTAAGCTGAAATTCCACCCGCTCGCCACCTGCAATCCAGTTTGTCTGTGGCGCGACAAGTCACATGACCAACAACCTTTTCCCCAGGGCACTGTTCATTTAACCGGGCACCAATCCCCCAGGGACACAAGGTTTGTGATAGCTGCTGCTGTCTGTCGGGGGAGGGCTCTTCATGAAAAAAGGGATCGTAGGCCGCTTGCGAGAAATTCGTGTCCAGAGTCCAATCACAATACAATCTCAGAGGAAGTAGCGACAAAGCGTTAAAGCCATGCAACACCGATCGAATTAACAGTTTGTAACCGCAAAGTAAGCCCAGCACATATCGTAAGGCCCTGGCGATATGTGAATGTAGAATTTGTTGGAATATTTACCACACTGGCATAACAATATTCGGCATTTTTATTATAGCAGACCCTACCTGTAATTCAGTTTTACTGCAAAAGGTAGAAAAAAATCCCTGAATTTATTTATTTATTTATTAAGAAGGAACGACATACCTGAAGAGGTCAAATTGTTGCTTGTTTGATATAGGTATATTTGAAATAATTTCTTTAGTAACTGTACAGACATTAGACTAACAAAAGATGGATCGAAACGCACCAATCACTGTTTACAGTTTTCACAGCCATTGACAATAAGGCTTAACTGACAGTCGACCAATAACATCGTGACTTCGTTGACCAATCACATCAACGGCCAGAGTATTTATACCACCTATGAGGTAACACAAATCACTTGACTCTTATAATGACTTCCGCTCAGGTTGTCGAAACGTCAATGTCACCTTAAACAGTCCTAATGACTACACTCACCCGGACTAACGTCCTCCACTTAGTTATGATATGAATCCTGGGTTCAAACCATTTGCCATTTACGATTGTAGACGTTTAGTTGAGGCGTTGGGGAGCCTAAGAACGAGACCGGCAACGGCAATGACAACTTTCTCTCATAATGTTACCTTTCTCTGTTTGTAACTCTTTTGCGAATATTCCAATTCGTTAAACTTGTTAAATGCTGGCGAACTATCCAGGGACTAAATTTGCAATGAACGGCGGCAAGGTAAGATAATAAAGACAAATTTGCTTTTATGTGTTCACGTTCTCTTAAAAACCAAAAATTTGTTTTTTTCACGTTGTTTGCGAGCAAATGCAGTGACGTCGGCGGCGATGGCAACGACGTTCTTTCAAAATAAAACTTCTTGTTTTTGTAAATGTTTCGCGATTATTTCAATTTGCTGGCGAGATATCCAGGCACTAACTATGAACGACGTCTTGTTAAAACTTGGTCATTTCACGTTGTTTTGTAGAGGACGGCAAAGAAATGTACCGAGATGTAAAACGCAAATGCAAAGCGATCGTTGTTGCGTTCTTGTTATCATTGTCGTCCTCGGTGCTTCAGCTACATATACTTAAATAAAAGCAGGAGCCCAGTTATGGGCTCCTGATAAAAGATGTTGCAGGCCGATCAAAGCGGTGAGTGAACCGCAAATGAGGTATGCACGTAATATGATATTACTGGCTGGTATTCTTCATTAGGACAACGAGACTGCTGGCTGTGCTTCTATTGCTGGTCGCGGATATATCATGTACAAAGCATGCGAGACATCCAAACCATTTGAAAGATGAACACTCGGTAAAGAAGTTCAATATAATGACTCAAGGCGGGCAGCAGGTAATGATGTTTTGAGGAAGTTTTCGGAAAGTAGTTTTCAGTTTATTCTGGTTACCACACTACCAGAACCATTATCTCTTCATGCACCTCAATGTCAATATCAACTTTCCCTCCATTGGCACACTTGTTGTCTTTCGCTCACGTTTCTTGGTTTTTACAAGGGGAGGGGAGGGGGGGGGGGCGCTGGTGTGGATGGGGAAGGCCACAGTAGGAGTTAGAAGCGAAGTGGACTAATCCGAAATGTGTCGAAAATGATCGGCCGGGCTTTTCTTTGCCTTTTGCTCTCCGTTAAGTTAGTTCCTTGTTGCGAAAAACGTCTTTTTGTTTACTGTATCAAAGTCTTAGTGGAAGATCTGGGACGAGTGACAAAGCGCCGGGAGGGAGGTAAGGTGTTTTCTCCCTCACTCATCCCAGATCTTTGATGAACTCGTCCAATATGGCGACCGGATACTCTCGCGCGTATACAAACTACCACCTGCAAGCAGGCTCTATATAGTACTAAACTTGCTGTCGATTGTAATTGATTGATATCATTCAAGCAGAAAGGAGTTTGTTCTTAGATTGGAATGTACCATAAAGAACAACATTGCGGTGTCGTATCAATACTCTTAGTTGTACCGTATTTTCTTTCATGTAGGACAGTATGATGGTGATGATGAAGGGAATGGATGGAACAGCTGGTAGAAGAGGGCCTACGGTATGGCAGTACTGTACATCATAATTAGGACGGCGTTTTTATTAGAAAAATCCTACAAACATAAGTAAAGCAATGAATTAATAAAGTTTACAACTATTTGAGGTCAGACCGACGAACATATCATCGAGTCGATATGTGAGAAAACGTCCAATCGTTAGTAACTGCAGACTAAAAACTGTGACCGGGTGTTAGGGTTCGGGAAGACTACCCCAGTCATTACTCGAGAAATTTAATTAATCTGGCATTATATTGAAGGAAGCATCATGCAAACAGATCAAAACAAACGACAACAACAGTAGTAGCAGCAATAACAACAAAACCATGTCTGGTCCCTGTCAGCTTTGTATGCAATGAAGCAATGTCTTTCGCGATCGATCCATCATATATACCTGGCTAACATAATTTTGGCTTTCCTCGCCGATCACTATTCCACTATATTTGCTCGCACGGCGTTTAGGGTCAGTTTAGGCTTCGCTTAATTGATATTCATGCACTTGATGTACTAATAACTCTATGATGTAAACCTCCGTTCCCCCAGGGGGATCCTGGATCACCAGGGAATCGAGGACCACCCGGTCCACCGGTAAGATTCATTCCGCCATCTTTCTTCTGTGTCTAGCTTAGAGTAGAACAGCGCTCAAGACAACGAAAAATGCCTGCTCAGTGTGCTGATGGTGGAAAACGCAGACTTGTCAAAATGGTGATCATTTCTGTTTAGTTGTTGGTTCCAACTCGGTAATCCTGTAAAATTCATATTCTTTGTTTTACACGTAGGATTTTTTTCAATGTCTAAATAAAGTATCATACCTATCGAATTAAGAACGTGACTAGTGCTTATTTTTAATACTTCTCAGAAAGTGATTATTTTGTGATTTTTAGGGTCTCAAAGGAACTCAGGGAGTGTGTACCAAAGAACAGGTAATTAACATCCTAACATCAGCATGTCTATTCCCCCCACTATTCTCCATACATTTGTATGGTGATGGTGAGAAGAATTTGTTAAACAATCAACACCTTTGTTACTTGTTGATCACTTTCTTTTTTCTCTTAACCTTTTTGTTTGATTGACCAGTGTTACCTTAAGGAGAAATTAAGCAATGCTTTCTCTTAGGGTTTTAAGGGTTGAGTTGGGCGCATTCTCCGTACGTTATTACGCTGTTCACTGGCTTTAATTTTTCAGAGGATTATTGTTGGCAACTGCTTAAGTCATCTACATAACTGTGATGGTCTTTGATATCGCTTCTCAGTTTTGTCTTCTGTAGGTCAGTAATGTAAATCATATTTCATTCATTTCACTATCGATCCGCCTCACTAAGGGTTCACCAACCGAGACCAACAATTTTAAATGCAGAGAACTATAAGGAGTTGAATGTACTATAATTACTGTAAATCCAATTTTTCCTCTTTTTTGTTTCTATCATGCGATCACCAGTGTGAATCAGACGAGCTCAAAGCCCTAATCCAACGTGTGCTTGAGCTGGAAAAATACGTTAAAGACAAGCAGAACCAAACTAAGCCTGCTTCATCCCAAGGAGCAAATGCACCAACACCCCAACCCTCTAAGGCTGCTGCTGCAAGTCAAGCGCCCTCCTCTGGTCAAAGTCAGCCCGCTTCCGCAACAGCTGTACCATCAGGCTCAACCCAGAAACCTTATACATCATCACCCCAGCCCTCTAAGCCGGCCGCACTCCCTGCGTCCTCCCCGGTGCCTGCTTCTGCGCAAGGACAACCAGCTCCATTCACCTCTGTACCCGCGGGATCGCCTCAGGTTATTTGGAGCAATCCCGCGCCACCACCGGTCTCTCCTCCCTTGCCATCCCCATTCGGTGTCACTATTCAGAGCACTCTTGAAGCCCCTGGGACAGTCCTTGGAGGAACTGGTCAAGTTGATATACAGGTTAGGAAGCTGGGGTGGCCAATACCTTGGACCTTGTGTAATTTTACGTCTAGTTTGAAGTTGCTTCTCATTTTTCCAAAGAAGTCTTTACTGAATTTTCACATTGAGATTAAGAAACGGAAGGGTAACAACTACCTTGTACGGCTTTACAAACTACAGGACAGGAGGGAAATGCTCGGTTTCTTTCATTTCAGTAGTCGTAAGTTACTGAGGATTTCATTCACAGACTGAAAGGTAAGAATCATATTGTACAGCATAATGAACAGCACCACAGAAAATCACTGCTCAGTAGCTTTCATTTGAGTGGCCACACCTCAGGTTTCACCCTCAGACTCAAAAGTTAGAATCATCCTGCTGTACGGTACAGTATAATGAACAGCACAGCAGGAAGGTTCTGCCCAGTAGCTTTTGTTTAACGGTCAGACTTTAGGATTTCATCCATAGACGCACACATTACTCAATCCCATCCCTTAATTAGCTTTATAGTAATGTTTGTTACAAGTTTTACAGAGAACGAAACTGCTTAATAGAACTTGATTAGATGCAGGGATATCTCTAAATCTAAAAACAAACCAGAAGCGCCTTCACTCTTGTCTCCCAAAGGGAGTTGTGACGCCTCAGGTATCCGTCATGCAGGGTTATCCGGGAAGTGCAGGAAATACTCCAGGATTTCAGAGAGGATTTAAGAAAAGCAGGTCAGTTCAGCTCTTAATTTACAAAGACAGTTGCGTCTGCCAAACGGAACATTCCTACTGTTATGAAGACTGCTACTTTCAAGGTTGAAGCATTCGTTGAAATTGCATTAATTATCTTCTTTGCTTTGTGCTTACCATGCAGAATTTTCTCCAATGAGGCTGTTACACGTCAAAAACACGTACCCAAGAAGGCAGCTTATCGTTCCGCTGTTCATCACAAAACGCGGACTCCTATGCATACGTCGTGACGGAGCCATGGGATTATTAGATGTGACAATAATCTTGCAGACAAATAGACTTTCAAACTTAGGTCAAGATATCTGTCATCTGAACATGCCAGATGCTGTAAGGTTGCAATATTTAGTCAAAGAATAGTTAGATATTCACCGGCATGATTTACGAATTAAGATGACGGATGGAGCTTTAGCTGCGAATTTTTTTCACAATTAGAATGCTTTGGAAACATTTCAAAGGCACCCAGCACTCTAAAACTAATTAAGGTTTGCGGATCCTGTAAATTTTAATAGTAAGAACTAAAATTAAGGAATGCTTTACTGTTTTCCGGCCGCCTACGGCAACTAGCCAACTTCTTTCTTCTTACCACGTTTTGATGTCCTGCGTGCCGCAAAGTACACCGCACGCGCGCACTGACAAATGAAATTTATTTGTTAAGTAAGCAGAGGAAATATTTGTAAAGAAACCTCAGTACACGAACATTAAATCATATCATTGTTGTTATATAATTATTTTGTGAGGAAAATGATTCACAAAGAGGTGTCAGGCAGCTGAAGGTAACGGGCTTAAAGAGAGTATTCTGCGATCTTTTCGTTTCCAACGCTTTATTTACCACTGAGCCGTTTTTTAGCAGCACGATGCATTTTTATCGCCTAACTAGTTTGCACAGATCAGCCAATTATTTGTTGGAAACCTTGCAGTTCTGCCCAACCTCACACAACTACAAAATTTCGCAGGCAACTTTTGTTTAATATCAGGTACTTGTTATCTCCATAGCTTCACAGCGTAGTCATCCGAGAGTAGTAATATCTCACTGCATCTGTACGCCCCACACATTAAGCGTTTTCTATTCAGCCAGTTTGGTTCAACTGTCAAGGTTGAAATGCCAGCGGGACGCACGAACGAAACAGAAAAAAAATTCGGTGCAAATGTAGGCAGCAGCGGCGATATTTCTTTTTCCATGCACCCAAACCTGCTGGAACGAAAATTACCGTTGGCACAAAGTCCCCGCGGCGTTATCCTTTGTTTTGTCTTCTTGTACTATAACGGCACCCTAACGTAAACTTTTAGATTGAAAACTGATATGGAACTGAAAAGATATTCTTTGTTCGGATGGAAAAAGCGTCTTTGTTTGCATGTCGGAAAGTTTCAAAAATTTTCTACATATATTTTGGCTCAATGCTAACAGCCAGTTCTGTCTCTTTTACGTACTGGCGCTCGTTTCTGGAAACTCCCGAAACTTTTCGGGAGTATTTCGGGTGCCATAATTTCCTTCGTATCTAAAAAATGAAGACATTTCCAGGCATAAAATTTTGCAACAAATTTGCCCTATCGTATCTTAAAATCATAGTAAAAGACCAGTTTTTTAGAATAAGCGGATAGCAGTTTTACAAATGGCTTTTCTCCCAAAATAATCAAAGAGTCTAGATACAAATAGCCGCGCAGATAATCTGGTGAGCACGCTTTCATAACGACTTTGTCCCACTGAACCGTATCTCGTTTCCAACGCACTGCAGGCTCTGGGAAATTAGGCTGCAGTGCGTTGGGCCAGTTTCATATAACAACTTCAAACAAACACCAATACATTTTAATTTGCTCCCTTTGTTCCAAAATTTCTAATCTTAAAAGAACCATGTAAAAGATCTGACCACATTTAGTACAAACTGTCGACACTGACAAATACTATCTGATAAACTATTGCTCCTGTGAAACCAGAACAGTAACTTATAAACGCTTCCGGGCAATACAAACAACTGGTTATGTTGCCCTTTGGCTGCTCGATCTAAATAGACGTTCAATCCACCCTCACAATCTGCGTGTGATGAGCTCTAATATAAGATCAGTGCAGGCAAGCATCTCATTCAGGCGTTGCACTCCTTTCTTAAAAGTTGTTTATAACTTTGGGGACTTCAGCGCCAGAGTTAACTTAAGCAAAAGGCTGAAGGCGTTGTTTCTGTGGTTACAAATCGCATTTGGGCTTTTTATAGGCCCACGGGTTTGTAAGATAACATGAAGTGATAACGGTTAGGATTGTTTTGAAAATTCAAGTCGCATCAACATAAAATGTGTGATGGAGGCCGGGTTTCAACTGCAGTTGCCGGATCAACAGCAGTTAAGCAATGTTTTGAGACAGTTGTTCAAACAGTTTAAACATCCATTCACACTTTCAAAACAAAAGGGTTTAAAACAAACAAACTCTGTATGTCAGCCCCTCTATTATGTCGGTTGGGGACTGACAAATGTTGAATGAAGTGTTCAAACAGCTTCTACGCGATAATTTATCATTTTCGAGAACAAAGGAGATGTTACTTAAATGTAAAATTACACTTGAACCAACCCAAAGTTGTTTCAACACGCTTTCCATATTTTACACTCTTTCGAAAATGTTGAAAAGCTAGTTAAAGGGTTGCAACACTTGAATAAACAACGAGTTGAAGCGACGTTTTAACGAACGGGGCAAAATCTTAGCTTATTCTTAAAACTTTGGCTTTCCAAAAATGTTTGCTGACTTCATCTCTCACTTGAAAGCGACATTTTCAGTAGCCCCTCCAAAAACAAACGGAATAGTTCGAGGTAATAATTCTGAAGGAAACTTCATTTGTTCATCGCAATCAGAATCAGTGAATATCTGAGGAGGTCAGTTAAGGAATCAGTTGTGAACAGATAGTTTCACCGAAACAAATCACCTTCTCTTGAAAATCAACACTGCTAAAGAGCCCTTTCTTGTAATCTTATACGCTAGACTGGACAAATGCTTTATTTGTATCAGCTGAGCTTCATAAATAAGACTCTTCGTTGGCCATAATGACGACAATTTTATCCAAGTGTTGGCAACACAACATGGTGATAATGTCGGAACACTAAAGCAATTGATTCCTTCAGTAGTGTTGTATGACAATAGACTGAGTCCACGAAAAATAAAAAGTAAAGTGAGTAGTGAGAAATAAATTGAAGTTCTAAAGATGGGGTTGCTAACTGGTGAAAACAACATTCAAAATGTGACGTAAACGTTTTTTGAGTCCAAGCTAACTTAAGGGAGACCTGTTGGCTGTTTATAACTGAGCGCAATCGGCAGTGGTTTGAAAACGACACCTTCAAACTTAATCACAAGGAAATAACTTTTTTCCAGTTTACATTTACAGTGCGGGCCTAACTTTTAAACCACAGGAAAAACCTGAACATAAAGAATCTTAGTTCAGATATTTCTGCCTTTCTTGAAACCTTAAGATACCGGGTTCAAATTTTTGGCAGGATTTTTAAAATATCGATAAATTTGCTTCTGTGCGCGTCTGGCGTATAACTAGACTTAGTCATTCTTTGTGAAGTGCAAGTGAAAATAGGAAACAAGGAAAGGAAGAAGAGAGCGACCAGGAAATGCCAAAGACAAATAAACTGTCACAGTCATTGGAAGAATTGATGTCCTTCACAGAAATAGGGATCGGAAGAGATGTATCTGCTTACCCTCTTTTTCCTCTCAGAATAGCGAAACTCTTAAGTGTTGGTATGAGCCGTGCGCCAACACAGTGATTCGTTGAACGGAACTGAAAATGTGGAAGATTGGCGAAAGTAAGTGATAAACTGGTGAACTGTTTTGTTAGGGTATTTTGAAGTGACAGAATTAAAGTGATTGAGTGAACTTGAATCTTCCGCGCAACCTGTTACTCAGTGTTACCAAACCGGTTCTAACCACTCGCAGCTGTGTGTCTCTTCGATAATCCATTGGGAAGATCTGTCATGGTGGCTGCTACAAGCCTCGCGGTAGTCGTGTTCCGTGTGTTATGATTACTAGATTACTGGCGGTTCAAACACGGGCCCAGTCTTGAAGCAAACCGCTCTGTTGACCGGCAAACTAGGAATTTTTACATCATGTATTTTAGTTCCAGCGCCCAGATATCCTTCCATGCTGCAGGTATTTATGACTTTGACTGAGGGTGTTCACATGCAGATTTGTTGATAGAAATTTTAGTGTAGCCGAAAGCAAAGAGTTTTTTTTTTTGTTATCCTATACCATAATCCTTGACTGCAACACTAAGACTCTGATTGCTCTCGGGGATATTTCCGGTGCCGGGTCAAAGCATTGCATCTTGGCATAATTCTCAGCGATAATTTGCTTCGCACTATGACCGAGATTACCAAAGCAAAAAGCTCAATGAAAAGTTACTGATTTTCTCAAAACTTGTTTGGAACTTTGAATGTGATTGAATCTGTAAACCACCGCGAAATAATCTAATAAACACAACAAGTTTTTTTAAAAATCTCAAAAAACGCATATGCAATCAGGGTCGAAGGTATGTGTCAAACGCTGTTTGATTTCGGCGACAATTTTTTTCGCGAGCCTTACAGGTACACGTTTTTTTTTTATTCATCCGACAAGATGGCATGATTCCCGCAAAACTATCAGTTTCTGCAGTTAAATGGTGACTACACGAAAAGTTAATCAAGTTCTCTTCAAAGTAGAGCATATAACAGGAGAGGATAAAATTGTTCAGAAAAGATTTTGGCGAAATGATTCCTTGAGCGTTGAGGCATTCCATGTTAGATACTCTTGAAATAAAAATTTAATGAGTGATGAAACGTGTCAAGCTTGTTCACAGAAACTGCTGATAAAAAAAAGGCGTTCCTAAGCTGTTTCCACCAAACTATTAGCTGGAATTGTTGCTACTGTTATGTTTACAAATTAACTGACTTTTTACAACAAATTTTAAATATCTTGACATACATCAACAAAATAATAAAACCCAGGTTTGAAATATTGAATATTAAAAACGAGCTATGGCCATGTTTACTTCCCACGATCTCAAACTTCAAGGACATATGACGGATGCAGATGACCCAGATGAGATGACGAAATGATTTTTTATTCTATTTTCTTGGTCCAGCAGCTGTTACTGGGAAATGAAATGCGAAATAAAACGTTGAAAAGCTCAACAATTTTGCTTTCGCTAACGAATGCTTTCATCCTCGCAAAAACGAATACAAATACGTAGCTTAAAATTACATCGAAAAGGAAAAACGATCCCTTTGTGGCAATTTTATCAATCGTCACCCTTTGTCCTTAATTTCTTCTAAGACATGTTTCAAGGTAAAGTGGGAGCCCGCGATGAAATCGCCGCTGATGAGTGTTGCCCTTCGATGAAAGCTGCGAAGATCCTGCCAAAGGTGAGAGCGTTGTATCCTCTGTTTTAAATTCCGCGGTTTTACAGCCCTTGCAAATACGCGAGAAACATCCTTTTACACACCGCCTTTTGGCCTGCTTTATGCGCTCTTTATGTCGGCTTACACAATCTTATTTGTTTATTTATACTGATCATTGCCGGTCACTTCTGAACCACCTCCCATTCGGAGTCTCGCGTGCCCGCAAACCGATCCGTTCTACAAACAAACTTATGCGCCTACAGCCTTGTTGACCGAATAGTTATATTCCTTAGGCAAATAGTGTCTGTAATGAGCGCCGGTCAACCTCAGCGCTGTCAAACTTGGTGGTCGAAAATGCCTTCGGGGCCGTAGAATTTGAGTTATTTCGACAGTCACGCGCTTGACTATTTTTAACGAGTTCAAGCGCGGTGCTTGTCTTAAAAAGCGAAGTATTTTCCGGCTGTCTGTGATCATGCCACTCAAACTACAGAATAAATTGAAGAGCGTAAACGGCTTCAGGGTAGGACGAGTTCCCCTTGCTATCGGAACCCAAACTAGAGTTAGCCGTTAGCATTGGTCACACTGGCCCAAGAGAGTTTGGAAACAAATCTTTGGGTGCGGGATAAAATACTTGCTTCTCGATAGTGAAGTTGTGACAGAATTATCTCTGATGCTGGCCCAGGACTTCGATAGTCCCAAGCTTACTCAGTTGAACAAGCAGAATTGCGGCAACTCAGTCTGTTTCTAAATTGCCTCACGACAGAATTTCATTGAAACTCATGGAGTTTGCAGTGAGGTAACGAACGGTGAGTGATGAAGCGAGAGACGCTTTTGACAAATTTCCCATGCCATCCGAAATGAGTTCTGTGGACGTAATTACCTGTTAATCGTCGCGAAAGAAGTTGCTGGCAGCAAAAAGCGATACAATCCTCGTGAATTCCTAGTCAACGCGATACGTCTGACCAGAGGTATAAGTCGGTTTTGATAAATATGTCCGGCACGTATAAAGGGAACTGAAGCGTAGCACTCGAACCCGTAACGGATATATTTTGTTTTAAAAATCTTTTAACGTTTATTCCGGGAAAAGATGTCGCAAAAACGTTTGATTCGGCTTTTTTTTTTTTTTACTTACGTGCCAGTTTATGTTTGATCTTCTGAAGATAAATTGCAAATTAACACAGTAACCGAAATAACTGAAAAAAATGTCGTTCTCTTTATGGTACTTTCTTTCTTCAACCTGGTTGATCGTTGTCTTGGGCGACAAACCATGTACCAAGATACAACTGAATACGGCATATTTACTCTTGAATCTAAGTTGTTCGGAGCAACCCGTGATCAATTCATCTCAACTAGTTACAACACAGTGCGAACCAGTCATCTTCAATCTCTAATTTAAGTTAGCATGTTCCGGAAAAAATTCAGATTCAAAGGGGTGTTTCTTAAGGACTCTTTTTATTTCTTCGACTTTCCGCAAATTTCGCTTCTTTTACGCGCAACACGCTGACTATTTTCACGTAATTTACACCCGATTATGGTGTCGTTGTTTTATTATATAATCTATTACAAAGTGAGTGTTAAGCAAACAATGGAAGACGACCTGTCATGTGGCGGCGCGCCGTTTGTTTTAAATTATTTCTGTCCGTGATGTTTCCCTGTGAAGTTTAACCTTGATCTTTCACCACTGACGTGATAGAAGATATTCGGCCTCGATATCACATTACCACCTTCAGTGGGGGTACAATAAACGTATCGAGCGAGTAGAACGTGTGTCAAACATTTTCGTGCGATCATCGGGCTATAAAATCGCAGATCGTGTGGTGATGTCCTATGGTGGTAGAAGATCATCTATGATCGGGGCATCGGAAATCGTTTATAACGGAGAAGTGTTTTTTCTAAAGTAGATATCGCCTTTACGGTGGTAATGAAATAACTGGATAGAAAATGGTCAGTAATGTGATATCGGTTTAATGCAATGTCAACTCGTACCAAGGTGAAAAATGTCTAATGCAGTGCCCTTTTTATTTAAACGACAATAGACAGTTGCGAAGATAGTAGTGACTGGAGATACGTGTGTTGCCATGGTTTGAAAAACCGTAAACGAGACATCATAGAAGAAATTTTACAACAAACGAGCCGCGAATCACCTTTCTCTCATCAGGTGTATTGAGTGAGAACAACACCCCCCCTCGTTTGACAGTACAAGATGTGTATTTGTTTGCGTAACCCTAAAAATATGTCATGAAAAGACTATCTTTCTTGTGCATGTATTTCATTAAGATTTGTCAAAATACGCTAGTACAGAAGTCATCAAAACGACTGCAGTAAAGAATGGCAGTGACAAAGCTTCTGGAACGCAATAGGAGTATTGAAAGATAGGAGCGATGCTCTTTCCTCGTTATAATGTAATGAAAGATGAGCCGTTTGAATCAAGTGGAATAGTCACCCACTGCTGTGGCTTTCGACGAACCGAAAGCGGTTTTTCAAGTGTCGTTTGAAGCATAAGAGGATCGACTATAGACGGAACAATTAACATAAATCATCACGAATGGCAAGTCTAATCGAAGTCACTACTTGAAAACGGTCTGAAATTTCTATTACCAAACTAAAAAACATACCGCTGCTAACTCCATTTGGATCACCACACGTTGATGCTGTATACCCAGGTACATACACTTAAAAAAAATGAGCTAAAAAAGCCAAGCCTCAGAACTCCAGGGGGAACTGGCTTCCTAAAATGTATTTTCAAGAATTTTTTTGTCGTAGCTGAGTGGATGTTGATAGCTGCTACCCAGGTGGAATTTCCAATTGTAGACAACACATTGAGTGAATCTCTTTGACCAGTCATGACTTCAAGTTGTTTGCTCGCCTCATTTCTCACACAGACAAAAAAAAAGGAAAACAACATGAAGTGGTATTTTCTATCGGAAGGAAACTTATTGTTTGGATTAGAATGTTTCATCTGGCCCTTGAAAATTTCTTGGGACAAAAAGCATTTTTGAATTCTTCCTCCGCCAGCTTCTGTGCTTAACCTAAACATGTTATCCATACGTCTGTCTGTCGGTAACGTATGCAAATACAAGCGAAGTTTAAGGTCCAAAAGGTACAATTTGACGAATCACAAGCCATGCTTTCCTCCTGGTTTTACCTGGGAGCATTTAACGATGATTTCGTTATTGCCATTTGTCAGTCTGGTTGATGATAAGTTTGCCATAAGCGCTGGATTAGGTTTCGTGACTTGGCGCAACCGATGTAGCCAAAGTTAAAAGATAAAAATTAGCATATAGATTATTTTTAACGAATCTTTGCCGCTACATAATTTTCTCAACAGGCTGAGGACAAAGGAGATCACATTTTGGCGAGTTGCTCAGCGAAAAAAAGCGTTTGGAGTTTTTGGGTTTGAATTGATACGTGGCAAGGAGTGAATTGGCCAGAGACATGATCGAACAGCATGGGGCTTACAGGCTTACATAACTTTAAATATAAATAACATCAACTTGGAGTCCCACGACAAAAGGCCACATCTGCAGGATCTTTGAATAAACATAAAAATTTGAATAACACGCAAGTGCTGCTTTAATTACGGTTGTGACGCGCTTTTTAGTTTGAAAGAACTTGTCGCGCGAGACAC
Organism: Galaxea fascicularis; assembly: GCA_948470475.1. NCBI lineage: Eukaryota > Metazoa > Cnidaria > Anthozoa > Scleractinia > Euphylliidae > Galaxea > Galaxea fascicularis. The sequence goes on along the minus strand of OX419345.1, from coordinate 2,488,828 downwards.
ATTAAGAAAGCGCAAATTGTGGCCCCAAAATATTTACTGAAGAAATCGCTTAAGTACTTGTTGGCAAACATTGGCCGTGCGGCGGCTAAACTTAATATCAAATATTGGCGATTCTGAGATCAATATTGATCTATTTTTGTTCTAAATATCCGGATCATCCCTTGGTGTTAATTATATCGAGCAATTTTCTTGCCTTTCCAAATTCTAAGTACGTGTAAACAAGAAACAATTATTGTGTGATCAAACAATAACTGGCTTCGAGGCGAGATACTTTCGATCGAGGGTGAAGTCACATGAAATTACGATCAATCCCACGATGATTTCACAACAGCGGACGTCCATCAAATTATGTGAACAGCCAAAACGCTGGGCTGGCTTTGGCGATTGATTTTATTCCTAGAACGTTTGTGGGCCAGCGCTTATTTTCCAACCGTAGAAGTCATTAAGACAACTTGGTGACATAATGAAATGAAAGAAGCCATTGATTCAATAATTAATCAAATCTGGTCAACGTCAAGGCTAGATGCTAGAGAAGAACACCACTGACTTAAGACACTGATGGCTCCCAAAACACTTTCTCGTGTTTACAAACACTTCAAAATAAAGATAAAAGAGTTAGATGACCTCAAATATATTTGTTTTCGTCGCACGCGCGATAGTCGGTCAACAGTGCGTTACACGTTACATCACAATCAGCACTCCAGAAAAGCCGATCGTTTTTAACTTGTATAAACATGTGGCCATAGACCTTTTGTGGGCGTTGTGACAAGCCCATTGCAATTTTTTTTGACCCGCGTTAAAAGTCTTTGAGGCCCCCTTTTATCTTGTTGTGATTTACGCATATACTTCAAAAGAAACCGCCGACTAATCTGGTATAATTTAGAGCACAGATGATTTTCGTTCTTTGGTCACGATTCAGGAAACATTTGTCACTTTTCATTTGCCAGCGCAATCACGCGTGGTAGAACCGAATTTTCCAGTGCGCTGACTGCCTTGCCGCATTTCGTCGCCCAACTAGTAGATTTTACACGCCGTTATTGCCACTTAGTAACGGTGGACCAAAGCCACGGTGAACGAATGTCATGGAAGACAATTTGATGGAAACCTCACGCCCACCTCTTGCACAAACAAAGCAAAAGAACGTACAAAAGGCTCAGTGAAAATTGTGACAAAGCTCCGCCTGCCTGTTTATATACCATAGATTATTGGGTGTTGGATGGCATTATTATACGATTTGCTTTCTTAATCTGCCAATCACCGTCAAGGTGAAGAGTACCCAAGTACTATAAACCATCGGGGGGCCCCAATTGATTTGCAAATAATTGGAAACTTTAATACGACAGAAAATAATTAAAATCTGTCTGAGTTGCCACTCAAACCCTTGTCAATTCCCAGAAGCATCTTTTGAAAAGTGATCGCTGCGACCTGACGCAAGACAAAGCAGAACCGCGGCTGCACGAAATTTAAACCGAGTGGGTTTGAAGTGCGACGTAAAGTACGGCCTTAAGATTTCCCTGCGGCGATAATTTGTGCAAACGAGACCAATCCTAGCGCCGCAGAGTGGAGCAAGTGTAAGCAAAACATAACCTACCGTGACTGAATAACGTTGTACGCCGCCGACTGGTAGAGAGCCCCGGGTTATAAAACATTTAGCACCGGCCGTGAATTAAGCTTAATTATGACGTCCCAGTTGGGCTCTTTAGGATCAAACAATTCGACTCAACCAGCACAGAGGCAGGCAGCTAGTAAAAGAAAGCGCTCGCACACCCGTGACTTGTCGCCTCCGTTAACTCCTCTATCTCCATCTTCATCTCATTCAAAGCGAAGTGAAACCTCAACATCCGCCTTCGAGCTGATCGAATCCGAGGTAAGCGTATAAGTACATTTTGTAAACCAAGTCAAGTGCCAAGCTGATCGCTGTCCTCACTTGTCAGAATACACTTGATCCTGTAGCTGGCTTGAAAAGTCGCTCATCCAGTTGACTGGCTAAGTCAACACCGACCTATCGTGCATTTAATCCTTCGTATGGCGGTGAGCTGAGCAAATCACTTGCCTAAAATGACTCGTAAAAATCCGTACCCTGTGTCTCCCTGCCCGAGCTCATGTCACGAGCCCATGTTAGACCAGTGTACTACCGCGCATGCTATTTTCATTAGATAATAGGGTTATTAACTCCATATGTGTTCTTATTTCTCAGGATCGCGTCCTTGGTTTGCATGGCGTAAGTACAGTCAGTGGAACTGGCGTCGCATCCTCGCCTTCAGCCAATGTCACAAGCACGGGGATAGTCTCGTGTGCTCCTCGTCTCTCACACACGCCGCCTCACGACTTTCGTGAGGTTCTCGGCTCGCCAATGCAGCCACAAGCTCACCAATACTATGCTCCTCAATATAACCCCATACACTTTCAACAACAACAGCCGCGATTTGACTTCACACATCCATTAGAACCGTTTCAAACTGCTCACTCACAGCAGTTTGGCAATGGACCGGCGGGTTTCCACCCGTCTGCCGGAGCGCCTCATCAGTCAATGGCTGGTCCTACTCATCCACAGCCCGTTTCACAGCATCAGGCTCGCCATCCGTTGCGAGCACGGCCTTCCGACGTGGACGCTCTACAACAGGCCCACATAAACCAGTACGCTGGTGCGGCCATGGAACACGCAAGGAGAAGAGAAGAGCTGTATTCTGCCGTTCGAAGACCTGATGTGTTCGCCGACATGATTGCACCGGGGAGCATGGCAGACACGCAGGTAAAAATGGAAAACAAATTACGTGTATCCTAGTAGCCACACACTGCGCGATTCGCCTTGAATTCTCCGCAAACATTGAAAAATTTTCGCTTCAATGGGCCTCAATTTTCTTTCCGCCATTTGAATACGCTGGGAACACGACGCAACGATTCACCAACATGCGATGACAAAACAACAACGCGAACAAAGTCTTTGCAGAAATTTTAAATCCGAGCTTTTTCTTTGAGGCATGAAGCAGTAACGCCGACCTAAGATGAAATGTGCTGTGGTTTTCAGATGCCCACGAGCATCCGATTTGGTTACTAAACATCTGTGATCATTGAAATATAAGCGCTGAATGACGCTCTCCATATAGAGCTTGTGGGCAAACTAATTCTTTAGATACGACTGACAATCTTCAAGGTCATGAACAAGTGACAATTTCGAGTCCCCCGGTCAATATTATCTTTTAAACCCTGTAGCGGTATTCCTGGCACTGTTTATAGCCGACACTCAACGCAAATTTCCTACCTATTTTACTATCTTTTCACGTCCGTGGCATACATTTTCCTGCCTTATCAAATTTTTAGGCTATCCTTCGGCCGAGCTCAAAATCGATAGGTAAGACTAAATCATGTGGCGCGGTTTGGGTTGTTTGAAAGTTTTAACCGGCGTTGTAAAAAACGTTGATAACTAGGAAATTTGCTCCCTACAAGTTTGAACAATACGTGTGTTTTTGTGAAACAGTGGAGGTGATCAGTAACATGAAAAGACGAGAATAAGTCACGAGAGGCGGACCATCACAATGGACTCGTTAAGCCGAGGAAACAAAAAGCGTCCGAGTAGCATGTAGAGTTGCTGTGTGAATTGAAACAGCCTTACCAACACCTCGTTGCTCTAGATTTGTTTTCTAGCCTACCCTGTCGATGCTAATGAACGTTGGTTCTCCGGGCTATTTTTTATAGGAAACAAAGCTTTCAAATGCTAACTACTTTGGCGACAAAACTCAACAAACCATTTGGAAGACTGAGTGCGCTGTTACAGGTGAAAATTAGACGATTGAACTGAAGACAGAAAATTATCCCCTAACAAAAGATATTCTTCCGTGACTTACTCGCGTCCGTTTTGTTGGATTCAGGGGATCAATTCACAAGGAAAAGGCGTTTTAACGAAGCTTAAATCATTTCATTTTGAAGTCGCAAGGCACCCCATGCGGAGCGAAGACATAAATAAATTCGTAGCACTCGTTTATCAGTGTGCATTTACAATAGCAAGATCTAAACTCCGAAAATGGTGGCCTAAAAGTAGCTTCCTTCGCCTGGTAAGAGAAATTTCAATTCCGAACGAGAACTGTTCAACGAAAGAAGACATGTGAATTCATTATAGAATTCACATGAATATTCTCATTTTCACCTCACTGACCACAAGGAACTGCCAGTATGAATAAAATTGTAAACGAGAAGATTGTTATGTGTGTACGATGATACCAAATACGTTAATCCCATACAACAAGTTAAGGCCTTTCTGCATCATGTTGTCAAGTTTTTTGTCCCTCTCAATGTTAGGCTATTAAATGGCACATGGAGGAGGTTGAAAAAAGACAAAATATCACGAGAAACCTGTGTTTAGACGGTTTCTCTTTGGATTCGCAGTAGGGAGCAATTAATAAAGCAACCACAGAACCGCTTACCCCGTAAAAAACTCCTCTCAAAATATCCGATAGCCCCACTGTTTCCCCTATTTTCCACTGAAGCCCCAAAATTGAACACCCCAAGTTGAGAACGTACTAGAGTCTAGTCTTATCCCCCGTTGTTTACAATAGCACGATCGAATCTGTTTTCATAGGGATCAGTGTTGACCCCAGAACACTTTACAACTCATTGTAGAAGGTGTGAAACACTCCAGGTTTTCTAATCTCATTTAGTAAGTTTGCTTATAGATTTAAAAGTGGTTTTCAAACGCGCGACCCGAAAGAGGCTTTCATTGATTATCAACTATACTCCCAGAGAAGAGTGTGTTTTTGCATGTGTGTTGTGTGTTCGCTTCGTGACAATTAGGCAAGAGAAATTGCCTCGGTTGGGCATCCGGCCAACTCGCTCGCAAAAATTACAATAAAAGGGCGGAAGGCATTAAATAGATCTGTGGCTTTGAAATAAAAACCTAGCGATTAGCGAAACCATTTCGTGTTCAACACAACGATGCATTTCTCCTTTGGGATTTCAGTGGTTTTATTGAGTTGTGACACCTCTATTCATGGTACGAAAGGCGTTTCACAGCGCACGCTAGGTGGCGTGTTTTTTCTGTTGTCTTCTGGTTTGTGAGTCTCTTAAATAAAAGAATAGAAATGTAAAATAAATAGAAAATACTGTCTTTTGAGCTTTTAAGAACACAGAGATACTCTTTCTTGGGAATGGGGTGTGAATGAATTAGAACGGTTATTCTAGGTTCATGAAGTGCTGAACATTCTTAATTTTGACATTTCGCTTCAACAGAATCACCGGTCTGGACTAAACAGCAAGAACGGAGAATCACATAGCCATCACAATTCACGCGAAAGTAAGTGAAATAACTCTAAAAGCTCTATGCTACAACGTTTAGAGACTTGGAAAAAATTATGAATCAAAAACACAAGAAAAGTGAAAAGAAAAGTCAAGAATTATTCACAAACGACCTAAGTAAAGCTTAAAGCCTTTCATTTTGATAATCACTCGGCTTTATTTTCAAAGACCCCGTAGAAACTTCATGCCATGAATTTTATTTGACTTTAGTATAGTGGGAGATCGATCTGTGTGACCCGAATGTCTATCGGTTCTTTGTTACTTTCTTGATGTTTTGAACTCTGCAGAAACAAGTTCACAAAAGAGCTAAATTACTTTGGACGTTAGAGAGTTGTTCTCAAGGCGTTTTCGTAGACATTCATTTCCATTGCTATCTTAGCGTTTTATATTGTGACTTAAAGAAGTAGCGATCATTTGAAAAGTGTTAGTTTTACCTAAGGCAAGGTATTTTGTATTGGCAGTGAAAAACAATCCCCCCCCCCCCCCAAAACATTACAGAGGTACAGCATTTTGGCGTTAAGTCGGCTATTGAAAGCTTGCTCAAGTATAGTGAAAACCGAATAATCTCGCTTGATTTCAAATCATTAAAATGCTTTCTGAGAATTCTTATTTGATAAGCAAAGAGGAAACGGAAAGATTTATCTGTGTGCGTCAGTAAGGCACGTTTGTCTTGTTCCAATGATTAAACTAGGATTTGAAACCAAAACAAAGCACAACGACTTCTGGCTGATATTTTGCATATCCTCACAGAAAATGACAGGTTCCTTTTGAGCGAAAAAATTCTGATGGTAATTTCAAGTGGGAAATTTTTTCGTTATGAATAGTGCGAACACCTTGCGGACTGTAGCACCCTCAGAGAGAAAAAGGGCAAGTTTTTCGATTGTGCTAATGTGCAGAGCGTATTTATCTATTCTATCGTTAGTCCAGAAACAATATTGTGCTTGAGTCATCAATCTTCAGTCGACAAGAAATGGAAAATAATAAAAAGTATATATTTGGCCACGTTACAAAACAAGCCGACGAAATTCGAATTAATTTTATGAATTACTTTTTTGGTGGCGTTCGTTTAGTATGTTAAAAACAGCAAAAGGGCATTGCTTTTATTTCACCATAGTAAACGTTGCACAACAATCTTCTATCTTGCTCATTTTAATTTTCCTTTTTTCTCGAAAAAATAAAAAATAAAACGTTCAAAACCAATCTGCTATCGCAAAAAAAATTGTATTTGTCAAGACGAAACTAGGGCATTTTTCCCCAGGCACTAAAAAGCAATTTGAAAGTTTACTCCATGCCTTAAAAACTTAATTGGCCTATTTTGTTTTTACTGTTATTACGATAATTATTTCTCGGAGTTATTTGTGTTTCATGGAGTGTCTTTTCTTTGCTCGTGTTGGTCATTTAGTTGAGTGTAAACTACAGAAGGTTAAGTATCGTTGGCGCAGTGCAGTTGACCAATGTGCGCTGAACTGTTTTGAGGTTGAAGCTCAGCGTATTTAATCCTTGCTTTTTTCTAAAATCAAACCTTAAGTTTGAAACAAACATAAACTGTTGTTAATGTGCTAGTTTTCCTTTTTTCGTCTCTTAAGATCAAGATTTGTTCAGTATCGGTTTTCGCGACATGCCTTTTGGACCGCATGTTGATCGCGATATGAAGCCTCAGTGTTCTTTTAACCATGATCATTCAAAAACCATCGGAAGAGCACAGTACTGACACTTTTTAGTACCTCCGACTGATTCCGTGCGGTCAGAGAGATTTCAGTCACGCGGGATACTGATGAAAGTACACCGAGGTCTTGTTTTACCAAAAACAAGTTACTGCGTTCAACAAAAGCTATTGTGTCACTTTGCAAGGGTTGAAATGGTGCCCTTGTGAACAAGCTTGCTTTAAATTTTTACAGTATATAACAGCTAGGGGCATCTCATTTTCAGCTGATATTACTTCACAACAGTGTTTATATTCATTTATTATTCAGATGTTTGTTTGTTCTGGGTACCCCGACAGTAGTTGTTCGAAATTGCAACTTTAAGGTTTCCATCAAATGGCACTGTAAACACTCTAATGAATTGAACTTGTCTACAACGTCTTATTTTAGCTGGATTTGACGAAAGGGTTCTCTTAAGAAATACAATCGACTTTCACTCGTTTCGGGTTGAAGGAAAACAGGGAATGAGGAAAGAGTGCTATACTTGAGTTTGAACTTCAGTTTCATCAAAATGATCGCAACTGTTGGGTTTTCCAGAAGTTATATTGCAAATTATTTACGCTAACCCTTTGCCAGTCACCCGCTAACCTTCACCGCCTTGCCAAAAAAAAGAGGTGCTTTTTGCATTGTTTTATTATTATTGTTATCGTTATTATTATTATTATTTGAATGTTAATTTCTACCAAGCAAAAAACATCTGCCATGAAATTACCGCGGAAACTCTGAAAGGACCCTCCTTAAGTTGGAAATGAATCGGAGCAGGTGAACTGTTTCTGACTGACTGAATTTCAATATTTCATGATGAAGCGTGGGGACCGTCCGGATATTTGGGGAAATCGACAAGACTAGTTTTTTACGGAAGGATATAGTTCGTGTTTTGCACGGAAAGTCTGGCAGTTCAGAAAGTGTTAAAAACCACATGATATCACCGGAGCTGGATGGATATACCAAACAATGTGAAATAACACCGACTGCGTTTGATCAGACAATGCCTGTCATTTACTTTAAATTTATAAGCGTTTCCACGAACTTTTCTTTTCAGGCAAACCTTTTGTTGGATGAAATCCCATACCACGGTTATTTCCTTTTCTCTGTATTCAAATTTCGCTTTCTTTGTCTGAGATGTTTATTGTTTTCGCAACAACACTTGTTGACCGGACAAGGTGTCCGACATTTAAAGATACTAAGTTGCTGGTATATCAACTGGGACAAACAAGAGCCTATCGAAGAGAGGTTTTCGTCGCAGCGGGGACTCGTCAAAAACAAACATTTCCCTTCCGCCTTTTCGCACCTACTTACAGCGATTAATTGTCGACAGTTCTCGCTTTGGAAAATGCGCTAGACAAATTTGATAAGAAAGATATAGTTCCTTAAGTACATTCAATCTGGCGAGTTGGCGAAGTCACGAGTTTCTTTCGCAATGTTACGCCTTGGCGAACAAATGGCAAATGGCAAGTGGCCAAAAATAAAACTACTCCAGATATCTTGGAAGAAGTATACCTCTGGACAATTATTTATTTAAGAACTTTGCGGCCAAACATTATAGTTATATCAAAATGTGCTAGCAGTTTAGTAAGTATCAAGAAAGCTACTTTTTCTTTTAATTGGTTTCATTTACAACTCGTACTGTTCGTTTTATATATCACATGTAAACATTTATTTGGTGAAATCGAGTGAAAAGAAAATCCCTGAACCATATAACCCCTGAAAAGCGACACACAATGGCTAAAAATATCCCAGTAAGACACAGCTTAATCGAAGTGACGCCAACCAAACTCTTATTAAAATTCTTAGAGTTGTCGGCGTCGTTTGTGAATTGCTAATGAAATAGTTATGTTTTATACCCATCGTAGGAGTTACACGCCTCCTAATTGCCCGCACGCAAAAATGGGCGGCGAAAAACTTGCACCTTGCAACTCTAACATCATGAAACACGAAATACTTCTCTTCCTTCTCCAAATTTTCCTTGAGCCTGAGGCGAGATAAATTTTAATTCAAAGTAGTTTGCGCTGCGCTTGGCTTAGCGTTTATTGTTAACATCAACCCCTTCAACGTGGCCTTTGAATACTTACGCTAAATTAAGAAAGTTAACTTTGTTTTTATCCGCTCCCAAGTTATGTTTATATTTATTTTTTTAGAAGCAACTAACTGGTACCGATAACTTCGTTAGGGACGCATTAGTATATATACAACACGCCCTCTCCATTAAATCGCCCCTTACAACAAGATAGTCCGCAAGCGCCTGCTGGCGAGTAAATAACAAACAATTTAGTTTTCAGTATTGAAGTACCCCATGTGTTTCTTTTACGATATTTATATTTAATACTAAGTGTCACCAGTAACTACTCTATACGGCTGAATTAGAGTACTCTTTAGTCTCTACTAGACTTGTGTTTGCCCTGCAGCCATTTTAGTACCTTGTCTTGCGGTGCAAATTGTTTATATGTGTAACATAGACAGTACTTGTTTGCTTATAGCCAGACATTTTAACTTCCAAAAACGTCTGTAGTCAAAGTACCGCGGCTTTCACATTGTTGCGGGGCTCTTCAGTCGTTTATTTTTTTATATTCCATAGCTTTTCAATGAGTTTGAAGCTCAGTCTGTCTTTTCAGTGTCAATTAAGGATAATTTACAATTGCTCCAAGGAGCAAACTGAAGTTAAACACAAGTGAAACTTTCAAAAGCTTTTGAGTCTGCCACTTGCTTTTCAAATTCTTTACTTGGGCGTCTAAGCCCTCGTTCGAGTCTCACCACAGACCACAACAGTGCAATCAGTCAAGCCACTATTCTCTACTGCACTGTACTCTCCTCTCCTCTCTTCTCTTCTCTGATCCTCTCTCCAACTCAACTTCTCTTTTCCCTACCATCCTTCCCTTCCCCTTCTCTGGTCTCCTCTCCTCTCCACTTTCTCTCCAATCCTTCTTTTCCACTTTACTCTCATCTGGAAAGCTGCCAGACTCCTATCATGTTTTTATTCTGATAGACATTGCAGAAGTCTTTTTTGCAGTCACGTCTCAGCACTAACCAGTCACTAGGTAAGATGTTTGCATGATTTGGAACATCGCGGCCGATTTATGATTTTTATACCTACGGAAATTCGGTCATGTTTCTTGAACCAAGCTGGTTTTTACTTCCAAAGTAACTGCATGATAAATTCACTTCTCCTGGAGATAGAAGGGGTGTCCATCGTTTCACGCTTGTTTTGTAAAATCCGACTCCATATTACTAGAAATTAAATAGGCTAAATCCGCAAAGGTGATTTTTCTTTCAATAAAATGAGATTAAAATTTCCGACACAAATCTACAAGCGACCGGTTTTCCAAGATAACATAACTGGAAAAATGTTTTCAGATTACTACTAAAGGAGAATTGAAAACGTAATAACACCTTGACGTATTTTCTTTTTAATTAAAAGTTTTATCCGTAAAGTGTTCCTTTGATATCCGCATCTCAGAGTTTTGTGTGGCAAAGCCAAGATAATTCTCACCTTTTGAGCTTCTGCGTTGTCTTATGATCTGCCGTTTCCGAACGCCTAGTCTTTGTTAAGCCGGGACACTTTCAGAGGTTAATTGTGGCGAAACATAATATTGCGTACAAAATTAATAACGACTGTATAAATCGACAAAATCCTTTGTGTTTGGCTTTTAATATATATATCACTAGTAAATCTTGCCAGATTTTAAGATTGAGTTAAAAGGGCGGGATGCGACTTTTGTGTTTTAAGCGCTTTTACTACTCGGTAATAAACTGCGATTTAATTAATAGCTGTTATATGGATTTTAAAAGACCCGGTAGAGGTTTGAGTTATTTTTCACCTGTTTACACAGAATCCATTCTATGAAAAAGTGGCATGTGGCCTTGTCCAGCGCAAAATCTTTGCAAGCGTAAAATCAATGAGCAAATAATAACAGAAGCTCCTGTTCTACAGGTGCGCGCACTCAGTATAGATATCTGAGCTGTGATTTAATATAAACTTACTAGTCATTCCTATCCCATCGCCCAGAATGCCGCGACACAGTCATGCAATATCTGGAGTAAAAAAAGGACATCTTTAGTTGCTCTCTTCCAAGTTTGATTTCACATGGTGAAGATAAATTCAAGGCCATAAAAGAGGGGAAAAAAGAGCATATATATACTTTTTTGTCACATTAAAAACCACCCGCCTCAATTGGGTTTGCCAAACTCTGATTCTTGTATGTGTTTCACTCAATTGTGAAAGACCCAGCGAGCGTTCTTGAAATGGCGGACATCTTGTTCAAATGAACTGTCTTGACGAAAATGTCGCAAAGTACTGTAAATAGCTACCTTAAGTTCGGTCTGACTACTGTAAGCTCAACTCGTCTAAAAATCTCTCGAAATTTTAGGGTAATTCCATTGATAGAAACATTAAAACATTTAGTGGCAACCCTCCTCCGCAGATAAGGCGTTTCTGATTTATGCTCGTCGTGTTTAGAACACACCACGAGCAGATGGAAGAAAAATTGCGCAAGTTTCTTCCCAAGCTTGCGCCAATGAGGCTAGGCGATAAACCTGATCGACTTCTAAAACTGCTGTTCAATCTGTTTGTATTCTAATGATTTTTTCTTGATGCAGGCCACAAGAAAAACCACGTAGAACGTGATTCTCGAGAGGAAGCTGATTCTGATAGTCCTGTTCACCCTTCAGACGTCTTCTGCTGCGTTCCAGGAAGACTGTCGCTCCTTAGTTCAACCTCGAAGTACAAAGTCACTGTTGGAGAAATCCGCAGGCGATTGTCTCATCCAGAGTGTCTAAATGCCTCGCTTCTGGGTGGTGTTCTGAGAAGGTAAGCAGTGACCATCGCTGAATTTTCAGTCGAATCTCTCTTTACGGTCACCTCTCTAATACGGACACTTCTCTGTTTAGGACACCTCTATATTATGGACACCGCTCTAATACGGACACTTCTCTATTATGGACACCTCTCTATTACGGACACTTCCCTAATATGGACACTTGCCTTGGGACCGGCAACAATGCAATATGTTTCCAGTACAAAAATCCATGATGATACGGTCCCTCTGTAATACGGACAGCAGAAGCGAAAATAAGGCCGCTGAAGGACAATTTCATACAAACATTACCTCCTTATTAGGGACAATTCGGTGCTGATAGCTTAGATTTGGTGGATTTGCGCTTGTGTCCAATTTTTTAACTTCGCCGAGTTGAACCCAAATTAGCTGACGAACTTTTCATTATATTAAATAAGCACTCTCATCAAATACACAGTCATTGTTTGTTAAAACGAAATTGGAAAATGGTGTTAAGAAAAACATCAAGCTCTGTACTCAAGCACCTTTTCTGCCAGATTTTCATTGCGGTGTATCGTGTAAGACATTGAAACATTCCAATTATACGAATCATAGGAGGCGATAGAATTGATGTACATTATTTAAAGATGGCTTCATACCCATGACCTCCATAATACGGACACCTCATCTGTTTTTCGGACACCTGGCTTCGTCTTACGTTTAAGAGACTCATCTAGCAGGAAATTTAAAAGGTGGTTTCAGTGTTCTCGGAATAAGGTCGCGCACGAAAGAAATGGAACAAAGAGACTGACAGGATCTCAAAAAATATATATATATTAATCATGAGTTGGGTGCTGCACATTCAAGCAATATTTAACTAACTTATCCGACCTGAAGTAGTAAGTTTTTGAAGTATCGCAAACCCCAACTGCACGGGTCTGTTGATCCTTGGGAATCGGAAAACATCGGTCTTAGTTATCATAGTGTTAGCCTGTGTGGCAGGCGTAAAAGGAACGGGAAGTGAGGAGTGACAAAACGAGAGAAAATGGCGGTGGACTGGGGAGGGGAAGGGCCCCCATCCCCCCCCCCCGCTTTTACGCCAGCCATGCAGGCTGTCCAAGTCGTGAAACGTTTTAATTACTACAACTAATTAAGTGTGATGCACTCATATCGTGTTTATGTGCCATACTAGGGCTAAGTCTAAAAATGGTGGAAAAAGCTTGCGTGACAAGTTAGAAAAGATCGGTTTGTCACTTCCGGCGGGAAGGAGAAAGGCAGCGCAAGTTACGCTACTTACTTCACTGGTGGAGGGTAAGCATTGAAAGACTGGGACCTTAATTCTCGCTAGAGTTACAGATTGCATGACACGTGTGTACCTCTCAGTGAAGACGCCTTGACTGAAGAAGGTTGAGGAAGGGAATGAATTCATACAAATTACATTATTTGTACCTCGATCTGATTTTGAAAACCTGAGATTGCAATCTGACAGGCACTAGTCCATTTAGCATATGAGGGATTATTGTCGAAAAAACTTTTGATTAACAAATATTTTGACAGGTTTTGTGAATTATCAAAATTTGCAAAACGTTTTGAGGCCTTAGAAGTATTTTCTTGGATCCGTGTACAGTGCTGGAAATACTCCTACTTGTTCTTACATAACAGGACATTTGTCCTTTCAAATCTTCGTTGCGGTCGGACATTTTACCAATTTGACCGGACATAATTAGCATAACGTAATTCGATACGGAATTTTGAAAACTGTATTTAAATTTGTTTGGACATCATGTTCAAATATCATGTCCGATCATAATTGAAATTGGCGGGACATTTTCAAAATTTGGTCGTGCGATGTCCGATGACCGATTGTTGTTTCCAGCACTGGTTTACCTTGATTGCAAAAAGATTTTCTTCCAAAGAGGCCCACTTTGTCTTATATTGGTGTAAGCTTCAGAAGTTTAAACTTCCATAGTAAATTGTGGGTTTCTTACAATGAACCCGGCGGACATGAAATAATTTTAGGCCCCAAAACGTTTTCGTTAGTAATGCGTACCGCGTCCCCTGAATGCGTTTGAAAATTCTCCATCAACATGAACGAGCTACGTGATAATAAGAAAAAAATTAAATAAGAGGTTTCTGAAAGGTGCGTGGCGACAGAACAGGACGTAAGCTAGTATCTGCAGATCGAAACTACGAGAGAAAGCAGAAAAAGGGCTAATTCTTGCGCGGTTATGTCTTTACTACTGTCAGGTTAACTTGTTGAGGGACAGCAACGCTAACGTCTACAGACACGTGACAGTAATTCTTGATGATCTGTTTGATATTGTTGCAGGAGAAGCCGCTCATTTAGCAGCAGACTTTGATTATGTGTGTGAATCTGAATTTCCCGCCGCGCAGCTCGCGGAGAGACAATACCGACAATACTCTGAACCATCTCAACAACAGTCCAGGAAAAACGCCATCCTAGCGGCAAAGTATGTACCCTCTTTAAAAATCAGTCTCCATTTTGTCTCGGAGAAGTTGCTCGGACGAAAACCATCATCACGAGGGCAAGTCACACTTGATGGCCTACTCCCTTAGCCACAATTTTTAAAAATCTGTATTTTTATGGAGATTGAATGTCATAATAAGATTTTCAGGGAACTTTGTACGGGTGGGGCCTTGAAATGATAAATACACATTTTCTGTTCGGAAATTCCGGTTGGAAATTTTGGACTACCTTTCAAGAACGTTCCGAAAATTCTGGAAATATTCCGGTCGGGAACACCAAAACAGCCTTCCAATTTACACTCCAACCGAAATTTCCGAAATTTTTTGGTGCATGGTAAACAACCATAAACTCGACATCAGTAAAGAGTTAATGGACGTTGTATCTCGTGATAATAAACCTTAAAGTATCACTCAACTAGTGGACTAATGCAAATCCTGCTTTTTGATTGGCTACGCTACTAGAAGACTATTAGTAATAGTCCTCGAGTAGCAATCGAGCGTGGCGCTTTCTTTCGTTTTATTCCCAGATAAATATTTCTTCAACTTGCATTTGCTAACTTTATTTTTGCTTTTCTGTCCGACTAGTTGGGTGATACTAAAACAATTAGACCCTTCGTTCTCAAGGGCCACGGGTCTAATTGTTAATTATCGGCTGTATACAGCATAAATGTCGTTAGTATATTCCGGCATTCTGGTCTCAATATGACCACACAAGCAGGATTTCTCAGACCAGGATTTGAGCCTTGTCTTAGTTACCACTTCATCCAGTTACTGGTCACTTTCCTTAGGTTCCTGCCACCTGGCCTCAGTTGTTTTAAGAGCGGACAACTGGGTCATAACGTTTCCCACGGATAAGTCATTAACCAGTCTATAGAATGCACTGCAAGTAATCTAAGTTTATCGACTCGGTTCGGTTTACTTCATGGATCAAGTTAATTACCCGCTCTTCGAGCAGTTGAGGGCTCGGCTAACTCCTTCATGTTTTCATGGCATCATCATCATCATACTTGGCAATGATTGTTTGTTGACTAGACGGCCTCAAACAAACAGAATTGTTAAAATGCTTGTACTACAATGAAGATTATACAGAAACATTGTTGACATTGTTGTCATCTTTTCTTGTAGGCAATTGACAAAAGAACTTCAAGATGTTCTTGCACAGGATCCCTATCCTAAGACCAGGCTACCCAACAGTAACCTACCGGACTCAATCTTACGGAGCCTTAACCAGTTTGGTCTCGTGACCCACGGTTTTGGCTCTCCGGCAATTAATGCCGCTATGAATGCTTTCCAAGCTTATCTAGGAGAACTGCTGAAATTCCACGAGGGAAACGTTACACCGGGCAGCAACACCGGAAGTAGAAATCAAAACATTGTGAAAAATGGCGATGCATGAGTTCAAGTTATATATGTTATTCCTTGTATATTTAGAAACAAAAATCAAATTTCTACTCATAAATAGTGTATTGCGTTACAGATCGAGTGGCTTCCAAAGCCACTGTCCCAGGACTTTAAACATGTATAGAATATATTATAATCGTAGAAGAGAGACCGAGAAATTCATTTCGCTACTTCTCAATACAATTCACCTCGGTGCCTTGCGTACTGGAGATGTTTTTGCTTGGGGCGGCAACTCTAAACACAAAGTGAGCCGTTTCCTCTACGAAACTGCGTAGAAAAAACACCTCTTGTATCCAGGGTACAAACATGGATGTTACCAAACGAAATAGAATCTTTAAGCGAGGAGTGTGGTGTAGACCAATTTTTCGGTGGTTATTCCAAATTATAAGTTGCTATTGAAATAACTTTGCAGCCGTGTATACTATTTATTTATGCCGTAGCAAAGAAATATAGACGCAATATTAAATCTGTTTCTTTGCCTATTAGAAGCTCTTTGACTCCATAAATAAACTGAAACATGAGTTAATTCCTAGCTAGTCCTAACTGTTTACGTCTCCAGATGATCAATTCTTTACAACGAAATTAAATCTTTTTTGTTAAGGGTGGGCGGATTTCCCTCAACTTTTGATGCGTACTCGCGAAGATGTAAAAGGTTACTCCTTCTAAGCTAAGTACGTTATCGCAAACTAGTAAAATATAGAACCCAGAGACAAATAAAAAAAAATAGAGACTATTTGTTAGTGGTTCCGTTGCGTGGAAAATACTTGAGCAACAATAACTCTAAATAGGTGACAATGTACAACTCTTCACCCTTGGAAATCTTAATTTTCATTTTGGATTCCACGATCGAGCTCTCGCTAAGATCTGCTCTTTCTACGCCGGATATAAACTTAGGGAAACTCAACGAGCCAATTCAACCAAAAGCTGTAAAAGGAATTTTTAGATACCTTGTGGTGTTTGAAGCCTTTTCAGTTAAAGTGATGTCTTAATTAGCTGGACGAATTTGATCTGTTCGGATTCCTTAGCTGAAATTTTAATTGCCAGAAAAATTTAGGGAACAAAATCTTCCTTTGAGAAATTGCCAGCTAAACCTAACTAGTACTTTCCACGAACTTTCTGAAAATGCTAGCTGACGTTTTTGACTGCCAAAAACAACAAACATGACTCTTTGGAAAATGTCAGGTGCTATTACTTCCCCCATTGTGAATCTTGCAGGCCACGTCTCAGTTACGAAAATCCGAGTGCTCTGTTTGATCGACGCCGAAAACTTAAGGCGAACTATCCTCCACCGAACAGATATCTACCGAAACTTGTCGTTGGGAAGTATCATGAGAAACCCAGGCCGCTTCTCGGGCAATCCTGACATACGCGCAATGTTTGCGCAGCAACAAAGGGAAAGCACAGTCGGCCTTAAAAAGAACATTCCCGTTTCGTGTGAAAAAATTTACAATATAAAACTATATTAAAATAGGGACAACATTACTTACAGAACACAGCTACCGTGATAAAAACTTAAAGATATTCAATAAGTGTCTAAAATTCACATAGTTACATCTCAATAAATCGACTACAGCAATTAAGGCATAAAATATTTAAACACGCAACAGGAGCCCATAAATAGGAGCCTCCCTCTCCCATACAAGCCCTCCGAGTCAACCTTTGCGCGTATCTTTTTATTTTTAGAACACTGCGGGTGACTAGATTCGCGCGCACTGTTTAGAATGTCCAATCAGAATAAAGCGGCATGTTTACCTCACTTGACGTGTCTCGGCGAAAAGTCATAGTGATGGCAGGCAGATCGGAAGACTCTTCGAGTGATGAACTCTGTGAAAGTTCGGATTTTTGCGACTTTTTTCGTTGCCTATCATTTAATGGCGTACTCAAACACAGCCAAAACCACTGACATAAACAAAAGGGGGAAAATATTATAACCGCAGTCACAGAGCGGAGCGAAACGATGACAAAAACACAGCCGTAATTAGTGCGGATTTTAGCGGTCAATTTCACGTGTTGCATAGCTCTCTAAGAAGCTACAACACTAAAGAAAGGATAAAGAGACGAATAGTCACAAAAGAAACGCAACGTCTTGCTACAAAACTAAATAACCAAGCCCGGTAATGTACAAACACTGCAAGATAAAGATTATAATATTACGCGGCTCAAAATTCCTATCCTTGGTGACAAGATTCAAAGGATGTTCTTTCACTGAACGCACTGAAACGAGCCAAACCAAGGCTAGACAAAATGCTTCAGATGGCATATAAAGGACCACAGTCGCTAAACAGAAACAACAAGTGTCAAAATAAACAGGCGAGTAATGCAGAATTTAAACTCAGAAATGACCTTTGGTATCAAAATACATAACATGCGACACATGCACATGGCTGTTTCGATCACTATCACCATCATGCTATCCTCTAAACCAGCGTGTTGCCCCACTTAAAACAAGCAAGAAGCTAAATCGGTCTTTAGAGCCGAGATAGAAGCGGCAAACACGCGATCAGGAGTCGTATAGGCCTTCCAACCCCATTTTACTTGGCAACTTGTACCAGGCATGAAGATTCTAGAGTGTCTAGCGTACCCGACTTTAAAATTATGTGCTCGTAGATGGGGCATTGCAGACTCCACTTTCCATCGTCATGAACAATCAAACGAACAGGCTGAAATGGTCCGGTTTGTTCGGCATAAGAATAAACATTTGAAGGGTAAAGAACAAGCACACGTTCGGGGAAGTGAGCGAGAGGCTCGATCTCGTGTAGAGTGAATGCTTCTTGATGACATTCAGTATCTCACCACTAAATCCAGCTACTGAAAGTTCCCTATGCCACTTTCCCAGAATGTCAGTCTCTTTAGAATTCGTAGAACTTAATTTGTCCTGAAGTTTCTTTCGCAAGAGACCTTTTACACCGTCCGCAGAAGCACATCCGCCGCTATCACAGGGTTGTTGATTTCACCACTGCTTTCACTCAAGCTCACCTTGTTTTCTTCTCGAACGTGGACATCCAAAGACCTTCCAGTTAAAGTTGTGCGATTTTCAGACTCTTTGAAACAACGATTCGTTCTAAAGGACGTGGCTATCGCTTACATAACCTTCGCGATAAAAAAAAATTCGAGACGAAAAGACAACACAGAAGTCAGAAGAAGCACAATCGCCGCTGCATTTTTACTACATTCCATGGCTCGATTACATACAAGTTATCTATGAACCTTATTCTCTACGAACCAGGTTCTCTCGGTTGTAAAAATAAGCCTGTGGACTAAACAGAAAGGAAAAAGAAGCGAAGGATCGCGACAACGCGCTCTCCGCCTTTCGCCGCCATTTTATTTTGGATGCTTGTGTGCGGACTTTACCGGAAACAGATGTTCGCGGTAAAATTGAGCCTTCTGTAGAAAAGAGAGTTCTAAAAATAGAAAGATACGCGCAAAGGTTGACTCAAGGATACAGTGCAGATGGAGGCTCCTATTTATGGGCTCCTGACACGCAATCATTATGACAACCATTGATCCAAGGCAGATTCACTGATCAAGATCCAAATGATGCATGGTACATACATACATCTGGGGCGGATCTAGGGGGGGTTCGGGGGGTTCGATCGAACCCCCTAAATTAAAACACCTAAAAAGCTGATGTGGACCTACAAACTAAAGTGTATCTACAAAAATTTAAATAAATAATGTAAACAAACTTATGAATTATTTGCCAATAAAACTTAGGAACCGGTCATTATTTAGCGAGGCGAGGGGGGGGGGGGAGAGCTAGCATATTTGGGGGGAGGGCCACTATTTTTTTAACCTCACTTTAGGGAGGGCTATTTTGAAAAAAAATGCCTTTTAGGGGAGGACACAGTTTTTTTTAATGAAGTAAGGGAGGGGTCAGAGTTTTTTTGGACCCTTGAGAAGGGAGGGCCACAACTTCTTGGCCAATCTTTTCTCTCAGTTTAGCAGCCCTCCCCCCCCACCCCCTTGCTAAATAATGACTGGTCCCTTACAGGACATAGAAAACATGGAAAGAACACCAGTCACGCTTAGCCTGCGTGGCATGCCTTCCAAGGGGAGGGGGACAGGGGGAATTTCACTTAAAACGCCTGCCACACAGGCTAAATACTCCTTTGCTTTTTTACCACGTCAGTTGCGTTATCAGATTTTATCAGAGTGCAGATGCACGGCAAAATGAAATATATGTGGTAAATAATTGTTATGTCAAAGAGAATAGTTCGAATATTAGCAGTTCGGCATGATAAAATACACCAAATATATACTATTTTCTTCATTTTTTTTCTGACGAAAATCTATAGGTACTCCCCAAAATATTTAACAATTTGCTGTTTTGAAAACAAATCTTAAACTTACCAGAACTGTATTAATGTGTAACCAGAAATATTGACTTCACAAATTTATACAGCATTTGACTGTCACTGGCAGAATTGTGTTCCAACAGCGTCTGATGTCTGTCGACGTCCTTTGTTACGGATTAAACTTCGAAATAAAAGGGCAGATCCAAGTTCAAAGGAACTGAAAAAAATTAGTTGGAATAAGCGAAATATCCGAGCTCGAAAAAACTGGGTGAAACTGTATATGTATTTAACTTTTATTGTAGAGCGCCATGAGCATATAACGACAATGGCGCCATATAAATATTTTATAATTATAATAATTATTATTATTATTAATTTCGCGTCTCGAGAACATAAAATCAAGAGAGAATGATGAAATCTAACTATATTTAAAGTGTTACTGAAACGGAATTTTGGTCTCTCTGCTTTTTATAAAATAATAACGTTTAAAGCTTGATTAAAACAACTGTGAACTTTTTTTTCGCGTGCATGCCCGAAAAGCGCTGTGACAGCCCGTCGAATTCGGCCGGATGCATGCGGATGGCCTTCAGAGTTGTCGGCCATCTTGGCGCGGCCAAAATAGGCTTGTGACGTCACTGGTTGTATACATCACTTCAGTCAGAGGAAACCCCGAGTGAGCAAACAGAACATGCAGAGCGATAATCACGATAAAAATGGGAAAAAGGAATCAAAAGGGAAATACTGCGTTGCTGGATTGCCTGGAGATGTCAGTTGCAAAAACAACTCGAAAACCGGCGGGCTAATTTCAATGCACAAATTCCCAAGAAACGATTATTATCGTGAAAAGTGGACTCGTTTCGTGCAGACACCGCGTGGGTTGGCAGCCTTCGAAATCATCTACTCTTTGTTCTGTACATTTTGAGCCGTCTTGCTTTGAGCAACGGCTTGATCTCAACCTTGGAGGGGGAGACTTTCAAACGAAACGGTTCATACGAAAAGACGCAATACCAACGAAAGATTGCCTGGAGGATACTCCAAAATCAACCTCGCAGACAGAGCGTGAGCGAAGAACGGTGAGAACTTCGCTGTCACCATAACATTTTCTTTGCTTTCGATCAACTACATCGAAAGCAATGATGAGTTCCCCCTTCATGCTTTCATTTTAATTCGCTTTAGATTCTTAGAAATGCGATGAAGTCCGTCTCCAAACAGCCAAGTGGAAACACCAGTACTTCTGCGGAAATCCCTCCAGCCCCTGACCAATTGCGTGCAGAGGAAAAGAACCGGGACAATGATCAATGTGTTGACAAAGACGAAAGCTTGCCATCGGATGTTTCAACCCCAAGTGCAAGTTGTTCCACCCCAAATAATTGTGAGCGATGCAATGCCACCCTTCTTCGCGTGGAAAGATTGCAAGACTCTTGCAGAAAGGTAAAACAGAGACGGAAATTGCAGGAAATGGAGATCCGACATCTCAAAAAGACAAACAAAGAGCTGCGAAAGGTCAGTATTTTATGTATTTACTTTGTTAGTTTCGCACATCCCTTTTCCTTAGCGAAAATAAGTCAACGCAAAGGAATCATACAATTTTCACCATAACGCAAAAATGAAATGCGGGTCCCTAATATGATTGCATTTCGGTGGTGGGCAAGAATTACTCATCAAATACTATGCATCCTCATAAACGTCTTCTCTGACCTCAGAAAAAAGGTTTTCAGAAAGATTGTTAACAATGTTTAATCTTATACTTTCGTTTGACTATTTTTCCCTACATTCTTTCTTTCTGTGTGTAATCTTGTAAAGCAGCTTCAAAACGTGACCTTCACTGACTCCAGCTCTGACGAAGTCGTAAGTGATGATGATACCGACGCCAACGTTGAAGAAACTTCCGAAACAGACAATTTGGTCGAGGCGGACTCTAGCGATGAGTCTCAAGTTGAAGACGATATGGATCACGAGTGGATTTTAGAGGAAGAAGCCGAGGACCAGGAGAATGGAGACGACGAAGAAAAGGGCACTCAACAATCACGAAATGCCATAAGGTAGACAGAAGTGTTAATCAAAACACCAAGTTGTTATTTTTTTTTCTGCCAGTGTAGCCTATGTTTACACAACGGTGTGTGACATTTAAGCATAAAATTTACGTGTTCAGAACCTCCACCATGTCTGAACAACATTCGACACTA
Organism: Galaxea fascicularis; assembly: GCA_948470475.1. Taxonomy (NCBI): domain Eukaryota; kingdom Metazoa; phylum Cnidaria; class Anthozoa; order Scleractinia; family Euphylliidae; genus Galaxea; species Galaxea fascicularis. The sequence goes on along the minus strand of OX419345.1, from coordinate 2,466,698 downwards.
TCATCAGTATCTGCAATAGCTGGAACAAACATTCTCTTGTTAATTTCAGGGCGGCTCCTGGTGCCTCATACAAGGAAGAGCCAAAGTTCATAGTATTTTACAGCGCTTTAATAACGATTTTCAGCATGTTCTCCTTCAAGTGTAAAGCTGACAACCCAAAGGTCTCTGCCGAAAGGAATGGCACGATGGTGAAGGTTGTATTTTTTAAGAATGAACTGGTGAGCAGCACGTCTGCGAACTCTAAGAGTTGTAAAACGATTTATTTAATTTATCCTACGCGTTTCGTGTGACTAACGCACACTTCATCAGGGATGTTTTACAATACAACACAGGGGACCTGTATATATACCTACATAAGAGAGTAAAAAAAATTTTTTTACATTACGTAAAACCGCACCTACGAGAGCGGATTTGCATGTAGGAAACAGGCGGCGGGGTGTGCAAGGAGTGACATATTTTGTGCGTAACATAATTGTGGGGCCCACAGTTTTAGCTAAAATATGTCACTAAGACTTGTAATGTTGTATACATTATCGATCAACGTTTTCGAAGAGTATTATACATAGACACTTTTTAGCTTTTGAGAACTGCAGAATTATGAAGCGTATATCGGATAGAAGAGTTTATCATTTTTCTCGATTTGTTTTCCAAGAATAATTGCAAATAAAAGTACTTTTATTACTATAATGCACTCAACAAAATTACTTAAGAGCCAATTTCTGTAAATATCGAGAATCCGGCGTCACTCGTGAAATTTCGAAATTCTTCATATTTTGCCTAAAGAACACCTATGGTGAGTTATTTTCGAAAATAGTATTCAAAGATCGTGAAGCGCTTGATTTTTTCTGAAATCGAGGAAAGTTTGAAAAACGCCATTTTAGAGCCATGTCGCTGCCGACAATGGAGTAAAATGATGCATTTTGTTATCGCTCGTGTAGATGAACGCGGTGACGTCTATCAATGCAACATGGCCAGAACATAACACATCTATAGTTCTTTCCAAGGCACAAATTTTTTTTGAAAAATCTGCTGGTATAAAACCGTTTTTAACTGTTACAAATACCCTAGTTCAAACGCTTCAGCGATTGACCAAAATTTAGCTAACTTCCGCACCACAAAAAGCCCACTGGTACATAGAATTTGACGTTGAAATTAGTATTTTCTCAAAGTGCATTCTTTGCGCTCTGTTGTGTTAAAATTTCTTCCGCGGCCCGACAAAAGTGCCCCGCCGAGAGAAGGAAACGTTAAGTCAATTTTTGCATCGCGACCGCTCTTGAAATCAACATGAACACCAAAGAGCTAACTCATGAATTAAAAGTCTACCAATGCAAACACTTTTCTCGCTATTCTGAGCGCCCTACGGGTTACTGTACAATTAATTGTAAGTTTACATACCGTTTTCAAACTGTTTGAGAGCGATAACCTTCAACATTTCAATTCACAAGGTCAAAGTAGGTGGCGAAGTATTAACTGTAACTCGACGCCGATCGGCACGGCCATTCAGTCAAAGTGACCTTTACCTCGTTCTAAACTGCTTCTTTTTCTCCATCTAACACCTTTTTAAAGTTATGATGTAGTGATACATGTTGAATTCCTACTTAGCCACCGTCTTGGGGTGCAGAAACATTGCTGTGATTTACCCCAAAAGGGAAACGTAATTGCGTGACGTGGACCTTAACATTTAACTGAGAAAACAACGTCTCTCGGAGACGATTTCATTCATTACAAAAATTTTGCAACAGTGTTCAAGTCGAATAGCTGAAATAGAAAAGACTAAGATAGATATTTCACCTTGTCATGTATGCATGCCCATGCAGCGAAGGAGCCAAAGCTAGGAAGAGATCCGTAATAATCAGGTGTTGAAGGCCATTACATATTACATCGCGATCGCTAATTGCTCTCGCGTTATTATAAAGTGAAACTGTGACAAATTCCATGAAGTTACTCCGGCGATTTTAAACTTATTTACTGTGACTCCAGTGATCCCATTTGATGAACACGCCTCTTTCTGTATCAAACAAAACGATACAACAGTTCCAATATAACTGCGTGTAGGACCGTTTGCTGGGTTCGGCTTTTCTACAACGATTGCTTGTAGGGGGGAGGGGTGAAGGACTAGCGAAGGCAAAGGGGTGGGAACTTTGGACTTGGCATCCTCTCAAAGGGTATGTGGGAAGAAGAATAATCTGTACAATTAACTAAGGAGATGTAGCGGAAGGTATTATTTCTGAAAGCTCTGCTGACAAGCAAATTTCTGTCAGGTTCAGAAAATTGTTCACTCTCCTCCTCCGTGTAGGATCGTTTGCTCGCTTCAGCTGTTATACAACGATTGCTTGTAAGGTGGAGGAGTGGAGGACTGGAGAAGGCAAGAGGGTAGGGGTAGTGGTGGAGTGAATGACATCCATGTGATGGCAGGAATATTCCGTACAATTTTAAATACCAAAGGAGACAGCGGAAAGTATTCCCTGTTTTCAATCTGTATGAGAGTGATAATCTTCAACGTACATAATTTTCAATCGATGAGGTCAAAGTAGATGACTAAATATTGTTATGTAACTAGATGCTGATTGGCACGGCCATTTCCAAGTAAAGGGACTAAGGGCCTCTTCATATGAGCCCGGTTAACCGGGCTGGCTCGGTTACCGAGATGAAATAGGTCTCTGTTCATATGGCGACTTTCAGCCCGCTTTCCGAGATGAAACATTTGAAAAATTGGTGACGCGACCATTCAGGCATGAAATCTAACGAACAAGCCTGACGAGAATTTCTCGATTTTCTTTGTTGAAGCAGCCTCAAATTTACTTTGACTTCACGTTAACTATCAAATGAAACTATTCCGAGTTTTATTTTCAAGAAAAGAGAGGTAAAATCTCGGTAATGTCATAAAATATCCGCTCTATCACAAATATGCGTTGTATTTAATACATTTAAGGGGAGGTGGGGCTATAAAAGACACCATGGTTCTCCATTTAAGGGAGGTGGGGCTATAGCAGACACCATGGTTCTCCATTTAAGGGTAGGGGGCTATAGAGGGTACCGTGGGTCTTCATTAAAGGGGAAGTGGGGCTATAAGAGACACCATGGGTATCCAAGTAAGAGGAGGTGGGGCTATAGGAGACACAATGGGTTTCCAATTAAGGGGAGGTGGGGCTATAGCAGACACCATGGGTCTCCCATTAAGGGGAGGTGGGGCTATAGGAGACACCATGGGTCTCTATTTAAGGGTAGGGAGGCTATAGGTAGGGGGGCTATAAAGGAAACCAAGGGTCTCGTTACAAGGGTGGAGGGGGGGGGGGGGCGTATAAGCAGAAGCAGGCACCTTCATTCAATATGGTGGGTCCCGAGGTTGTATAATAGTTTTGACCACTCCCCTAAATACTTTCCTCCCGGTAACCGGGCTGAAGTGTTCATATGGCAAAAATATTCGGCCCGGTTCCCGAGATCCCGGTTGGAAAACCGAGATCTCGGCAACCAAGCCAGCTCGCCCTCTCATGTGAACACATCGAAATTTTTACAAACGATTTAGCGGTGTGGCGAGATCTTGGAAACTGGGTCAGCCCAGTCAACTGGGCTCATATGAAGAGGCCCTAAGTTACCTTACGCCCGTTCTAAAGGGCTTCTTTTTCTTCAACTAGCCGCTCTTTAAAGTCATTATAGGTTGAATTCCTACGTGGCTCGGGGCTACTGAATTATTGTAATTACTCCTGAACGAAGAAAATTTGTCACAATCATTTTAGGATATATTTCACAAGACTGAGCAGGATAATTGTTTCATTCAAAACATTAATGAGAAAGCACAATTTTCTGCGTTTATTACCATAAACCTGGAAAAGCCCTGTCAGAAATGAAAGCGCTTTTTTTTCCCTTTTGTATTTTTTTGGGGGCTTCAGAAACGAAGACTTGAACCTTTCAACAAAATACACTGGGCTATCTGGAGTGTCGAAATAGTAAACGTTAAGTGCGAGGACATGCTGCTGTCTTTTTAGGCATTAAGGTAATGCATTTTTGAGCGGGGAGGGGTGGTGGAGAAGCGTGAACAATTTTCTGAACCTGACAGAAATTTGCTTGTCAGCAGAGCTTTCAGAAATAATACCTTCCGCTACATCTCCTTAGTTAATTGTACAGATTATTCTTCTTCCCACATACCCTTTGAGAGGATGCCAAGTCCAAAGTTCCCACCCCTTTGCCTTCGCTAGTCCTTCACCCCTCCCCCCTACAAGCAATCGTTGTAGAAAAGCCGAACCCAGCAAACGGTCCTACACGCAGTTATATTGGAACTGTTGTATCGTTTTGTTTGATACAGAAAGAGGCGTGTTCATCAAATGGGATCACTGGAGTCACAGTGAATAAGTTTAAAATCGCCGGAGTAACTTCATGGAATTTGTCACAGTTTCACTTTATAATAACGCGAGAGCAATTAGCGATCGCGATGTAATATGTAATGGCCTTCAACACCTGATTATTACGGATCTCTTCCTAGCTTTGGCTCCTTCGCTGCATGGGCATGCATACATGACAAGGTGAAATATCTATCTTAGTCTTTTCTATTTCAGCTATTCGACTTGAACACTGTTGCAAAATTTTTGTAATGAATGAAATCGTCTCCGAGAGACGTTGTTTTCTCAGTTAAATGTTAAGGTCCACGTCACGCAATTACGTTTCCCTTTTGGGGTAAATCACAGCAATGTTTCTGCACCCCAAGACGGTGGCTAAGTAGGAATTCAACATGTATCACTACATCATAACTTTAAAAAGGTGTTAGATGGAGAAAAAGAAGCAGTTTAGAACGAGGTAAAGGTCACTTTGACTGAATGGCCGTGCCGATCGGCGTCGAGTTACAGTTAATACTTCGCCACCTACTTTGACCTTGTGAATTGAAATGTTGAAGGTTATCGCTCTCAAACAGTTTGAAAACGGTATGTAAACTTACAATTAATTGTACAGTAACCCGTAGGGCGCTCAGAATAGCGAGAAAAGTGTTTGCATTGGTAGACTTTTAATTCATGAGTTAGCTCTTTGGTGTTCATGTTGATTTCAAGAGCGGTCGCGATGCAAAAATTGACTTAACGTTTCCTTCTCTCGGCGGGGCACTTTTGTCGGGCCGCGGAAGAAATTTTAACACAACAGAGCGCAAAGAATGCACTTTAAGAAAATACTAATTTCAACGTCAAATTCTATGTACCAGTGGGCTTTTTGTGGTGCGGAAGTTAGCTAACGTTTGGTCAATCGCTGAAGCGTTTGAACTAGGGTATTTGTAACAGTTAAAAACGGTTTTATACCAGCAGATTTTTCAAAAAAATTTGTGCCTTGGAAAGAACTATAGATGTGTTATGTTCTGGCCAAGTTGCATTGATAGACGTCACCGCGTTCATCTACACGAGCGATAACAAAATGCATCATTTTACTCCATTGTCGGCAGCGACATGGCGCTAAAATGGCGTTTTTCAAACTTTCCTCGATTTCAGAAAAAATCAAGCGCTTCACGATCTTTGAATACTATTTTCGAAAATAACTCACCATAGGTGTTATTTAGGCAAAATATGAAGAATTTCGAAATTTCACGAGTGACGCCGGATTCTCGATATTTACGGAAATTGGCTCTTAATTCTGATTGGTCGAGAGCAGCACAATTAATCCCAAATAGTATTAAGTTTCTATGACAACGGCGCGTGAGCACTGCCAAACGTTGTAAATTTGAACGTTTTGACGAAGATTCCTATTGCGGCTCTTGATAAAATAAAATATGTTTGCCTGATGAATAACATTGTGAAACAAGCGAGTAGGAAGGTAGCTAGAGCGAAGCAACTTACAAGTTGCAACAACGGTTGACTCCCGATAACTCGAACTAACTCGAACCAACACTGATTTCCCCTGGAGTTGCTCCTCACATTCACTGCAATTTTACCCTCAATAGCTCGAACCCTTGATAAACATCTATAAGTCGAACCCCCTTTCCAAAGTGTAACGTAGTCAAAACATACTCCAAAAAATTGAATTTGAATTGAATTTATTTTCATCTGAACCCTTATCAAGCGGCCACCTATTGGTTAAACGACCATCTGCTATTAGGTAGCCAGTTGTCAATGTAAGGGTACATATATATGTTGTGCCGCGTAGCACTATAAACACGTACAAGTGGTGGAACAGAGAATTAACTCTGAAGTGTAAATTAGAGTGCTAGGAGAAATCCATGAAAAACCCACTGGGCGTTAGCCCTAGTAAAGGGTATCTCTGCTCCACCACTTGGACGTGTTTATAGTGCTACGCGGCACAACATATATATGTACCCTTACTTTCTCTTCGCCGCGATTCACCATGTTAATCGTCCCCGACTTTCTCTGTTCGACCTCGTAGCTTAGTCAGCAGAGCAACGGTAGATCTGATCCGGAGGTCGTGGGTTCGATTCCCACCGAGGTCATAAGAATTTTTTCTTTGCCTCGTGTGGTTCCCTGATACCCTTTACTAGGGCTAACGCCCAGTGGGTTAATTCTCTGTTCCACCACCAGTAGTCAATGTCCCGATGAGGGTTCCTTTATCGTTTTTACCTCTATTTATCACAAAGGGCAAATATATTAACACTGATTGGCTGAAACAGAGGGCAATTTTAATGAACGGCATTTTTGGCAATCAAAAGGGTATTTTTGTAATCGACAAGCTAAAAAGGTCTATTGATGTTCCTTTGGGAGGGGTACCCAGGGCAGTCGTTTTGGGCATCTTCAAACTCTCTCCTCTCTCCTCCTCTCCGGGGATGATGCAAATAACCCATGTAAATATAAACTTACAACACGGACATTGTTTAAATTTAATTTTACTGCCAATCAAAATCGCTGTTTAAACAACTGTTCAGAAAACACTCCATGAATGTTACAACACAGGAAGAAATCAGCAAGGCATGAACTACACACCAGCACATCAGGGTTGTTAGAATTTGAAAAACATGTTATTTAAAGAGTGGACAAGGAACTTGTGTTGTCAGTGATGATGATCCTCAGCCGGTTCATCAAGAGGAATATTGATGGGATTTCCTCTCCTAAGCACAAAAAAGTGGCCGCAGTCACAACGTGTGACCTTATTCAACGTTAGTTTCCTCCACACAATGGACGTTGCGTCTGGTTCACCTGATAATTCAAACACAAAACATATGACGTTGCAAACGTGACAGTAAAATGTTTGTAGGAGACTTACGTTTGCGTGTTAGATGTGGTTGCTCAAAATAAAGCTACTGCAAACTACTCTTTAGGTGTTGTTTGCTGCCCTTTATGCCATGCCATAGAAAGTACAAATCAAATTTCAAATTTATTTAAGCTTGATAGCATGACGAGTCGTTGCCCAATCTCTCAAGCCAGGGGCTCATGTATTAAGCGTTTGAGCATTCCGAATCGATTTGGAATTTAGAAGTGTTGGTTTTTGTGGAGAAAACCCTCTCAGAACAGAGAAGAGAACCAACAACAAACTCAACGCACATATGACATCAAGTCCGGGAATTGAACCTTATTTATTTATTTGATTAATTATTAATCAGCAACAGCTAAAACTCCATGGTGAATAGAACTTACAGACACATCCAATAATTCGATCGTCATGTAAGGACAGAACTTCTAAAGGTTTGTCTTTGGTTCCAGGGGGCCCCCGATACGGTTTCATGTTGAAAGGATCCTAAAGATTCAAACATATTAAGATTGTTAACACCATTCAGAATGGATCATTTCAGACCACCTTATCATCCATAAAATGTTCCATGTAGGCCAACCCAAATTCACTCTGTTGATCTGCTCTGACAAAGACCTAATGCTTGAAATGTCAGCTTTTAGAATCTCTGTATGGTGGTCATTTTACATTATCAACTTAGATGATAAAACCAAATTTTTGTGTACAACTCTCCCACTGACACAGCACCACAGTTTCTTTAGAAACTACCCCCTTTATCCAAACAAATGTTGCCAGCATGGTTAGCCCAAAAGGTTGAGAGCATTTGAACACCATATTGGTTGTTAGAACCTGCCAACAACTCCAAGCAACACCAAACAGGGTGTTTAGATGCACCCAACATGTTGGGGCCAACACCGTAGGAAGCATTCATGTGGGCCTATATATTTACACAACATCTATAACCCGTAAACAAGTTTTCTGTAATGTCATTTGCTGTTTAACTAAATGGAAAAATCAGGCTCATCCTCGGTGTAAAAACCTGTGAAGCTCACAAGTGACGTAAAACAAAGACAACAAAACATTATAAACAATAGCGTACAGGAAAACAATACCTCATAAAACAAAGAAAACCTCGCCAAGTTTTTACACTGAGGATGACCCAAAAATCATGACATGAATCTTGTAGTTTAGTGGTATTGAGAATGACACCTACTTCGATACCAGCAACGATTGCATCATATTCCTTCTTCTCCACACCAGTAGCCTGCTCTGCATCAGTTGGGATGCGACCAAGTCTTGTACCTGCATTAAAACACAGGAAAGAAGCAGGGTAAAAATAAACAAAATATTAAATATTTAATAACTATCATTATTGTGGAATTAAGTTTGCTGGAAGACTCTGTAAAGTAAACTTGTGCAAATACATGTAACATATCTCATGATGATGATTTCAGGTTATGTTATAAAAGTTAATAACTAAAATTATTTATAGATTGACTCACCATCTGATTACATGATAAATTTGACCTCAGAATGAGGGATACTCAGATTCTTCTGCAATACCCCAATTTCTAAATATTATATTCACTCTTTCCTGAGAAGACATCACCTCAAGGCTCTGGGGCTCTTTTTAATCCCCAGAGCCTCAAAGTCATGTTTATTGTTTCAAGTTGAATTTTAATATATCAAATTAAATTGGTCGATTACATGATGACTTCAATTTACAGACCTGGGCCTAGTTGTTCAAAAGCCAATTAACTTAATCCAGGATTAGCATAAACTTCGGTTGAAGATTTTAAACTTTTGGTTGAAACTTTTTTGGCTGCTTTTTGTTTTTGGGGACTGACTTTCTCTTATCTAAAGTTCTGCATAATATCAGCATTAAATGGTGTTTGGGGATAGAGAAATAAACTCCTTTGTTAATTTTTAATCTCGGATTAGCATTAAGCAGCTTTTGCACAAACAGGTCAAGATTGCCTGAAGCAAGAGAGAGACTTCAATCTATTTTGAGCCTACTTAATCACTGTGCACTAGCTTCAGATTACCATATGCAATGAGCCTTTTAAAGTTTTAAGTTAAAAAAGTATGGTTTCCTACAAATAGTACTTTTTTCTCAGCACCTCATAGTTGGCAAGATTGTATATGTTTTGGCTTTGAAGCCTTGCATCTTATCTAAATTCAAAATCATTTTAAAGACTTTTCTTAACTTACTTAACGTTATCTGCCCCTTGGACAGAGCCAGTGCAACTAAGTATTGGGAAAGATTTCCGGACAGCCCCATGCATTAATTATACATGCACCACTGCCATACTAACGTTGTTCCAGAAATGCACAGTTTGAGTCACAAAATGCATGTATAAGAAATGTATGGGGCTGTGCAAAAATCTTGCCAAGTGATGTATTGTGCCTGCTCACACTTCATTATATTACACTCAATGTTGACTGAATCTCCTGCTGCATTCAATAAAATTATTCAGTAGATTTGTTCTTTTCGAGTGACAAAAGTGTTCAGTTAGTTGAAAAACAGAATCAAAACGATGACCTTCCCACCTGTGTTTTGGAATGCTAATTTGACGGACAAGCCAATAAGATTCACAATATTGAAGAATGAATATTTTGGATCATTTGATAATTTAAAGCGTTAATAAAGCTGCAGTTATTTTATCTGCGTTAGAACAATTCATAATTTCTACTTTTAAACTAAAGCTTACGTAAAAGCTTTCCAACTAAATCAAAACTGGCCGAAGTTGGAAACACCGGCTGCAAGGATATGATGGTGAATCAACTTTTAGGTATTTCGATTAGAACTTGATATAGATAGGCTCTCCAAACTTACTTGTTACAGAAAGTCCCCTGGAAAGAATAACCGGGTTCGTTCTGCCAACAAGAGCTCTCAGCGCAGGCTGCATGGTCGACAACTTCCCTTTTGCCAATATACGCAGTGAAGCCGCCATCTTTCCCTCTTGAAAGTTCGTGCACTCGGGTATCCCGGATGTCGCTCCAGACTTCGCTCAGTTGCTTTTGGATGTTTGGTGAAGCATACAAAGATGAAAACAGAAGAAAGCGAAAAAGTCCAGTATGACTCAATGTGTCAGCATTTTGTTTCTAATTTTGATGAATACTGTCTGTTTTCAAGGAACAGCTGCTGATTCAAACTTGCAAAGAGATAGTAACACGGTTGTTGGAAAACCTCAGCTTGGTAAGGAAAATACTTTTGGGTGGGCGTATAAAAAAGCGATTCAGGAGCTCGAGTACATGTACAACAAAATTCTTCCGGGAATCTGAAGCTCGAGACTTTGCCGGAAATCGGCAGACTATAGAATTTTTCTGGGAAATATGACATATTTCTGGGATTTTGCACAACTGAAAAACGAAGTTTGACATCTTAATGAGAATGTCACCGAAAAATTTGGAAGGATCTTCATGAAAATTTCCGGTATGATGTTGCTCAAACAGCGTTTGCTAGAGTTGTTACCCTACGTTAAAAGAACTTGTTCTGACTTCGATAATAAAATATTTAAATGTTCCGGGGTCCTGTTTGACTCAGAATATAAGGACTTTGAAACCATTAATAGTTTTGTTTGGTCTCTATTTTACTCAAAAGAGCTGGTTACAAATTTGATTTGAAAAAAAATGTTTTGTTACTTTCCATTTTTCCTCTTTCACTTTGCATTGATTTACATCCATTTGCCCTTGTGGCTCCTTTAATATCCAGTTTCAGTGTCAGTTCAGTTTCAGTTTATTCACACTTATTCAAGCATAATATTAATTTACAAGGATAAATAAAAAAAAAGAAATTTAAGTAAAAAAGAGAGAAACAAAGCAAAGCAAAGCTAGCTTACATGTACACTAGACATTAATTTGAAATAGTGCGTAGTGGCCAAAGGAACAGAGCTTTCGAGTTGGCCACTACCACAGTGTAGTTACTAGTGAGGGGTGGTTATTTACAGAATATACATTGGTAATCACTATTTAAGGCAGAGAACTAGGTAAAACAGATTGATTAATTAATGAGAGTCCCCTATACTTTTTCGTGAAACGTGATTGGGACTATTTTTTTCTCGTGAAACGTGATTTAGGTTTATTTGTTCATTCGTGATTCATGATTGCCGATATTTGCTTTATCGTGAACATGAACGAATTTTGGGAATTATCCGTGACGTGTGAACAGTCTCAATATTTTTACATGAATGCATTTTCCAAAGTGGTATAGGGGACCCTCATTAATTAATTGATAGAGCTAGATAATAATTGAAATTTGTTCACTGACTGTCAAGTAGGCAACATTCATACTCTCAGATTTGTGATGTCACTACTCTGAACCTTGCAAGGCCATAATTGGATCTAGCAGGTGGCCTATATAGGTTCTGATTAGTGGCATATCTAATACTATGCTAAGTCATTTGCATATGTTAATAATATGCCCTGGGGACTTGTAAATTATAAATACAAAGGTCCGTGTTGGGCCTGCCCCTTGCACTCTACTCTAGGCCGCCATTTAGATCAGATCTAGCGACCCGCCCTCCCACCCCGCAAGGAATCCAGGTTTTTGGAGCGCATCCTCCAGGCTCTTCATCTGGTTTGGGCTTGTCCCAAGCCAGAGCGATTTCCCATACCTTATTTACATGTCATAAATAACAATACCCAGGGCAGAATATACTATAATTATGGACTGCAGAAGCATGTAGCCTGCGTGGCAGGCGCTAGAAAGGGGAAGGGAGAAAGGAAAGGAAGTGCCTGCAGCTAATCCATTGTTTATTTCGTCTTTCTCGATCACAGACGAATGAAAAATCACCATTGGTTTGTTTTTAATCATGCGTCAATCATTGTCTGATACGACCTTCTGATTGGTCGAGATGTTTTGGAAGCCATTTGAGAATGAAAATCAAGATGGCTGACATTTGACAGGCAGACGGTCGTGGATGTTAACCGTTTGCATATTAATGAATGGGCGAGGCGAAATAAACAATGGGCTGGCTGCAGGCGCTTCCTCATCCCCTCTCCCTCGCTCCGTGCGTTTCGCGCGCCCAATTTTCCCCTCTCCCTTCCCCTTTCTAGCACCTGTCACGCAGACTAAAGCATGTTGAACCAAATCATAGAGAGGTGTTTCCTCTTTGAGGAATTGAATTTTATGCACAAGGGAGGCAATTTCAAGATTTCTAGTGGTGTAAAGTATGGTGCAGGACTTCCTCTTTTATTTGCAAAGAAGATGCACCGAAGGTATTATTTTGACTAACTTTGATTTTAATTAATTTGGTTTGGCATGCAGTGCCCCTGAGCTCATTAACCCATAGTTTAGATACCCAGTTTAAGACCATAATGGGAAAATTTACACCCATTTTCAGACCAAAACAGCTTCTTAACTTTTAACTTCAATTTTTAACTTTACATAGTCTATATAGTGGTGTAACACCATGCGCCATGCTAATGATTCATGAACAAATTAGAATTCAGTATAAATGAGTATGCTAACCTTATGAATCTTACTGGTATGTTGATAAAATTGTTGCTGGGAGAATTGCACTTAACCCTTTGACACCTGGAAATTTTACAGATTAACGCTGTTTGTAGTTAATCGAGCCATTTTCTGGGTCAAATAGAACCAACTCTGTCCAAAAAGTTTGCAAGTTGAGAAAAAGCCCAACTTTTGTTTCTGATGTCAAATAACAGCTTTCGAAGTTTGGGTGTGCTAAATGCAAAACTTTCAGTAGAATTTTCTGGTCAAAGTTACATGGTTTTTGTATTTTTCTCTGACCTTTTTCATTGAATGGTGCTCATTTGGGTATGCTTTGAAACATCTCATCCTCCTACACAAGTTCATGGTTGCCAAGCGGAGTTTGGAGATCTATAGATACACTGTATATAACTCAGATCCCCAAGCAGGCTCATCACAATTAAATTTCACAGTACTGACCTGCGGTGTTTCATTGATACCTTATAGAAATAGGAGTGTATAGTATTTAAAATAGGAAGGTATACCTAATATTTTTTTGGACCACCCTAATATATTATTCCTTAAAAGCAAAGACAGGTGCTGGTACTGGGCTTGCGACTTGCAATATAAACCTTACTTTTAGCATAAGGAGATTGTGGCTGTTGTTAGGAATGTCCCTGTATATAAGTTACTTGCAGATGTGTGCTGCTTCAAATGCTGTAGGCTCAAGGAATGTAGGCCTTGGCCTTGTAATTAACCCCCCCCCCCCCCCCTAAGAGTGACTTTATAGATTTTACTCAGTCATACACCAGACGATTTTACTCATCCAATGGAGACCCCTCAGGGGTTAAAGGGTTAAAAAACTATCTCCCTTAACCCTTTCCCCCTAAGAGTGACTTTATAGATTTTACTCTGTCATACACCAGAGGATTTTCCTTATCCAAGGGAGACCCAGAGGAAGTATTGGATTTGTTGGGAAGAGTGAGATTTAATTGCAAAAATTTGGAACGCAAACTATTTATGATGAATTAATTTGTATAAATCTTTCACTTTAGGGATTTGTTTTTTAATGTAAAAATCCCTCATTGTTACTCATAAATTCAATTCATCAGCCCTACTCTTCCTTGCTGATGTGTGGCATAGTGGCCTGGTATAAAACTAATTCTCCTAAAGGTTGGAAGGAGAAAATCCTTGAATAATGATATTGCTCCAATATGGATTCTAATTATTAATAATATAATGGTCACCATTCTTTTGGTTCACTGTTTTAATGATGGGCGAACAATGGAGAGGCATTAGAATGAAAGGTAAGGGATCACATGGGTATTGCATTTGATAAATAGTTCATATATAAATGGGGTGGACATAAAGTAGAGGTCATGTTCTACAGCCCCACCCTCATCTCTCAGAGAATGATTTTTCTGGCTTTAGTTTCCAGCTAAGGCTTTGGTATTGTAATGACTTGGTTCTTAATCTCTTGTTTAAATCTAAAAGAAACTTCCACATCTTGTTTTCAGACTTGACCATAGGGATCAGTGTTGGCCTGTTTGTGTTACTCCTTGGAATGTCCATCTTTATTTATAAACCACGCCGGAACAGACCAGTCAGACCACTTCAGCACATGGACCAACCCATGCCTGTTTGAATATTTCCTGAGAAGTGATTTCAATTTAGTCAATTATTGACAGACACAAGTGTGGAGCCTCACAAATGACAGCTTTGGCCAAGAAATGGAATCGGTGTTCTCCTGAAAGTTTCCACTGTTTATGCATATTCTGTGGACGACTTTAAAATTATTGTAATTTTATTTTGCGCTGGAGATGAGGTTTCTACTTTTATTGTGGAATTGTTTTGACTGAGTCTCCTTACAGAAAGAAAAACAAGATCTCCATGTATTTTTTGTTTGTTGCCACCCACAAATGCTGACAGATAGTGATGCTGAAGATGGTCACGATAATAAGGATGACAATTGCATCAGCAATGGTGATGATAATGAGGATGATATAGGAATTGTGATGGTGACAATGATGGATTGATGATGGTGGAGATGCTGATGATTGTAATGATAAAGATTCCCAATAATGTTGTCATTAACACAACGCATAAGACTGGTAATCTGTCAACATCAACCATATACTATTCTTTTATTTACAAACTGATATAAAAATAAACTAACAGAATTACATATTGCAAAAGCAGGTCATCAGGAGTGTACAACTAGTATGTACACCAACAATTTTATTAAACAAACTGTAATAATGGCTGGAATCACAGTTCAGTGATTCAAAAATGCTTTGAACATAGACAGAAATAAAAGAAATCCCTTTGTTTGTAGGACTTATGCTTATGAATTGATCTAAATTATTTTATATCCCTTATGTTTTTATACAAAGTTTCAAAATCAACTATTTGCTTGGAATGAATAAGGCAACCTTTGAATGGTGAACTGTAAGCTGTTTGGTGCTTTTCATTAGAGAAACAAAAACAAGTAAACAAAAAAATTACATGTGAAAAAATCAAAATTAATGAAACAAACATTTCTGGTTAAAAAAGTTTGGGAGTTTTATCAATTTTATCTTGTCAGGTAAACATCTGGTAGGTCATTTTACAGTTGTGTGCTCATGCAGTGACCTGGTCTTTGAGTAGAAGTGAGGCTGGAGTTGACCTTCTCACTGCCTTTCTCATGTATATGCTAACTAGTCTGCATTTACATGAGATAGACAGAGACGTCTGTATCAAAACAAAGTCACTCCCAGTCTCACTTCTACTCAAAGGCCAGGTCACTCAACACACAACTGTAAAATAGCCTAAAGTCTTGATTCAAATTATAATAATTATAATTTGAAAAGGAAATAATATTATTATTTCCTATGCAACCTAGTTTCGTTTGTCCTTAACTAAACATGTTGTCTCTGCTGGGGAAGAAAACTTTCCTAAATAATCTTTCTTTCTAATGGGTACAATCAACTGTGAGAAATTCTGTGCATTAAATTCATCAAAGGAAACATGTTAACATGCACACTAAAATTTTGGGTTGAATGAAGCACTTATTTTAAGTATCAAACGAATTGTAACTTGTTTGTTGCTCTCTCAATCATTTTGTTAACCTTTTTACTCCCAACAATATATCAGTTAAACTAATAAAAAATTGTCTGGTGTAAGACAAAACCTGGATTTATCTTGGATGTATATAATTATACGTCCTTGGGAGGGAAAGGGTTAAACAAATACTTTAGGCTTAATATGTAAAATCTCCTCTTTTATATCGATCAGTGTGCTATGGAAAATCGTTTTTACTGGTGATACCATAATTATATTGGTATCGCCTCTCTAAATAAAGACTAAACGTTTTAATGGTGCTGCCAGTAAAGACACTTCTTTATTTTCCCTGTAAATGCTCATGGAAGTCACAATTTTCAGAATAACTTCATAACATAAAGATTTTTAAACTGCTTTGACATACCACACACTGGGTACTCTTTACAAGGGTAAAATTGTGTTGTGCCATTCAAGGCATTCAGTATGATCATTTTGACTCAAATTTCAACATGTCTGTAAGATGCTTTGAGATCTTGTTGGTAACCAGAGGTTTACATTGTGTTGCTAAAATGTTACAGATACCAAAATACTGGATCTCTAAACAATGAGAATTCAGCTAATTTGTACACTGATATGCCTTGGTGAACTTTTATCTTTTGCTTCTACTAAAAAATAACTTGTGTAGAAATGAATAACAACATAATTATCAAAAAAAAAAATGCTTACAATTGAGTATTACCAAAAAGGTTTAACTAAAGGTTAATTGCTGTCTAACATATTTAATTCACAGTACATCTCCACAAACAAATACATTTTGTGGAAAGAACAGCTGTTTTCAATGAGGGCTTTGGACAATTATTCATCTCTAAACTCCCTTACAATCACCAATCTAGGCTTATCAACTTAAATATTGCTTGTAAACCATTCCAAGACTCTCTTTGCTTCTTTGTCCAAGCTGCAAGTTCACGGTCTCATCTTGCTTTTGAAATGCGAGGTTCCACAAAATATCTGTGCTCCCCCTTCCCCACCCCCATGAAAGGTTTTTTTTCGTTTGCACCCAACTACTCTAGAATTTTCGATTTAGCTCCATACATTTCTTTAAAAACTTTTGGTTTTGCCACCCTCCTCCCCGTTGGAATTACCATTGACCTTCCATGGGTGGGGGTATGAATGCATTTTCTGGACTGCAAAATAGCTAGTCTTGTAATAATGATCTTGATTATATGGTGGCTGTTACATTGTAATTTCTAAAGCCCATTATAAGTTCTACTTGAAAATGCCTTTTACCCCTCATCGGGGGATTTCTCGATTAGAACCTACAACCCTTCTGTAAAACCCAATATAGCATTCTACTTTGCCTTTTAAAAGCCGCATCCCCATCCCCACCCCCTTGAAATTTCAAGTAGCTGCAAGGAATAATTCCTAGGCAGTCATGAAGGGCCAGGGATTTTCCCCTCATATTTTGAGGCATATCCCCAGCAACTTTGATATAAAACTGGCATGTTGACTTCACTACAGCAACTTGAACCCCCAGCTATTTGTTGTATATCCTTATCTCCTTCAAAGATTAGTGACATTCCTGTCACTGTATTTAGAAGTGACAGATCTATCACAAAAACATGTACATTAATTTCAGAAAATATAAACTGAAGACAGAAACTGTAATAGGCCATATTCATATTCTCGGTATTGACCTGGATCTAGCATGAAGTGGAGGCTCTTGCGGGGGAATACATTTACATATGAAAAGATTCCCCCGCAAGAGCCTCTACTTCATGCTAGATCCAGTTCAATACCGAGAATACGAATATGGCCTATTTAAACCTGACCCATCATCAGTTACTGTTGCTGAGGAAAGGTTGCTAACAATCAGACGATTGTTAAACAAACACAATTTTTAATCTAGTTTTTAATGTTATCACCTATTTCTAATTATGTTATATAAAACTTGGATACTCTTAGTCACTATTAATACTAATAATATAATTTGATGTTCCAGAAATTAGACTACAAGCCTTAAAATTTCACAAGAACATCAGCTTTAAACAATCCTGCTTTAACGGCAATATTATTATTGTATACTGACTACTGTGGACTATTATTACCCTATTGTAAGTAAACAGTTTTGGTGTTATTTGTACAAAATGACTTAGTTCTAAGACTTCATAACATTATGAGTCATCTCTAGAAAAAAATTTATTGAGTTTGTGAAAAAAGAATGTCTCCTCTGAACTGTTCTCCAATAATAGTAGGACAAATTAAAATGTATTTAGACCATACACATGTAGTAAATAAGCCACCTACACACAAAAATCAATTTGCCAGTTCCTTATACTGCTTTCCATCTGTTGTGTAAAATTCTTCAAGCTGCCACTGAAGGGTTTCAAAGGTGGGTCGTTCTAAAGGCTCATTACGCCAGCAGGCCATCATGGTGTCATACAGCTTCTGCGGGCACTGGTTTGGTTTTGGCATTCGGTAGCCGCGATCAACTTCCTCCACAACCTGTCCAGAAAATGATAGGAACCAATTAAGTACCAGCAACTCTCTCTTGTGGCTTGTTACATTAAATACTAAAGCCACGGCTACATGAGCTATTTTTTGCTTGCGATGGTGATGTGATTTTTTTTAAAAATTGTCACGTCGTCAGCATGCAGTGAAATTGACATGTATGAGTGCAAGTGCTGCGATGGTGACAACTAAAAAATCCCAAGAACTTCTGTCAATGATTTGAACTTCTTGCAACAAAATCACAGGCTTAGTCATTCATGTAGTCACCACCGTGTGCTGGCGACGCGACAATTTCCAGAAAAAAATTTGTAAAAGGATAAGTCTTCAGCTGTTCTAATAGCTAACTTAAATAAAATCTCAAAAGGATTAATAATTCCCTGTATTTTTTTAATTTTGATGACATCATGTGATAACCAAGAATTAAGTCTTAGCCTAATAGCCCACTTCAAAAACAAATATCCTATCTGTTATCAAAAACAAGTTCCCCCTCTTTTCCATCTTTTGTTACTGTTTTGTTTGTATCTTGATGAAAATTGTGTTATTTTCATTTTATTTGACCACTTTCATGATCACAAATTCAATTGTACAGTTTCCTGGTTGATTTAAGTTTATCAAAAATGCAGAAAATGTGCCAAGCATCATGAACTGGTCGGAATACGTACCATGCATTTAACAGGAAGTGAAGGGGAATGAAATCAGCCTTACACCTACAACTTGGAAATGGCATTAAGCCATTCCCCGAGTTAAAAATACCGGTAAAATATTAGTGAATAGCCCCTTTGATTTCAAGAAGAACCAACCTACCTGCTTGTTATTCATTCCAGCATAGGGCACTCTACCATATGTCACCAACTCAGTTAAAAGGATTCCAAACGACCACACATCAGACTTGATGGAAAACTGGTTTTTAAGGCAAGCTTCTGGAGCAGTCCATTTTATGGGAAACTTTGCTCCTTCATGGGCTTCATAGAAATCTTCAACAGCCCGTGACAGACCAAAATCTGCAACTTTAACAGTGTTGTTATTACCAACCAAGATATTTCTGGCAGCAAGATCTCTATGGACATAGTTATGTTTCTCCAGAAAAGCCATGCCAGCTGCAATTTGGGATGCCATATCTATTAACTCTTCCATCTTCAGCTTACGTCCTTCGTCACTACGTAGGTACTCAAGTAAACTTCCTTTTGGCATCAGTTCTGTTACAATGTAAATTGGCTCCTCTTTGGAGCAAATTGCATACAGCTGCACCAGTTTTGGGTGGATCAACTTCTTCATCAGCTCAGCTTCCTCCAGGAATGACTTGGGGTTCATAGTGTCAGGCTTCAAAGTCTTGATTGCCACAGGTGTTGTGTCATTCCACATGCCTTCCCACACTTCTCCAAAGTTGCCTTGACCAAGACGTTTAATAAGCCTGAGAGTGTCCCTAGCTATTTCCCAAGCATCAACAGTGTCATGTGATAAGCCAACAGTCTGGGGTTTCTCAACCTGGAACAAACCAAAAAACAGATGCGGCTAAGTTAGGTTAGTTTTTAGACCTAACTATTTTTTATTACGCTTGAGTGCATGATGTACACGTATGATGGTTTGGATTACATAATTCAGCTTCAATTTAGTGTTTGCATTAGTTATCTAAACTACCATGTCCCATTTGCCTTGAGCAATGTCACTACAACATCAGACACACTAAGCAATCCAATGTAGGTATTAAGCTATAACAAGAAATTTCAATCTGTACAAAATTGTTGAAATTTTTGCTTTCTGGATTTTGTTCAGGCAGTTATCAAAAGTTTAGATGTTCTACAAATTACTTTTTCAAGCCCAAAGGAGCATTGTCTTTTTTCTCAGGCTACAGTGTAAGGTTGTTTAATAGTACATGTACCATTTGCTAGTTCTGTAAACATATTAATGAAATTATGCATCCCATCAATGGAAAATATGAAATACCTTAATGCATGGGCTTTTGAGGCAATCACATAAACCATCTGCATTTGTAGAGTAATGTTGAATCAGCTCTGATAATGAGGAAAACTGATTGTTATGGGCTATAAAGTAGTCTCCATTTTCAGAGGTGCGAATTTTGTAATGCTTGACCATGTCACCATCTCTCATTGACAGAGCAAACCCTCCTTTGTCACTATCCCGCACCAAGAATGCCCCATGCTCATTGGGTGGTGTCTTAAGCAGCTTCTCTGCTTCAGGTCGTTTGATTTCACCAAAATACCAGCTGCAAAGTGAGAATATTAGTTGTTCAATCTTTCATCATCACGGGTACAATTTCAAATTTTGGACGAAGTCAACTGTCTGAATTGGTCAACAATATAATTTCCACTGCCAAAAAAGTACACATGGTTCAAGTCCAAAGATTTTGATTCACATGCCTGGATATTATGTCAAGCTTAGAGTGCCCCTACCATAAAATTTAAATACCAAAAGGAACTGGTCCCTTTTAGTTCCAACAAAAGTCACAACAACAGTCAGCTGGTCACAAGAAGATCACCATTGCTCTGATGAACTGTCTTGATGTGAAGTAATATTCTCAAAAACCAGTAACACAAGGACAAATTTTAATTTCTAGATTGAACTTGCAGTGTTAAGAGGCAGAGCAATTTGGTAAATCACCATGTTCGATATTATGGGGCTCAGATCAAGAATCTGATGTGTACCTGACCTGGCCTCACTAATCAAATGACCAACTAAAGACAGCTTAGAGAGCCTTTTGACTTATTCAACAAGTCTTCATTATTCCTTTGTATTGAATTTTCACTGCAAAAATTGCTATCTTCAAGGATTTTTTTAAATGGAAACTAGTGAGCAGCACACAGCAACTGATCTTGTTAACTTTATTTATTATCCGACCGGTTTCGTCCGATCAAACAGACTTCATCAGGGATTCTAACAAGATGTTTAAAGGGAACTGGTTTTATACATGAAGTTATAGTACAAAAGCACGTTCCAGTAAGGGTGTGAACAGCAAAACACCCACAAGACATACGTGCAGGATATAACGTAAATCCTGCGTAGAAAACTTAACACATTTTCTACGCAGGATTTACGTTATATCCTGCGCGTATTTCTTGTGGGTGTTAAATGCTGTTCACACCCTTACTGGAACATGCTTTTGTACTATAACTTCATGTATAAAACCAGCTTCCTTTAGACATCTTGTTAAAATCCCTGATGAAGTCTGAACCACTGTCATGGACGGCGCGCGTACTATCACTTGCGCCGCCGAACAAACGATATCAAATACCAGGAATTTTAAATGAACAATGCTTGTATCGTTACAAACGAGTTGCGGCTACGCAATGCTTCGCTGATTTCATTGTTCAAGAAAACAAAAGGTTTCTTTTGTTTCTCGATGAACGCAAGATCTCAAAAAGCACCGCCGAGTTTTTTCCATCGGTTTTTACTTGATTACGGAACGCAACCCAGCAGAAAAAAGTGCAGGGCTGTAGTTTCTATTAAATTAGAGACCACGTGGAAAAATTCAGCTCATCTGGACGAAAAAAAAAAAAAAGAAGGACAAAATTCGACATAGAATGGTTATGCCCTGACACCTTCAATAATGCAGGTATAATTATTATACCTGCATCACTGTCATACTAACCCTGATCCAAACATGAATAAAGTTTGAGTCACAAAATGCAAGTATAATTATTAAGGTATGGGGCTATGTGGAAATCTTGCCACAAGTTCTGATACATTTAACTGCAACTTCTCACCTGTCCTAATATAAAAAAAAATACAAGGTTATTGACTCTATGGGTTGACAACACCTCTGACTTTATAGCAAGTTGCTGACCAAAGCATAATTTGAAACACTCTTGTTTGGTAATTTTGAAATTTCCAATTGATTTTACACAAGAAAGTAGAGATTACAGTACAGGATACTTAACAGGATAAATAGATATAATAATTAGACACAAAAGGTACCAACAATGAGGGAAGTTGCGATAGTTTCCGGGTGTCGAACTTTATTGGTTACCATAAATAACTTAATTAAATTCAAAGAGACAAAACGTAAGTTTCATTATTTCACTTTTGGCAATTTGCACATACTGTGTTTGCCAAAAACAGACCTTAAAGCGGAGCTGAATCGAATAATTTCTTTATCATGTTGAACTGCACTCTGGATCAAGAAGGAAGACCTTAGTTACAGCTTACATTCCAAGAGTTTCCGAGCTTGGTTTGTTAGCCAATCCATATATCAAATCACATTCCAGAACATATGGTTATTTTTTATTGTGAGTGCTCTTATCAAATTCTTTCCCCTTAATCAGCCAACGCTGTACTGTAAAAGAAAGTGTGTTATTTAACTTACTCTTCGGCTTCCAGGGTTTGATGAAGCGCCACGTAGTTGCTTGGAATGAAACCCTCCAAGCCATTTTCGCGAGAACGAGCCCTCCACCAGTCGTTAGCCAAATCCTCGTTGTTTACCTCGAGAATGTCGCCCTTTTTGAAGCTGAGATCTTCATTAGTTCGCGCATCGTAATCATAAAGAGCGATGTAAAGCGATTTTACCGCACTTGGAGTCTCTGGGGCTGGTGAGCTAGGCGGCGGTTCGGGTACGTATCTGTTTGATTGGTTCTGGGTCGTGGTTCCAGCGATGACTTCGGGATTAACGTCTTTCAAGCTCGTGGAGGTTTCCACATTTTGTCCCTTTTGGAGACTGCTGTTTCCATCCACATTGGAACCCTTTCCCAAACAGTTCCCCATAACCGAGAAGGAACCAAGAGCAGTACTTAAAAGGCTGAATACTTCTCGTTCAATCGACGACTTCAGCAACAAGTTCGATCCCAGACAGTTCCGGGATTGCGCACTCCCAGTTACCCTCTTCCAGTCCTTCACTGTCTTAGGCTACAACACAGGCAGCCCAGCCCCGAGCCCCCACCCAAAAAAACTAAACCTTCTCCGACTTTCAAAAACTCATTAACAATTCATGAAGAAAATCCAAAAGACATAAATGTTCAACGAGTGTCTTTACATCTGATATAGACAAGACCAATGTGGAATCATTGGCAAGAACCATAGAGAATCTGATATAGAAACTGCTAAATTTTGCAGCCGGCTCTATCCGGAAAAATAATAATGAACCCAACGATTATTCTACAAATGAATAGATCTACAACAAGAGTTTTGAAGCTTTTCAAAACACTGCTGCTCGTCTTTTAAACATTACTTCATGTTTTCAAGTTTGACTCTGCACATTTCTACCGGAACCGTCTGGACGGAAATATTACGGGTTCCGGGTCGGTGACGCAATTAGTAAATAACAATAATAATAAAAATGTTATAGTTTTCAAGTTTTGGATGTCTCATTAATTTAAAACCTATAATTTGAAAGCAGTCTTGGAAATACCACTACTACTACTACTACTACTACTACTACTACTACTACTACTACTACTACTACTACTACTACTAATAATAATAATAATAATAATAATAATGACTAAAATCAAGTCAGCCATTAAGCTGTATAGTAATGAAGACTCCACCATGAGCCTGGTGCGGGCGTTTGAGGAGAATGCGGCACATCAATGTCAACAGTCGCTCGTCAAAGAGGCTAGAAAGTTTGGAGAGGAATTGGGGATCACCATTGACCTGAGTTTTCCGCACCCCAAGTGTCGCGACAACACAGATGGAGCAGATGTACCCAGAGATAAGATCAAGAGGCCCCTCAGGAAGGCTGCACTGGAACGGCGGAAAAATGAAGGCAAGGAAAAGAGATGGCAAGGAAAGCTGCTCACACCTAGATGGGAGGAGGACCAGCTGAACCAGCGGGGATCCTTCGCGTGGCTGAAGAATTGGGATACGGCGCCTGCACACACCATCGCGGGGATGCTCAAACTTAATGAACAGCTAACGCCGGCAAAAGTCTATCACGCACAGAAGACCCATACCAATCAACCTAATGACACCCTATGTAGACTCTGTGGCAAAACTGCCGAAAGTATCCCTCACGTGCTGGCGAGCTGTTCTGGGAAATGCTTAGAGAGCTTCAACTCTCTGATACAGTGCCACCGTGGTATTCTCCGGTCGTTCACAAACCCATCCACGAATCTCCCGAGGCCCAAGCATATTAGGATATCTCAGTCTTTGCAGTTAGTGAGCAAGTGAAGCAGAACAGAGTGGATGCGAGATATATAGATCACGAGAAGAATAGAGTCCTGGCGGTAGAAATAAACTGCCCGTGGACGGAGAACTGAGAAAAGAAACAATAATAGAAGACCACCAAGTATGGCCCCTTCCGCTGGGAACACAAGCAGCAGTTCCCAGGATATGACATTCGGCAGTATAACATCATCATAGATGTCCTAGGGGGGTGGTCCAGTGAGGTAGACGAGGCTGTGAGGGAACTGTTCGGGGCTCGAGGAGGAGAGATTCTACTCTGGATGCAGAGAGCCGTCATCTCGTACACCCTGAACATTATCCGCATACTGAAAGTGATGTCTTGAGGATAGCAGAAGAGTGAACACAGACACTTTTAGTAATTTTGAGTTTTTTCTTCTTCTTTTATTTATATATATTATATATTATACTAGTTACAGAGTTGTCAGCCTTAGGGCCTCCTCGGTTACGTTCGTCGTCCCAGGTTGGCTGGATAGGGATCCATATGGCATTCATACGTTTTCACTGTCATAATAATAATAATAATAATAATAATAATAATAATAGAAGTCACATGAATCAGAAATGCCAGATTATAGATATGGTAGTCCCTTCAGTCAGAAATACATCTGTTAAGGTAGTCGAGAAACTGTCTGAGTATAAAGGCTTAGAGATTGAGATCGCCAGAATGTGGGAAATGGGAAGAGAAACAATACCAGTTGTCATTGGTGCACTTGGGGTCATTAAGAAGGGACTGGAAAAGTACGTTGACAAAATCCCAGGCACAGTCAGTATTGATGAGCTCCAAAAGATTACTCTTCTGGGAACAGCTCGTATCCTCAGAAAGGTTCTGTCAATCAAGTGAACTCTTTGGTATCTAAGGCCCATGGGTTGGACCCGGTGCTTCAGAAACTAAACAAGCAATCCAAGGATTACAAGTGACAACAACAACAATAATAATAATAATAATAATAATAATAATAATAATAATAATAATAATAAAGAATAATAAAGTATAATAAAGAACTGAAATCTACTGAGGGCACTACGCGGGGTGACACCCATCTTAATCTATCCAGCAACGCAAAGCAATGCTGGTATGCTGATGATGTAACAGGCGCTGGTTCGCTCGAGGAGCTAAGGAAGTGGTGGGACGGGCTAAATGAAATGGGTCCTAGCCTGGGGTACTACCCCAAGGCTAAAAAGTGCTAGCTGATCACCAAACCGGAAAAGGAGAATGAAGCGAAGGAGGCATTCGGTGACACGGCAATAAACATATCGACTCAAGGCCAAAAACATCTGGGCGCCATATTAGGCTCTAGAACTCACCTAGAGGAGTACGTGAAAGGGAAGGTAGAGGACTGGGTCGAGCAAGTGGCGAAGCTCGCAGAATTCGCTGCAGCTAATCCACAAGCCTCATATGCAGCCTTCACCTTTGAGTTAAAGCACCGCTGGTCTTATCTCCTCAGGACACTGCCCAACATCGAAGAACTGCTAGAGCCGCTAGAGCGTGCAATAAGTAATGTCCTTATACCCGCCATGACAGGGCACATTTGCACACCCGCTGAGCGCGAATTGCTAGCACTCCCGGTGAGGCTAGGGGGACTGGGTCTCGCAAACCCATGCCGAAGTGCGACTAAGGAGTACGGAGCGTCAATCAGGGTAACGGAGCCTCTGGTAAAGCAGATAGAGGCTCAGGCACTCGAGCTCCCGGATGATGATGATATACGGAAATTGCAGCAACACAACCGAAGGAAGAATGATAAACATCTTAGAGAAAGGCTAGAGGCAGTAAAGAGTACACTCCCTGATAACACCAAGACAGCCGCTGACCTTGCTACAGAAAAAGGCGCCTCTAGCTCGCTAACAGTTATCCCGTTAAAGAATGTGAAGTTTACTTTAAACAAGAGAGAGTTTAGGAATGCCGTTCATCTCCGATATGACTGGCACATAGCTGACACGCTCTCCACTTGTATTTGTGGAGATACATTTACGGTGGATCATGCCATGGTGTGTAAACGAGGAGGATTCATCATCCAGAGGCACAATGAGGAGCTGCGTGATCTTGAGGCCGACATGCTAAACCTTGTTTGCCACGATGTACAAGTGGAACCCGTTCTCCAGGAGATAACGGGAGAAGCGCTGACGAGGGGTACGAACCAAGCACCGGATGCCCGATAGGCCATTTCCGAGTTCATGTCTGCCTCCTCTTCAAAGCGAGTCTAAGTGCAAAGTTTTTGTTATGAAGATTAGTTTTCATTCATATGTAAAGTAGAACTAATTACCATCACAAAAACTTCGCACTTAGAGTCGCTTTGAAGAGGAGGCAGACATGAACTCGGAAATGGCCTATTGGATCAGGTTCACGCTCGTGCCTTTTGGGACGAGCAAGGCTCTGTCTTTTTTGACGTGATGGTCTTTCACCCAAACGCAGAGGCTTAAATTATATTATTATACTGTTATTGATTCTTAAATAAAATGTATTTATTATTATTAAAATAATAATAATAATAATAATAATAAAGAACAATGCAAAATAAAAACAAACTGCCAATGAAGAATTCATTCACATT
This sequence comes from Galaxea fascicularis, assembly GCA_948470475.1. NCBI lineage: Eukaryota > Metazoa > Cnidaria > Anthozoa > Scleractinia > Euphylliidae > Galaxea > Galaxea fascicularis. The sequence continues at coordinate 2,439,884 of OX419345.1, read as the reverse complement.
ACCGAGTAAGTATAAAATATAATTGTTGTTTTAGCCGTTGATGCTGTAGTTGTTCAGCCCTCGTCTGTCTGTGTATGAGATTATTTAATCATATTTACTGGGAAGGTTGGCCCTACGAGTTACAGTGCTCGTCGAGAGGGTTCACTTCGAAAATGTAAATTATTTACAAATGACATTAAATTAGATTAAGTCAGAAACGGAAAAAAGAAAAACAAACACAAAAAGCACCTATATACACAAACGGTGAAAAGATGAAGAAATGAGCCGACAGGTGGAACGCACTCTATTAAGAGTTTATATGGAAGCTCATAGATTCACTTATAAAGGACTGGACATGAAAAAACAAGTCACTAGTTTGTTTTAACGACAGAAAAGGCGCACCAAACAGAAAAGCCGAAATTAGTTGTGATTCAGACATAGTTGCCACCTGCCAGCAAGTAATCAAGCAGCAGAGGAGAGCAGTTTTGTTCTGAGGGCAGAATAAAGAAGACACTCTACCCTATTTTAAAAAGATAATAGTTAAGGGGACAAGCATCTAAACGAAGCCGAGTGTCAGTAATTGCATTTTTCCTGTCAATAGCAAAATTGTAAAGACTATTAAGACAAGGTACATTAAGGTCGGCGCACACGAGGGGACTAGTCCCTGCGACTAGTCCCTGAAACAAGTCGCGGGGACAAGTCCCATCGTGTGAACTAGTCATTTTTGACAGAAAATCTAGTCCCAGGGACCAAATTTTAGTCCCTGCGACTTGTCCCACGAATTCAAACTGGTTTGAATTTGTGGGACAAGTCCCTGCGACTAGTCCCTCAAAACCCTTCGTCGGCACACACGATGGGACTAGTCCCTGCGACCAGTCCCTTCGTGTAAACTCTTCAAGGGACTAGTCGCAGGGACTAGTCGCAGGGACTAGTCGCAGGGACTAGTCCCCTCGTGTGTGGCGACCTTTAAGAAAGGAAAGTGAGGCTCGTTTGAAAGAACCAATAGAATTGAGGTAACGCATGTCTACTGACTGATATCATTCCACAACTTAGTAGTAAAGGGGAAAGAAGATCTTCTAAAGCGCTCGGTACGACTTGAAAAAAGGGAATAATTTGAAGCGGTTCTTAAAGAATAATTGAGGTCATGGATCCCATTCCGTATCTCAGTAGTTAGAGATTTATGAACACGGACGACGCGATGTGGCTTGCCGATTATGAATGTTGTTCGGCCAATTGTTCACCCCGCGCCAATGCAACCACAGGCGTCTTCTTCGACTCGGCCCCATCTCGATCGAACTCAGCAGCTATCCAGCGGAGGTGTTTCATTTTAATTTGGTAACATATTTTTGCTCCTTCTGCCGACAGCTGGGGTACCTGTTTTGTTAGGGGGGGGGGGGGGGGGGTCTAATCCAGGCCTTTCCGTTCGTGTTTTCAGCATTTGGGGACTGGTGACAAGTTCCCCTCCCAGACTCGCTTTGCGCGTTCACCTTCGGTTTCCTCCCTCGAGATCAACACTGATCGATCGAGAGGTGATTTCAGCTCTTCCTCTTAAAGTCTATCCCTGATCAACTTGTTATCAGCGCCTGGAACGGGGAATAGTCACTCTGCGTTTTTCCAGTCGCGGAGCAACCATGGGTTGCTGTTGTGGAAAGTCCAAGAAGGAGAAATATGTTGCCAACGAAGACTCCAGCAGAAACATGCCTCCGAACGGCCAAGCGGATGATCGACCAATGGAGCCGAAGCGCTTTTCTGGTCCCATGGATGGAATGAATGTCCACCAGTCGTCGTCTATAATGGCCAGCCACTCGATGATTCAACCAACCAAAGGCGTCATGGTGTTTGTTGCTCTGTATGACTACGATGCGCGGACAAACGAGGACTTGACTTTCAAGAAAGGCGAACGACTTCAAATCGTGGACAACACGGACTCGGACTGGTGGCTGGCCAAGTCTCTGACTAGTTTCAAAGAGGGATACATCCCAAGCAATTATGTTGCACCTGAACTAAGTGTTAACGCCCAGGAGTAAGTAAAGTATTTTTATTTGTTAACTGGGGTCTAGTTCATTCACCAAATAAGCTTACATCAATCGTGCTAGAAATATGTGAGCTGTCATTTCGCCAGACCGGACGCGGACGAATCTTTTCAGTAGCTAGTTGCCGACTGAGCTACTATGACTCGTAGCAGAAAGATGTATGCCGTTTCGCAGCATTAATTGTAACTTTAACCTCTTACAGAAGTTTCCCAAGTTGTTTGTAATGAGAAAGTTGCGCCGCTAAGCACTCGTTGCATCGCTTATCGATTTGCATCTACGGTCAAGCCTATGGCCTTTTAAGAGAGCGAAAATTTCGTTTTTATTATCTTTCATTTCTTTGCATCAGAGGTACACAGTTTTAATCTTTTGGGTTTACTCAAGCCCTAAGTCATGGTATTTTTTTCGAGCGTGGTTGGATCTACTTCCGGGATGATGAATCGTCGTCCATTTCTCTGTTTCTTATTTAGTTATGCAAATGAGTTCATTTTGGTTTTTCGAAGAAGTTTCAGTTCTGGCGGAAGTGGATCTTGTCGGATGTTAATTAGGCAGAATATTGTTGAGGATTGTTGTCTGTTTTAAGATCAAGTAAGGCTGTGCTCAAAGAAAAGTAGCTGGCACCTAAAATCCCTATACTGTTCAAATCCAGAGTGCCCAGCATATATTTTTGGTGCAAAAACTATATTATTTCCTGGTTGCCCTAAGGTAAAAGTAAGGCCATGTCCACACTGATGCGTTTTTGTTTGAAAACGCATTGATATGTATGCGTTTTGGCCTCCCGTCCACGCTGATATGCTTGAAAACGCTGAGTGTTTTCATTGAAAACGCTACGGCATCCGTATCAGTGTGACGCAGATCAATCGATGCATTTTCACACCTATCGAAAACGCATCAGTGTGGACATGGCCTAAGTCACAGGGATGACCGGGCATTGTTAGAGTACAGCCCTGTCAAGGGTGAAACAGACAGTCATTGGTTTGCTCATGGCAGTTTAAAATGTTGCTTTATAAATTCTTGTCATCTACATAGGGCTCAAAATAATTTTCTGACGGTGGCCAGTCATGTTGGCTGGCCAAAGAAATTTTAGCTTGGTTGGTTTGCAGAGACATGGGTGATAGAGCAAGGGGATGTCTTCTTGATAAAACTAAATTCTTGAAACTGATGCATCAGTGATTATTTGAGACCCAACTCCCTCCTTCTTACACACTGTATGTATGGTTCAATATTAAAACTGGGCTAACCATTTCAGAAGCTGTTATGTTTTTGTTTATCTTTTTCTTCTGACCAATATAAAGTCAGATCATTAATTAATTATTCCCTCTGTCCAGGCCAGATGAATAAGGAGAGAAACTGGAAATATTTGAGTTTATTCATACTTCCACAACATGATTTCAAATAATAATTAATATTGTTTTTTGGCTGTGAGCTTATTTGGTATGGTAATAGTTGCTTAGGTGTGGGTATTTCAATTCAGCTACAGCATCTGTCAGCCGTGTGCTATTTACACACAGAATAATATCCAAATATTGTAACTATTAAAATGATAGCATGACTTGTTGTCACTGTGTTCTTTTACCTTGGGTTATAAACCTATTACTAAAAGTGCTTTGTTTTTGCCAGCTAGTTTATCCAGTTACCAGGGCTTCATTAATAGATTAAAGAAATGATGTGGAAAATAATATTTAATACATCATATACAGTAACGAAGGACTTTCTTCAGTTTACCAAACTACAGATTGTTTGAAATTTATCACAGTGTCTGTTGTTACAAAGATATCTTCCTTTGTAAGGATCATTGGTTGGAGAGCAAGTGTTTTACCTGCCTAACTCTATCCAAACAGGCCTTTTTATGGACTATGAAAGTGAAATTTGGAGGGTCAATAGGACATTTAAAGGTGTTTTCTCTGAGCTCTGCAACATTATGTGATGACATTTTGTGACTAGGTGTCAATGACTGATTTGTAATCAGCTGATTCAAGTAACTTCCCCTCTAAAATCAAGCACTACAATTTTTACCAAAATTGAATGAAAGCTTATACAAGTTAAAAACAAAAAAGTAAAATACAAATGTGGAGGTTTCTTATTTAAGAAAAACTAAAAAAAATTCCTTTTTCTGCAATACTGTCAAAATTTGGTGACAATGGAAAGATTGATCTCAGTGAGTATTGACCTTCCAGGAAACATAACAAGGTTTCAATGTTTGTACACACAGAATATCCTTTCTTTAACCCCCTGGTATGGCTAGACTTACTACAGTTTGTGTTCCTAGTAGCAGATGGCCACAATCTGCTTTAGCTACTCACTAATTTATATTATGTATGTGTTTAAATTTATCTGTATCTGTTTTTGCAGCTGGTTCTTTGGGAAGATAAAGCGTGCTGATGCTGAAAAGAAACTCCTTTCTCCTGGGAGTCCTTCTGGCACATATCTTATCCGTGATTCTGAAACCATGCCTGGTAATTATTCACTGTCCATAAGAGATGGAGATAGTGTCAGACACTATCGTATACGGAAGTTGGACAATGGAGGCTACTACATCACAACACGAGCTCCTTTCTCCAGCCTGACAGAGCTTGTTGAGCACTACAGTCGTGATGCAGATGGTCTGTGTTGCAAGCTTGTTTATCCATGTAGTGCAGAGAAGCCTGTCACCTTAGGACTTTCCTATAACACTAAAGATGCCTGGGAAATTTCTCGTGAGTCAATAAGGTTACAGAGCAGGCTGGGCGCTGGACAGTTTGGGGAAGTGTGGGCAGGACTTTGGAATGGGACAACACCAGTCGCTGTGAAGACCTTAAAACCAGGAACAATGTCCCCACAGGCATTTTTGGCTGAAGCTGCTATTATGAAGAAATTAAGACATCAAAATCTCATTCAGGTCTGTTGAAAAATGGCTGATTGTCGTATAAATATTTGTACTATGTTGTATTGTTAACTATCTCTTCTGAAAAATTTGCACACTGGAGCATCTATGTGAACTCTCATGATCCTAAATTATGTTAATACTAATTGGTGTGGTAATGATTTGTGTTTACAGCTTTATGCCGTTTGCACTAATGAAGAGCCAATCTACATTGTCACTGAACTAATGAAGCATGGTAGCTTGCTAGAGTATTTGAAAGGAGATGGAAAGCATCTCAAATTGCCTGAATTAATCGATATGGGGGCACAAGTGGCTGCTGGAATGGCATACTTGGAGCGGATGAACTACATCCACCGTGACTTGGCTGCAAGAAATATTTTAGTTGGAGAGGCAAATGTCTGTAAGGTTGCTGATTTTGGTCTAGCAAGGTTGATTGAAGATGATGAATACAATGCACATCAAGGAGCCAAATTCCCAATAAAATGGACTGCTCCCGAAGCTGCGCTGTACCAGAAATTCACCATCAAATCTGATGTGTGGTCGTTTGGAGTTTTGCTTGCTGAATTGGTGACCCATGGTAGGACTCCTTATCCTGGTATGACCAATGCTGAAGTGCTTGCTCAGGTCGAGAGGGGATACAGAATGCCGCAGCCACTGAATACCCCTGATGCTTTGTACGGGATTATGCTTGAATGTTGGAAGAAGAATGAGTATGAAAGACCCACATTTGATTATCTTCAATCACTATTAGAGGACTACTTTGTCTCTACAGAGCCAAATTACAAGAAATTGGATCCATGATAACTGGTAAGTGTGGTTTTCAGTAAACCTCAAATAGATTACTGGCAGAAATAATCTTTTTTTTAAATTAATTCCAGAATATGCTAATTAAAATATAGTAGTGTGCACATGGAATTCATCAATAGTAACATAAGAAAATTATGCAGCTTATTATCAGGTAATTTGTCAGAATACTCAGTACTTATTATTTACAGCAGTTTTCATTATCCCTGATAAAACAAATATTGCATTTTGCTATATGGTCTTTCTGTCTGCATAAGTTCACCTCTCAGCTAAAATTGTGAATACCGGTAGCGGCTAGATAGGCAACAAGCTGTTGTCTTTCTAGCAATAGCTCATTAACATGATTGATAAATTTCTAGCATCAGCAACTGGGTTTGACACAAGTACGCTAAGTTTGACGTTGTGTACTGGCATCAATGAGTTCCTTTATGGTAATTAGTTATACCAGAATGCTATATTTGACCCCTTGATTTAAAAAGGCAACAATTGGCTTTATTTTTGCATTACGGATGAATTAAATTGCAAGCCAAGGATATCTGTGTGAATTATGTTGTGATGATAATTATGCCATGATCACAGCACATTGACCATAATATTGACTCTTTAAAATAATCTTTTTCCCTTCACAGAACTGAGGATCCATAATTCCCTCAAGAGAAAAATAGAGAAGTACCTTTGAAAACCACTATTTTTACACACTAATAATATTGTACTTTTAGGAGAGTATGTCAGATTTTATTTTGTAGAATTTGTTGGTGCAATGTCACAAGTGAGGGTTAATTTAAGAAGCATTTTAGAAATTTTATAAAGTATGTAAATTGGCTTTTAATTAATGAAACACACAACCTGCAAATTTAACAGTAACTTATTCTGGATATTCTGTTATGTTAGTTACTTTTTAAGCATTTCAATTTGTTACAGTGGTGCATTTAAGATACACAATGGTTTGTTATGCTATTTATTCTTTAAATTGCACGCAGGTACCATCCATCTTGCTACATTGATCTCAAAAAAGGAGATTGGGAGGTTACTGTAAGGGTTTTTAAACCCTGTTGGACCCTCTCCCCCTCCAGTTAATTGGCTGTCACCCATGTTTTCCCATGCTGTGGTGATAATGTTCATTACTACAGTTAGCTGAGGACCGCACAAAACCCGGTGCAAAGTGGACTGGGATCTTTTATTTGCAGTGTGCATCTTTTTAACTCTGTTTGACATTTTGCGAGATGTCAGCCAGGCTGAATTGAATGACAGCAGTGTGAAAAACAGCAACAAGTTTAGGTTTGACACTGACAGTAATAATGTTTTTTTCTTGATTTATTAAAAAGTGCAGTGAACACGTCTTATTGATCACGGATTCTAAATCCTGTTTTATGTGAATTTTGCATTGTTCATTTAGTCATTGAGAGAACCTGCAATTGCATAAAACAGAGATGTGCTGTAGTGGGGCTTTTACTCACAAATGTAAGAATGTTGTTTACTGTTCGGGTGCTTCGAGGTCATTTCTCATACTTTCAACAGTATTTTCAGCGGATGATGTGCCTCGTAGAGCCTTGTAGAAGTACTCCAGTCCACGCTGTGCTTTAGCCTAAAGGTGTTTGTGTGTAGTGTTATGCCTAAAATCTACCAGTTGTGGTCATGTGGTTTAAGTCACTTTTCTCAATGTGCCCCAGTTTAGAAGATTTTTTCTGGACCTTGATTTGTAGCTTAATTGTACCAATATTAAAAGAGTTTGGCAAGGTGTACTTTGAGGTGTTTCCTAACATGCTGTTACTTTGTTCACCCAGCGTCAACTTCATTTTTTAACATTCATTGCATATAGTTAAGGGGTAGTAACAGCTGTTATCAGCTTAAACATTATTTTATTGGTATTTACTATGTATTACATAATTATAGAATGTAATAAATTATGTTGGCTTGATTCTCACCCCAGATCGCTGATTTAGCAGCAGCAAATCCAAAGCTTCATGTCTGATGGGTATCTGTGTGCCTGACTTTTACAGTGAAAATTTAAATACCATAAATCCTTATTTAAGCCACCCCTCCCCCCTTTTTTGGTGGGAGAAAGTTATTAAGACATCCCTCCCTTCCCATCTTTTTTTGTACAACTACCCCCACCCCACGCACATTTTTATTGCATCCTCAAACATGCTTGAAATCAATAGACCTTCTGGGTGCTTAACAGAGGATTTAGGGTGAAATTTGGCTCAGCATTCCTTCTTCTTTTTATAATTGTGGCTCTGCTTAGATCAGCCACTTTTGATGGCAATAGATCTAACAGATGTGGTGTTGTCCTCAGGAAAGGACAATGTCAGGTATCTGTAAAATCAGGCTGCAGTGAATTTGTTAGTAACTGCCATTTTCATGGGTTTTCGAGTGTACATAGAATGCTGTGAAAGTGATTTTTATGTTTGTAATCAAACTATTAGCTGCATTTATGTTCATTTGAATGAGCCACTTTGTGATTTTTTGCAAGGTTGAACTGTTGAATCAGTGGAATCTGTGCTCATTCAAAATAATTAACGGCAACTAACGAGCACCACTCGTTACAGTGCTATTTACCTTTTTCCTTTACATTGTCATTCAGTAGCATAAAAAAAAAAACAGTGGCAAATTCTTGGAATATTAGCTGGTGTAGCTTCACAACACTATACAGTTTATTGTGGAGCAACTTTTTTTACCCCAAGGGGGAAACTGGATTTCAAGTGATGGGGATGATTAAATGGGTTACAACAAAAAATCTCTGGACCAAAAATTAACCCCAAGAAATCCCATGCTGAGTCTCTGAGTCTTGTGCATTTGAGTAAATTTGAAATATTTTCAACAAACGTGTTGATGATTACGAGACACTGGGCAATGTATTCCAAAGGAAACTTACCTTTATGTATTCCCCTAAAAACAAATGTGCACACTCAGTTAGCAGGTCTTGGTAAAATTCCAGGTCACATAGTAAAATTTCACAATCATTTCACCATTATCATGCTATGACATAACACTTTCATTGTTGTGTTGTTTCCAGCTGTCATTAGCAGCTAAGGACAATGCAACTAGCATTTCAAACATTTCAAAAAAAAAAAGAACCGATTTTGTAACGTGGTCTGCCACAGGCATCGCATGTAATAAAGCTCATATTCGGCATATAGCATAGAAATATGTTCATGTGTCCGTTATAAATAATAGAAAACGACTAAGAATGTGAGAAAAGTAACATGAATGTGAATCAAGAATGGAATTAAAACAAGAAAGTCTACGAGAAAAAACGCCATGTACAATTCAGTCAATTAAAAGCTAACTTAAAAAGTACATTATAAGAGCTTGTTTAAAAGATGTAAGACTGAATGTTTCGGATCTCAGCCAGAAGGTTATTCCACAGTTTAGGAGCCCCCAAAAATTCCTGACTTAAATCAAGCCACATGTAAAAATTCTTGCCAAATTTTCCTGTTCAAAAAATATCCCTGAATTGAAAATTTCAAACCAGACAAATGTAATTCAATCACCCCCATCACTTGAAATCCAAAGTACCCCATGGGGTTTTTGCACAGGGGGTACACCCAGGCTGCTTGACCATTTGTAATTTTAAAGTATGAAGAAGTGTGAGAATACAGAACAGTCACTCTTCTTTAAATGTTGGGGCTGATACTTACCTTAACAGTTTGTATTAAACCAGTGAACAGAAACTCTGTCAATGTGTTTTGTGGTGTTTGCATGACTCAAAACTAAACTCACCATAAATAGCTGTTGGAAACCATTCAAATTTATGGCCTTTGCTGGTTTGAACTACAATTTTGACATCATTCATCGAGTAGGGAAAGTTCCTGTTTATTTTTAACTTTTAATTTGAATATGTTTAGTGCTATGTTATTTTAGCTTAGCCCTTTAAACCCTAAAAGTGATCAGCATCAAATTTCTCCTTGTTGTATCAATGCTTTATAAAACAGAGTGGTCATGAGAATTAAGGAAAGGATAAATTTGCTTGATATTTTAAGAGCTTCTCCTCACTACTTGTGTAGGGGCAGCAATTGAGAATTTTTATTTTCATCCAAAGGGTTAAAGACTTTCGTCACTTGCATACATTCTTGAAATTATTGTAAATGGTCACACAGTTTTGGGATACCCAGAAGTTTGTATTTTGATGTTAAACAAAATTGAATTGTACAATAATTTCACACTGTCAATAATTTTGTAAGAATTGTTGAAGAACAAGTAGATTTAAGAGTCAAGTCAATAGACTAGAATACATTTTAGCCAGGAAAATGTAACTGGCTTGCTTACATACTCTTTTTGTGAATAAAATTTTTAAAGTGTTCAACTGTAGTTTGTATGTGATTTAGCCACGCTCAGTCACGAACAAAAGACTTCTAGAATCCATCGGCCTTTTGTTTTTTGATGTGTGGAGAGGTTTAAGCTGTACCCTTGAAGGTTTGGTTCTGCCTTAAGTTGGCACCTCACATTGCAAAAAGACCTTTCCAAAGGAAATCTGTCCTGCAAAAAATGGATCCCCAAAATGCAAGACACGAATTTTTAAACCCTTTCCCATGCCATTTTTGGCTGCCAAAAAAGAGCTTTTTCGATGTTATATCTGATATTTGAAGCTCTCTAAAATCTAGTCTGTATCTACCGTTTAACAGGGAACTTTGTTCAATCGAAACCTAATAGAGGAATTCAAACAAACAACATACCAAATTTAGAAGCTGTAGCCATTCCTGTAAATTTTTTTTATCCTACATACATTCCTGAAATTACAGGAAACAATTCACGTTATTTTAAAGGGGAGAAAGGTTTACGATGCCATCTTTGTTTGGGGGTAAACACGGCTAAAATTACAGTAAATGTAAGTCTTATGGGATTTTGACCGACTTCGAATTTCTGTAACTCCTCCATGGAGGCAGGATTTTACAGCGAAAATGTATTTTAAAAGGCGTTTTTTCTGAGATTATTTCCATGAACTGGAGAATAGAGAACAGATTGGATTGAGGCTACAACGATCACCGTAAACGAATTTTCAAAATTATGCAAATTACCGCGAAATTAGAAGCCACATGGGACGATCTCTAATTCCAATTTCTTTATGGCCTAATTTTGTGTTAGATGAATGATGCCAATAAAAGTATTAAAAATAGTCACAAAGTTGGAAGTCCACCTCTTTGTAGCGGCGTTGCAGCAGTTCAAAGTCGGCCGAAATCCCATACATTCACGGTAATTTTAGTCGTGTTTGCCCCCAGTTACAAAGTGGCGTCACAAACCGTGACAAAGTCCATTCCTTCGATCTAAAATCTGCTCTGATGTTAGCTTTGGTGTGTGTATTTTAGTAAAAGGATATTTTGCTGAAGACACCATTAGAACGTATAAAAAACGTCACAAGGGTCATGAGAAGAAAGGGGGCGAGCGAGGTGGACTCTGCCCCAGTCTGGACTCTCAGCCTGACACATGATGTTAGCATGACTTCCATATCGTAAAAAAGCTTATAGGACGGTGTCCGACTCTGGCCAGAGTATTTTTTGTCACGGTTTGTGAACAATTTATCCAATTCATTCATGTTTTCATCAAGCCTGCGTTCTTCGGGTTTTCCCTGATACGCAGGTGCAGTCATCCATATCACTACTGCATTGTGGGAACGAAATTAATAAACAAAGAAGGAAATGGCGGCTGCAAAGGAAGGGGAAAACACGGTGGAAGTCCTCGATTACAAGGACTCCTTCCACGCTTGTAGTGTTTTGGAGACCCTCAAGAAGTTGTATATGAAAAAGGAACTCTGCGATGTAGTTTTGGTTGTGGATGAACACGAAATTAAAGCCCATCGTGTAGTTTTAGCGGCAAATAGCGTGTACTTCTATTCAATGTTTACAACTGACATGTGCGAGAGCGTTCAAGAGAGGATTTCCCTCAGGGGCATAGAATACGAAGCAGTGGAACTTTTAGTCAACTTTTGCTACACTTCCACCATAACGATTACGGAGAAAAATGTGCAGAATCTTTTGTCAGTGTCCAATCTACTCCAGTTTAGTACCATTATTGAATCCTGCTGCGGTTTTTTGAAGAATCAACTGCATCCCTCGAACTGCTTGGGAATTGCGGATTTTTCCGATCATCACGGATTCTCAGAACTAAAAAATGCGGCTCAGTGCTATGCTGAAAAACACTTCCTTGAGGTGATCAAGTCTGAGGAATTCCTTAACGCGACTTTCGAACAAATATCGTCCATTTTGAAGAGCGACTTCCTGGATGTGGCCAGCGAAAAAGAAGTGTTCGATTCTGTAATTCAGTGGATTTCTCATGATGAAAGTCGGAGGAAAAGACATTTGCCAGAATTCCTTAAAGACATCAGACTTCCTTTATTGCCGCCAAAAATTTTAGGTAAGTTCTATCACTACAACACGATTCGCTTTTAAAAATCGACGGGAAGTCAGTATATGATAATGCTTACATGTAGAACTAAAAATTTAACAACACTTACTGAACTTGTTCGTTTTGTTCCACTTGATCATGACGCTGGGAGCATGCTTCTTTTTCGAGTTTCTCATTTGATTTGCTTCTGTACTTTAAACCTTTGAGTTTATTTATGAAAGCCATTGGACTTGAATACCTATTAATTTATTTCGTTTTTTTATTTCAAGTCTGGACGGTTTGATATTTGTTTTTCTTCGGAAAATGAAATATCGAGATTTGATGTATAAGTGGTTAAGTCTTCTTGTTTCCGAAACGCAGTTTTCCGTATAATAGCTAAAAATAGTACCAAACAAGTTTAAACAAATCAACTGCAGTAAGGTTGGAGCGTTCAGACACAAAGGTTATTTAAAAGGAGGAATTGATTAGGATTCTCACGACAATACCCAAGAAAAAAATCGTTTGATGAATAAAATTTTAGAGATTTTGGATGGTGTGAAATGTTGAAATACATATCGGAAACTGAAAAAGCATACATACATAAAGGCGATTTGACATGCAGCTGGGCCCGAAAACTGTACTTCTTTGTGACGGTTATTTAAAAGTTTTTGTTTCATTGTGACCTTACAAAACAAAACTGATGAGTGAAGGGGATGGGGCAAATTGTTAAACTATCGATTTGTTGTGGCTCATGAAGAATGATTTACTAAGTAGCAATGTACATGTTAGTGTTAAACGTAACTGATATATCTTGATCTGTCAAAAAAATCTTAGAATGTATGCAAAATATAACTATTTTTTATGAAATTTTTAAACTAATTATACAAAAGAGCCACAAACACAAAATTTATGCCATCATCTCTGACAGCTGTGACAAGCTGCAAATTAAAATAACCTGGAAATTTATTTAATATTAATTCTATTTTTTATCTCTTTCTATTCAAGTTGATTGTATTGAAAGTGAAAAGTTGGTTGAAAGTAATGATTCTTGTATGAGGTTAATCAGTGAAGCAAAGAACTTTCATCTCCTTCCTGAGAGGCGTGACACACTTCCATTTGCTACACAGGCAAGGTGCAAGGCACGAAGTACCATGGTTTATATTGTTGGTGGTGAAATACATAACAGGGTCTTTAACAGTGTCAGAAGGTTCAACTTTGAGACAAATACCTGGGATGAGGTTGCCCCCATGAACAAGCATCGAGATGGAGTTGGTGTGGCTGTTTATAGTGGGCTTATCTATGCAGCTGGAGGTAAGATAGAGGGCAAACGTTTGGGACATGCCTTGTGAACCTGTTAGCTGACTGTTAACCTCCAAATCAGAGGTTCTGAGCTTGTATTTGCTCAAAAGAGTTTAAGAACATTTCTTTGACTTAAGGTGGACAGAGGTTTAGTTAAGCAATAGACCACCAAATTTCTATGGTTTATGGGTTGATAACTCAAGCGACACCAGAAGACTTTGTAAATCACGAGCTGCAGGTGAGTGATCTATCAATTCTTTGAGTGTTCTTCCAACATCTCAAGTGGTTTATCATGCCTCTAAACCATAGAAAATTGTGGTCTATTGCTTTTATATAACAATTCAGAAAATGCACAAAATTTGCATGAGTTTACTGGCACAATAAACTATAGCTGATTGACCAATCAGAACACATGCATTGATTTGGTTATTATATAACATGAGTATCTGGCCTTTCTTCAAGGGTTAACTTGCTAATACTTCATATTAATTAACATCATTTGTAGCTGTGACCATGAAGTACAATGTCGTTCAACTATAAGGAGGGCAGGAACTCAGGCGAATAAGGGGTGGGAATGATACAGGAGTCTGGTGGGGACAGCAGGAAACTGAGTTCTAAAAGGGCACCACACCCCCATACTTGACTGATATGCCATTGTTTAATGATTTTTTTTCTTTATAGGGTGTGATGGTGATGTAGCACTAAGTTCAGTGGAATGCTATCATCCAGCCACTGACAAATGGATGTATGTTCAGCCCATGGCATGTGGACGGCATGCTTTTGGTCTCGTAGAGTTGGATGGCTGGCTTTATGCATCTGGAGGAAGTGATTTTTCACGTTCTGAATACAACAGTTTGGAACGCTATGATCCAGTCAGGTAATTATGATGAAACTTTTTTTTTTCAAAATATGTTTTAACCTCTATTAACCCCAGAAAACGAAGATTTTTTTCATGTCGCAGTAATTAAAACTGAAAGACACTACATCAGACATATTACAAAGCTCTTGACATAATATTGAACCCCAAATTGCCTCACTGTCTTTCTCATGTAAATCATGTTCTTGTTATGCTAACAAGTCTGCATTTACATGAGAAAGACAGAGAGGTTTGTATAAAAACAAGGTCACCCCAGCCTCACTTCTACTCAAAGGCCAGGTCGCTCAACACACAACTGTAAAATGGCCTGTTGGTTCTCAACCTCCAGCTCAATATTTACGGTCACATTATAGAACATTATGACAATGCTTTCTTTTCAGAGATGTGTGGACTCACATGAAACCCATGAGCACAATGCGCGAAGGTGTTGCCATGGTAACCATAGATGGGGCTATTTATGCTATTGGAGGAGACAATGGCGTCTCCATTCTAAACACAGTTGAAAGGTACGACCCACGCCTTGATCGCTGGAGTGCATGTGTTGCTATGAGCTACAGACGGAGGTACTTTGGTGCTGCAGTACTTAAGAACAAGATCTTTGTTGTTGGTGGGAGTGATTACGATGAGGATCATAATTCAGTTGAATGTTTTGATCCCCGCATGAACAGATGGCTGGCACTCCCTCCCATGTTGATGCGCCGAGAGAGTCCAGGTGTAGTGGCTGTTGATGACAAACTCTATGTCATTGGTGGTGCATATATGAATGTTGAAACAGAACAGATAGACTGTTATGATCCGTTAACCAACAAGTGGGAAGACTTCACTCCATTGCCTTTAGCTATAGAGGGAATGGGGGTAGCTGTTTTGTGACTCAAATAAAAGTTGTATTAATTTTAATATTTATTAGTAAAAACTGAATTTATTGATAAACAACAGCAGGGCTTTAAATGACATTACTTAATGCTCAGACTAAGGAAAGACGAATTGTTATTCATGCACATAAAATTATAATAAACGTGCTTACATCAATGAATAATGGATTAAACATGAAAGCCATATCGATACCAAGAAACATTTCTAAGGGATATTCTTGAAAAGAAAACAGCTTTTTTTATTAGGATAGTCCAATGTACAAAGCTGTTGTTAGGACAAAGGATAGGATTTCTGCTTCAACAGAAACCAGTATTTATTTCTAAGTTATAATATCATCTAGCCAGAAATACAAAGAAAATAATATATATTAGAAGAAAAGACTTCAACTGCAACTTTCTTTAAAAACATGAAATGTATAACTATTGACTAGGCGTATACAGCATGAAGATGAACTGTGTCATAAAAACAATATCATGCTGCCAACTTTTTTATTCTTTTTTTTCCTAGTGGTTTTCATTTTACTCTAGCTTATTAAGTCAAAATGAAGAGCAACCAAACTTGTACCATTTTTTCTTTGAACAAGTTTGAAAGTGTGTAAATATGGTAATATAACTGTCAATACCAGTAACCTATCAGAAAAATAATTCGAGGTTTTTTATTTGTTGTTTGTATTATATTCATTAAGTGTTGTACACAAAGAGAGATGTGGGTATCAAGATGAATATTAGCACTTTGAAGTGAAATAAACTTTAGCCAGTTACAAAGTTGTGCTGAATACGTTTACACATGCATTGTTAATAATAGAGGAAAGATCACAACTCAAACTATAAAGGTTTAATCTGTAATTCAGACGGTTATGAGAGCCAGCAACTTTCTTACAGGCAGACACATAGAAAGATTTTTCATTTGTAAGAGACAGGTTTTGCAGCAACTTGTATTGACTCTTTAATCATAGCTCATTTCTCATCATCATAATTATCACCCAGAATGATCACGAATAATACAAAATGACTGTTAAGACAAATTCACCTAATTATTGTAACTCAAGGACTATAAGGACAGTGGAAAGGAAAACCCACATTTGATCAATTACAATGTTGAATCTTAAAGGCATTTGCATCTGTAGCCTTGTGTAATGGGTTAATGTACCCAAGCCCTTTTAAACAAATTAAGGCCTGTGATTTGTTACAAAATAACCATATTAACTTGATAAATATTACTCAACTCCAAATCTCTTCATAATCCTTTTTTGTTTGCAAATCTTTAAAAATATAGTATATGCTGTAATCAAGCTGCCTGCATCAGCTACAAGCCATCGCTAATTATGGCTCCCAGCTATGCATAACTGTTTTAGAGGTGACAACCCTAAGAGGAACAATTTTGCCAAAAACGACATTCATCTGGGAAAGTTTAGAGAGAAATCAAAAGACTCGGAAATGTCAAGGGCAGCAAGAAGAAATGGTAAGTATGAAATCCCCATGGGAATTTCAACCAAAAAATTGGGTGGATATTAAATTACTGGGAGGCCTTAATTAAGTTCTGCTCAAACGGCATTTCTTAGAGATGTCAACCCAGTGGATGTTATTTTTCTTTTGTGATAGGCTGGTTCTGCTGGGTGTTACACACTGTATGTATCCTTATATCTGAACTGAAACCATAACCTGCAATTGTTCTAATTTATCTTCATCTCCTTTTCCTATTTTGCCGTCCTGTTGGTCGAGTGCTAGTTTCCCCTTCAAAAAAAAAAAGGATCACAAAGCTTGATGAAACTGTTACAAACAAATGTTTTTACAGTATTCACAAATTATTTTGTATTTTCTTTTTTTTGGTTTTGTCACAAGTATGACACTGGGGTTTACTTTGATTTGTAGCAGGTGTATACCCCTGTGAAAGTAGGTGGCTGAGGCAATCAAAGCGGTTATATTTTTCAAGTACCGGTATTCATTGACTGACACGGCCAAGTAGCCAGGTGACTTGATAACTTGTAGCCGCCAGAGCTCCAGCAGTATCCGGCTTCTATTGAAAGCCCTGACTATGCTGCTTTAGTGTTCAAAAACATGCTCAGTAGTTAGTTTGTTGCTGTTGTTATAACATCAAGTGTAATACAAGTTAATTCATCTTTTTATCTAATTAAAAAATATCCAATAAGACTGGTTCTGTGTGAATTTCATGATAAAATAGTTCTCTTTAAACTTTAGTTTGTTACAAGTGTACAAAATATATACTGAAATACATTCTAGGGATGAAAAACAGTCTGTTGAGTGAAATCTTGATATACACCTGTGCCCTATCCCCCCCCCCCTCACTTTTTGTAACCAACCCTTTATGGAGGCCTTCCAAGGGGTTTGAGCGACAAGCGACATTGCGTCAAAATGTGGCGACAATTTGTTACCAAAGTACCGACAGCTGACAGAAGTTGACACGAAAGAAGCGACAATTTGCGAAAACGACAATCCATTTTTCGACAGCGACAATTTCCTCCGCTGGTCAGGCGACAAAGGTACACAAAAGGATGCGACAAGGCGACAAGACTACCCCCCTTGGAAGGCCTCTTTATGACTCACCGTTCACTTGAGCTACAGGTGATGACAATGGCTGAGGGATCTCATACATCCAAACAGCACCACACTGTTGGTTCGGACAGGTCTTCTGGGTCCTGTGGAGTTAGTTTAGAGACAATAATTATTCTTATGCTACAAGAAACAATGAAACAGCATACCACTGTGACACAGGACTGAGGTTCAAATTTTGAGACTACAGGTGAATCATTGGTCGCACAAATGTGCAAAGATGTTTTGCAAAAAAAGCACTCCTTAATAATATCATTGTTTAATGATCACACTATCATGGCTGTTCTAGGTTGTCATCTTATACCTTCCTTGAAAGTAGCGCGCAGAACAGCGTAAATGGATCTTGCCTTCACACTGAGTACAGCACTGCCCCTAAAACGAAGGAGGGAAACCCTTCAAATGTTGGTTTCAATGGTGAATGCTTCTATCTGTAGTTTTTTTTATCATCTGGTGCTTCTTGCTGCCATCTTAATTTCATTGCCTGTCATATACAGCCAGGGCTGCCCCCAACTTTTGATAGCTCTAGCTCTTCTATTGAGCACTTTATAGCAGATGAAGATTTCAATCCATTCTTCTCAGTTATATAGATATATATCTGGGAATTTCACCTGCTGTGATGTTGCTTTTTGTCATCAGAGTAGTCAGGGAAAATCCCCTTGCCCTTTAAAATCATAGCACTGTATGAAGTTGAACCAAGCTGTGTTTAATTTGTTTGATTAAATCAATATCATAGGGAAATATAATGCATAAAATCCATAAAATACTGTAATTACATTAAAAAAAAATTAAAGACATGAACTTTCAATTTCTTGTCATGAATGAAGCCTGTCAAAAGAGATCCATTGCCAGTGGCAGCCAATTGGTTTACAGTTACTATTACAAATAACTGCACCATGAGAAACCTCTTGTCCAACCCGACCTTGTACAGCAGCTTACAATTTGCCTTTCAAAGTAACTTGGAACACTGCTGTTGTCCAACTCAGCACTGTTAGTAGAAAGAACAGAGAAAATGACTGACCTTGATAGCAATCGTATGGCAAATCATGCAGTCCATAACGTCATCTTCATACACTCTCTTTAAGTATGGATGAAGCTCTAACATGGCTCTTGGTCCCAATGAGTATGAACCTAATGACTACAATAACACAGGGTGTTAAGAGGGAGGTGGCTTCCCAACCCCAAAGAATGAGCAATAAAGTTAAGAGTATCTGGAAAGTCAATTTCCTATTTACTCAATTAAACTTCCCATTGAACCTATTGATGGTTATATTCACCTAAGTAAGGTACGTATACCTTGCAGGATTGTCATTTTGAGCAGGTAGCTGACAGAATTCCACTGCCAGTCAGACCACTTTATGCCGGCTACTCTTGCCCCAGAATTTAGGAATCACATCTGTGAGGTTGTAAATTCGAAGAATGTTTATATCTGTAGCCATGTACTTCAACCAATTCATCCATTTACTTATAATCCTACTGACAGCCTGCAATGTATTCCTTCATTCAAGACCACTAAGGCTCTCAATAAGATTCCCCTGTGAGAGGACTGCTGTGGCAAACAGGGCAGCCATTTTAAGAATTATATTTCTCAATTATTTTTTTGACAAATACAGCCAAGTCATTGCTGATGCAATCACTCACAGCCTTGATAACTGTTGGTAGTTAAAAGAATGGTAACCTACTGTATGTTTTGTTTCCTGAAAGAAAAAAAAGCTTTCTAAGCTAAGTGGAGAACTTGGTTGCCATGGTGTCAGATTTGCAGGAAGTTAAATTTTGTGCACAGGGAAGAGGGTCAGGACTTTTGCAATTTATTAAGGGGTGAATGCATATATTTGATCCTTATTATTCCTCTGTACATGTAGGTTTGCTCTGGCAGATGCTGTCGTGCAGCACCCAATCATACAGAATTTCAGTATCATCTACATTATTTTTATACCTACTAATGTAGTTCATGTTGTAATGGTTTAGTCACAATAACTATTACATTTTGGAGGCATACCTAATTTTCTTTTAATTTTATTTCTTGTTTCCCTTCACATGCAAATTACAAGGTGGGGAAAACAGACATTTTAATGCATACTACATACTTATGTACCTCTGACATCCACTTGTCCTTAACAAGCTTTTTAAGAAGTTCCTCTGCATGGGTTATGCTCATCTTTTTCTCTAAGTCTGCTGCAGTGTTGAGAGCATCCGTGGAGGAGATGGTACCATCCGGGGAGGCAATGATCTGGTCCATCTGTACAGACATGTACACAGAATCATTAGGGAGCTTAAGCAACGACGACGACGACAACGGCAACAAAAACGTCATTTCAAAATATAACTTCTAGTTTTTGTAACTCTTTCGTGATTATCCCAATTTGTTTAACATGAAAAATGCTGGCGAGCTGTCAAGGGCCTAAATTACTGTGAGCGGTGTTAAAGCAAAGGAAACGAAAGAAAACCTTGTCGTCATGGGCTCACGTTCTCGAGAAAACCTAAAATTTGGTCATTTCACGTTGTTGTTTTGCGGAGGACGGCAAAGACATGTACCAAATGTAAAATGCACGTGCAGAGTATTGTTTTTGCTCATTAATCCCATTGTTTTGTGGTGTTCTCGTTGCAGTCATCGGCGTCGCTGCGTAAGCTCCCTATTATAAATTATTACAGCCTAAACACACATTTCTAGGATCAAAGCTGTGCTCTAAGAAAAGAGGTTGAATGCCCAAAATTTCTAAGCCCTTGAAATATGGGGTGCCCAGTATATAAGTTCAAGTGCAAAAACAAATATTACCTGGTCTCACAAAGGCAAAAGTACGTTGTCAGGTATGACTGTGTGCCTCTAGAGCACAGCCCTGACGATACATTGCGCTTGGATTGAAAGTAGCCCACATAATAATAAGATTGATTTCAGTTTTGGAAACATATAAAAGAACTCAAAGTTTATCCTTTGCTGCTGACAGGAGAGTTACCAATGCTTGTAGTAGACAACTATTGTGGTACAATCAAGAAGCTGTTTTTCTCACAAAGTAGCTGAGGATCTCATGCCACAGCTATATTAGTGATTTTTGGCTTGCGATGGTGATGCTATGTTTTTTCGCAAATTGTCATGTCACCAGGAAGCAGAAGTGGCTATACAAGTTACAAAGTCTGTGATACTGTTGCGAAAAATTCAACTCATTGAATTTCTTGTTATTTTTTTCTGGGATTTTTTTCAGCTGTTGCCATCCCATCACTTGCGCAAGGGTGGCTCCACATGTGATTTTCACTGGCAACAAGACAATTTTTTAAAAAATTGGACCCCTATCACAAGCAAAAAGTCAGTCGTTAATGACAGCCCCTGCACCTTAATTCTCAATAAGATGCTTATCTGCTGCATGGTTGCGCACAACAACTTGTATAACATGCAATAATGGTTCCAAAAACTAATATTAAGTAAATTTTTATGTCTTGGGTCATTGACATAAATAATTGTTTGCTACATGGAATGTGATGCATATACCATATACATGATTCAAAATCTAAAGGTAAGAATCAAACAATTACAGTCTTTCCGGTAAACATAAAACCACAACCTAATTTCCGTTACTGTTTGTGGTTTAGTTTTCTCATGCATGATTGGCTTTTTACTTGAAACACAATAACATTCCATAGATATTTCTGCTGTTCACCATTTTACGGGAAAGACTGTAAAAGTAGTCTGGAGATATTTTACCACTTTCTTGAAAAAAACAATGTCAAATGGTGAAAAATCAGTTGCCATCTTTGAGTGCTCATCTTCTGCTGTATTCACCTGAAAAAAAGGTTGCTGAAAACTTAGAGCAAGCAGCATTATGTAGTTATTCAAATGAATGCCACTTCTAAATAAATTTGTTTGCTAACTCTTTAGTCCTTTTCGGGCTTGAAATGTTTTCCAGAACCAAAAAGTATTTTTCCAGTCAGTTTTCTACTGTTTGGTGGTTCCGGTAGCTTTTTGCACAAGTGACAAATGCAAGAGAAATCAGGTATCAATTCTGCAGTCAACTGAAAATTCACTTTCAATTATATTCTGTCAGCAAACATTTTATACTCCCATAATTTAAAAAGTTGTATTGTGAGGTTAAAATTTTTGTTAAAACTGTTATTGTCACAAAGTTATGGCAATGTCATATATGACTCCTATTTTTTCTTTAAAATCTGTACCCAGTTTCAGGGCAAGATTTCCACACAGCCTGGTACATTATACATGCATTTTGTGTAACGGGACTTTAGATGTTACATCTGTCTAGACCCAGATCCAAAAGAAGTGTACTATCCTCCCCTGGGGCACTTACCAAACCATAATGTACTGACCCATCATCTTCAGAGATTCCCCGTCTGATTTCCATGTCCAGGGGCCTAAGACTTTTGTTGATAGCATCCAAAAAGTTCGCAAAATTCTCAGGAGGACTGTCGTCTGTAATTTCCGAAAGAAATGTAAAGAATCTAAAACTTTGTGCAAGCGGCTCGTTGTGCTGACAAAATATCACGTTGAAGACATTTGTAAATTACAGTTTTATCTTAACGTTCCCTCACCCCCAAACGCACTGCACGCCTTCTGATAGATATTCCTTGTTTCTTTTTCAGAGAGAAATTGTTTAGCCATAACACTTTGAAGAAAGAGGCGCTGCGATTCCCTCATCTTCCCTTTGTATGAATGTAAAGCGAGAAATACACCAAAGTAAAGACGATGGCGGGAAACTGCTGTTTGCGGAAGGCATCAACAGAAGTTTGCATCTGTGAGTCTGGAAACTAGAAGAATCTTCATCCGGGATATTCGTTTTTACTAGTCACCAGTTTCCCCAAGCTTAAGAAGACAGCGTGCTAAGATGGCGGCAAATAAGCTCGCCACTTCGTCGAATCCGCCAGCGTTTGATGTCCCTAGTTGGTAAGATTTGTTGGATTCTATGGCCTAGTGTTTGATTTATTACTTCAACGAGAGATGGCTTTTTTAACGCAGGGCAGGAAAACCACCACAGGGTCTCCATTTAGATGTCATGAAACAGTCAACTTTAGTAGAGGTAAAGTTTGCCAAAGAAATAACAACCATTTTGGATACTGTCCAGTCTTGAGCAAGATTTCCACACAGCCCCATACACAAATTATTATACATGCGTTTTATGACTCAAACTCTGTTCGTTTTTGGAAGAGAGTTAGTCTGACAGTGATGCATACATAATTAACATATGGGGTTGTGCGGAAATCATTCTTTCCTATGCTGCTGCAATAGCTCGCTGATAGCAGTTGAAATAATAATTTAGAGACTAAGGATAAACCTATGTATGGGATGAGAATATTAGCTTTGTACTTCAGGGCTCGAAATTTAAAAAAATTCCCAGTCGCCTTTTGGCGACTATCAATAAAAAACTGGTCGCCAAGTGCAAAAATTCAGTCGACTCGCCTTAAAATTCTGGTCGCCAACACTCAATTTTCACTCGCATTGGCGACCAGCTGGTCGCAATTTCGAGCCCTGTACTTGCCCCCCAAGTATTATTATTATTGACAGTTCAGTTCAGTTTCAGTTTATGAAATATTATTACAGAAATATACACTGCCCGTAGTTAGCAAAGGCTAGTCTGTTACACTGTATAAGGTGCTGTTATAGCATAACATTTCTTCTATGTAGGGATATTAAACCCTTGGAGCTGTAATTGAATGACTTGATTCACCTATGTGAATACCAGATTGTGAAATTTTTTATTTGACCATTTCATAACTCTGAAATTTTCTAATATGCAAAGGGAAGCTCTGTGGAAATATTAAAAAAAATCAATAAAGTATTCATTTACATGTTTACTGTGAAAATCCAAAAACCATGAACACTAGAAATATTTATGGAATGATATTACTGTTCCAAGTTAAAAGCCAATCATGCACGAGAAATCTAAACCGCAAACAGTAACAGTAAATATTTTGTGGTTTTGTGTGGCTTCTGACTGGTTTCTGCACAGCTGGAAATGCCAAGATCAAATCAAGGTGTTTACTGTTTTTGGATTTTTATGGTAATTTTTCCTTGTTGAGTGGTCATTAATTGCACAAGAACAGACTGAGCTGATCATTCAGTTGGTTTGCACAGTTTTAATTTGTGCTAAATCGAAACTGGGTGAGGTTTAGGCATCTGGCATTGAGTAGTTTGTCGATGTTATTACTCCTCAGACATGTCAATAGAGTCCACCTTTATCTGTATCAGTGGCAAAGTTTGGACAAATGTTCAAAGTTAGAAACTGTGGCAAAATTCATTTACTTATTATTGATGCACCATTTCCCTTTATGACAGAAACTGATCATTGATCAGAAGTCTTGCTACTTATTTGGAAGGAATAAAGAAACATGTGACTTTCAACTAGAGCATACATCTTGCTCACGGGTTCATGCTGCGTTGGTCTTCCACAGACACCTTAATCGATCTTTCTTGATTGACCTCAAGAGTAGTAAGTGTTCTGTTTTCAGTAATTATTTGCCGGGTTTAACATTGAGCTGGTCTGCAAGTACATGAAAATTTGTCAGTCATGGAGAGAGAACTTGGAAGACACACCTTCACTGAAATTAATATAACCCAGAAAATACACCACACTTCACCAGATACGCCTGTTTCAGAATAAGCAGGCCAAAGGGACCACAGCATTTGGGTTTTTGTTACTTTCAGGTACTAGCTAAAAATAAGATGCAAGCAATTGACAGTAAAAACTACAGTGAACACTGATTGATTTTTCAGCAATGATTATTCAGCATTCCCTCACAAAATATAGACTAAGTTGTTCCATCTACATGGGGTTTGAGGGAACACAGTTCCTCTTTCAATGATTTTCTTAAGATTTCAAGGTCCAGAAGTTGACATTACCATCAAGTAACCATTACTTTTGGGGGGGGGGGGGGCTCCTACTTTTCCAACTTTAGGGTAATTTTCTTGAGAGCCTACATGTATGTTGTTTGTGTGGTTATTATTTCAGTTTGCCATGCTATATTTGTTGTTCTCACTGTGTTTGTGTACATAAACAATGGTCTCCATTTGGCGCAAAAAGATACTCGGATATTTGTCCACAGACATTGTCTGTTCTGAGAAGCGAACAGTTTTCTGAGAGTGAAGCTCAAGGAAAACTGTAAGCTCTGAGGAAATGATAATGTCCAAGGGCAAATATTTGAGCATATTTTTAAAGCCAAATGGAGACTGTTGTGTTTATTATCCTTCAAATATATTTCACAACACGCATTTGGGGGATATCACCAGATATTCCTCAGTTTTAGCTGGGGACTATTCAGTCATGTGATGCATCCAAAAATTTGATGGAGTATACTAAAGAATTTTTTTTTATCATTTTATTGCCCAATTTAATATGCACCACATGTTTACTGCTTAGATACTGTGAAATTTATGGATGGTGTTATCAACTGAGCTCACGAGAACAACTTATTGGGCATAATAAAGAGATTTAAAAGCTAGTACATTTTGAGCATTTGTCCTTTCTTCTTCTTCTCTTTTCAGTACCAGTGTGCATGTAAATCAATCTTATTTGCATTAACAAGAATTATTCTTTTGTTTTGTAATTTCTAGCACATGGGACTTTTATTGGAACTGTACGTCTGGAGTCACAAAAACCAACACAAGTTCAGGTTGATAGTGTGATCAGATTTGGTGCATCTACCAGGAGCTATGTTCTGCGAGAAAAGCCTGCAATGCCCAGTACAGCTCTTAAGTTGTCAGAGAATACGTCTGAGAATATGGAGCAGAATGATGAGGAGAATACAAAGGGAGGTCTGCTGGGACTACCAGAATCAGATACAGAGCTTGACGTAAGGTTTTTGAACTGCTAGTTAGCACTTCTAAGGTTGTCAAAAGTGGTTAGGGGCCACTTAAAATCACCACCTAAAGCTACTCTGCTGGTTAGTTCTCTACTAATGTTGACATCTGCCAAGCACTGTCTAGGAAACAAGGAAAACTAGAACTCAGGGACCACTACTTTTGGGAAGCCATTATTTTTGGATAGTTACATGTACCAAATGTTTCTTACTGGGACTTAATACTACTGGCAGCAAACTGTAAAATGATAGCAGTAGCTATTTTTTGTAATAGGATCTGACAGAGTTTAACACAGCCCACAACAAGAGGATATCATCTCTTGGCATCGAAGAAGGGACTAACAATTTAGCCGCAGTTTCGTCACTAAAACGGAAGAGAAAAACATCATTGTCAGTGGCATTTAGAGAAGGAGAAGAAATTATAAATCCAGGTAAAGTTCTCTTTGTCTTATGTTTTGAGTGTTTTTACCATGAAATGTACCTCAGTCTACACATAAAACTCTCAGGATTCTTTCTTCAATTAGTATGCTAAACAGACAACACTGACAGAAATCACTTGTAGTTGTAAACAATAAATCAAATGCAGTGGTACATAATAACACATAAGAGCACATGCATGTTGGATTGATTTACCAATAATGAATGGTATATAATTTTTCCTTACTGTGTCACTACCCTATCAATTGTACAGACTTATACAAGAACAAAGCAGTGATTGGTCATCATTGTTCCAGTTAACTTTCAGAGTTAGGGAGTCACGGAAAATTTTTAAGGGGTCATAAGACACGGGTCTTCCCTAATTTTCTTACTTAACAACTCTGTGTGTCGGGTCAGGGAGCCAGATTTCTCGGGTTTTTGACCCGAGACCCGCCGCTTATCTGGAACACTGGGTCATCTTAGAAGATGAAATTATTGATGTGTACATGTAATAATAATTGATTTCAGGGCTGAGCTCTAGCAGTGACTGGTCGTCCCCGCAACTTACATTCACCTTTGGGCGACCAGAAAATATTAGTTTTTGCACCCAACTTACATGCTGGGGCCTTGGATTTTAAGGGTTTACAGATTCTGGGCACCCAACCGCTCTTCTTAGAGCACAGCCTTTGAAATTATGAGAATATGTGGTAAACAGTGAATTGATTGTGCATGTGGATATTGGAACTTCAGGGAAATGTCTTATTTTTAATGTATCACCTGATGTAATAATGTGATTCTTTTTTATTGCAGAGGATATCGACCCCTCTGTAGGGAAGTTTCGAAATATGATTCAAACAACGCTTATAGTTCCAACCAAGGTGCAGTATAAATAATTTATTATAAGCATAACTGACAATAGCAATATTATTATTTCCTTGGTGTCTCAATCAGATTTAATGTTCTAGGAGTACTAAGTGTACTCCGGTGTAGGTAAAAAAATTGCATGGAGTCAGTTGTCTTTAATGCAGACACCCCTATGACTTGCTTTGCTTCAGAGAGTTTAAGTTCAAGGAAATGAAGAAGTTAGGCTGTGACCACCTGGTGTAGTGAACTTTTTGCCTTGGCTGACAAATGATCTCTCAAAGACTGCTTTTCTAACATTATTTTAGCAAAATGCTTTGTGTTTTAGGCCCAGGTCATTGCAGTTTTACCAAATGGGAAGATATAATTATTATTTAAATGAGTAGGGGACTTAGTCCCTGGTTTGGTGGTCTTTCTCATCTCTGATTTCACTTGTCACATTCATGTATGGCTTGCGT
This sequence comes from Galaxea fascicularis, assembly GCA_948470475.1. Classification (NCBI taxonomy): domain Eukaryota; kingdom Metazoa; phylum Cnidaria; class Anthozoa; order Scleractinia; family Euphylliidae; genus Galaxea; species Galaxea fascicularis. Next base: position 2,412,738 of record OX419345.1, on the reverse strand, counting down.
GGGTGGATGAGATCAAATATGGACTCTTAGCACCCTGATAGTTGCCCTCACATGGTGACATCCGATTGTACACTGCAATGAGACTGACGTGTGTTGTATATATAAATACATTACATTACACTAATGTAAGCGACATCATTCTTTATCTTTGATTCCATAAGGGTTATTTTATTTTTGATTTTTATTACAGAAAATGCGAGGACCTGTATCACCCATGGGAAGCTTAACAGAGAATATTACGCGGCGGCTTCAGAGTTTCCCTTACTCTCAAGGTCTTTACTCCAATCTCCCAGGAACTGGACCTGTTCCTGAACCCACCAGCCCAACCTCTCCTACAGCTCATCATAAACCTCGCATGACAATCACATCAGCACCTGATGTATCCTCTCCAACACTGCCAAGTGCTCCAATACACCACGCTCCAGAACCATTACCTGCAGGACCAGCATTGCAAAATGCACAAATGACAATCTCTGAAGCACCTAAAAAGAAATATGCCAAAGAGGCATGGCCCGGCAAGAAACCAACACCGTCATTACTTATCTAGTTACTATTAATATTTATTGTAAAATTCATAAAAATTAATATTGTTTTACGATTACTGAAAAAAGTAGCTTTGTGTGACAGGAATGGTTGTATACTCCCACAAAGTGTAAATTGCATGTAAGGATGTCCTGCACTTTGGCTGAACAAGGAGGGTTTGCAAGAGTTGATGAGGGTTCAAACGCCTTCCCTTATATGAAATGCAGCTCTTAATCAGTTTTGGTGTGTATTTAGAGACTGAATGGACTCAAACGTTCACTGAAAATGGCGCAAAGATTTAATTCTTTGCCTCTCTTCCTCACACCTCACACACACAATGAAAACGTTCTGAAAGTTTGTGTACATGAACTTTGAAGAAGTTTAAATTCTGAATTTTCCTTTTCTGAGCTAGCTGAGAAGTCGCTAAAAGTTGTGTATAGAATAATTCAGTCCTACCAGACCCATATAAAGTTTTGGGCCAATTCGGCCTTTTATCACATGTGCTGCTGTTTCATTAAAGTATAATAAGGCGTACATAAACACGGGAATAATTCACCCAATTTATAGTTTAGCATCTAGTTAAGTTCTACGCCACCAATCAGCAATCGTGTTCACGGAAAAAGCATGTAGCGTCTGTGTGGTGGTATCACCCATCAATGCAGACATTCTCTAAACTGAAATATAAAGAAAACAAAATTTTAGATTAGTTAATTTTGTCAAACTGGGGTAACACTGCAGATGCTAATAACGCCATCTTGTGTTTTCACTCTGTTTCTTTTCGCGCCATGCGCTTTACGTAAGTGTGCCGCAATTAAGTTACACTAGAGGAACAGGGACATTAACAGTAACGAAAACATTTTCCCAGTAAACAGAAGAACAAATGAACATGGAAACAAAGTAAAGAGAGTAAACAACATATAGATCTAAGTGACCAAGAAGTGTACAAACCGAAATTAACACAGTTTTAAAAATAATACCGAATATTATCTCACGCTTAATATTCACTAACGCTCGAGCAGAAATCAAAACGGCGATGAAACAAAACAAGACCTATTGACCAAACAACGAAACATCTTCTAATTCTCTTGTACTCACACACCATGCAAGTGGGGGGGAGTGGTTGCATACGTATATTGTTTATTTGGTGTCTGATACATCGTACTTTGAAATTCCTCCAAATTAGTCTGCGAGGAAGCCTTTCTCGGGTTGGTTGGTTTTAAGGAGAAATTGCAATTGTGTCTTATAGATTTGAAGTTCAGTGTCCAAAAACTTGACGAAAAATGCTGATTTGATTACGTATACTATCATCGAGCTTTACCGTTGCGTGGTTTGAGTTTGTTTGGTTTTTGGCTGGAAAAGGCGAGAGATTTGTGTTCACGATTCTTGGGAGAATTTCTTGAAACCTCTGAACTGTCTGTTAGATTTGAAACCAAAACGGCGTCTGGCAGGTGATAACTTTTCTTTTAAAGCGAAGATTTTCTCGCTGTTTTGCCTACGGGATTTGGCAAAAGGCACCCTGCAAGCAGACTCTCCTTTGGTCAACAACAACAAATACTTCATTTACCCACGCTACATCTAGGAGTTATAGAAACTCGTTAAAACATGTGCGTGAAACGAAAACCGTTAAAAAGAAAAATAATTTAAAATTACCATTCTTAAATCAATCTCAAAACTTGCTTTTTTAAAAGACATTTAAAAGTAGAAATATCCTGGGCGTTTCTAACATACGTAGGTAATATATTCCAAAGTTTTGCTGTCAAAAACGAGAATGACTTATGGCGCTATTCTAGATTAAAACTGGGTAGCGTTGAAAGTGTCCCCGACCCTCTTAACTTATTTATTACAGATTTTAATCTTAAAAAATTCTTGTATGTAAATTGGCGCTTCTTTATGAATACATTTATATACCAAGACATATTTCCGGTGTGCCCTGATTGGCCTAGCCTGCGAATACAGCCGCCTCTCATCGCTCCCGGCGCGAAACGCCCCTCCGGGGGCCGGGAGCGATGAGAGGCGGCTGTATTCGCAGGCTATGATTGGCCACATTTCTACAGCTCAGGCAGCCGGAAGCCACAAGGAGCAATAGAGTCCTTAAGTGTGACGTCACGTTGCCATGGCGCTAAAAAACTCAGTTGCAAGCTCTTTTTCTATTTTTCCCTCCTCCCACCCCACCCCCTGAGAGAGCTTGCTTGCAGGCTACGTCCAACGTAAATTTATAATTTCATAGTTTCCTAGCCTAAAGGGTTAACCACGTTTCTTTGTCTTATTTCATAGCAGTCATGTATGTGCTTTGCAATTATTTTTTGTCACTGAACGTTATTACTGGGGGAAGGGGGGTTTAACAGCAGCAAAAATTTATTTTCTGTCGACAGTTTCACTATTGGGATTTTAAAATCTTTATACAAGCATTCAAACAGAGATTTCCTTTTTTTCTTGATTAGCTGGGCAAGAGACTAAGAAGTGTTTTTGACTTCCGCTTCTTTTTTAGACAAATTACAGATTCTTTTAAAACTCGCCCCAGTTCCCTGCGCAACTCCGAAACGGCCAATTGGCCATTCCGAAATTCAAAAGGGAACTGGGGCGAGTTTCAAATTTTGAAGTAATCGATAAATTGACACCATCACATGAAAGATGACATTGAGATTGGTCGTTTGACCAAGTTTGGTTCTTTTAAGTTGAACAGAGACCAAGATATGGATCTTGAAACATAGCTCAAAATCCAGACAAATGTCTCTAATGTTGTGACAGCTCCCCCAAAACCACGCAGCCCCAAAACCACGCAGCCTCAAAATTAGAGACGTTTGTATGGATTTTGAGCTATGTTTCAAGGTCCATAACTTGGTCTTTGTTCAACCTAAAAGGGTTAAACTTGGTCAAACGACCAATCTCAATGTCATCTTTCATGTGATGGTGTCAATTTATCGATTACTTCAAAATTTGAAACTCACCCCAGTTCCCTTTTGAATTTCGGAACGGCCAATATTGTGAGCGGTGCAAGTCGTCCATCCTACAGATTTAGGAGAGAAAGTGTTCTTGGCATACCAAGCTGCTCTTCAGCTGAAATGCCCTCCAACCCTTTCTAGAAATATCTGCAGAAAATCTGATCGGTCTGTAGGAGTCAACACTGTGACACTGTGATTTCTTTAGTCGTCTGTAGCAACGAATTCGGCGGGACGCCAGGTTTAAGAAAAAAAGCAGTGGTAACTCATTTTAAAAATTTATTTTCACAGTTGACAATGCTAACAACAATGATAAGATACATTTAGAATCTCTTTTCTTATTTCTTTTAACATTTTTCAATTGTGAAAATACTTTCCATGTACATGGATAGTAAAGAGATATAATATACTGACATCATTATTTTCCTGCCAATTTAACTATTTGCCACTTGCCAGTGCCGCTATAAATCGGTTGTCACAGTTTCGGCAAAAAGCCAGGATTGAAGCTCTCAACATTCAAGAGTGGGAATTAATAAGCATTTGAATGTTTCAATCCTACATGTATCTCAGTATCATACATACATACATACATGTATCCCGTAGAGCATTGTCTTGTTTCAGTCTAGCACCTTTTTTCATACAAATCTACAGCAATTTTCAAAACTTCAAACCATTAAAATGTCAGGGGGTGTTTGAAAACTTGACCCTTTTATTAACTTTAACATGCTATCTCCATACACCCTTTTAAAGAAAAAGTTTGCAAATAACATCCCGATACGCTGCTCCAAACAACCTTATAGAATTCAATACATACAGTGGGAATCTGTCTGACTGATCATAGCCAGCATTGTAGAATGTCAATATTCCAACAGTGCACTCAGCACTGTATTTTAAAACTAAAAATAACCATCATCCTAGTCTACATGTGTACTTTAGGGCCAGCGAGGGGCGCTGAGTATTTTCTTGAAAATGATCCTGTGTTACAAAAAGATTAGGGAGAGAAGGAAATGTGACCAAGGGGGGTGGGTATCAGAGAAGAAGTTGAAGGCAGCCTTTGAAAATTCATGATAGACACCTAATGTACACCAATGTGCCTGTACAGCTATTTTAAATGGCACTCCCCTGCACTACAGGCTACCATCACCCTCAAATGACTACTGGGATGTGCGCATCTGTGAGAGAATCAACTGTGATAACATTCCCATTAACCTGTTATTTTGTTAGTTCTACAATTAACACAATAACCCCAGCAACAACTAGAAGAACGATAAGCAAAATGCACATCTTGGTTCTTGCTTTTTTCTGTGGAAGGAAAGAATATAAAAACACCAGCATTACATAAGTGAAAATTTACAAGAAATCACCCTTAGGGCATTGAAGTGATAAACGAGCCAACTACTTGTAAAATCTTCTGGAGTCTCATCCAACAACGACCACTCTTAGTGGGATACACTCTGCTAAGTTCAGGGCCCACACAGCACCCACCTCACTCATTGAGGAGAAGGGGCTGACTCTAACAATAGTTAAAGGAACAGTCACAAAATTGTATTTTTTCCGCAAGGTCTGGCAGCTCTAGCCAACCACTTTAACCCTGTGAAAGTACTTTTCAGTTTTGGAAATGCATTTTACTAAATTTATTATTTTTTCCACAAAAGTGGGGGGCCAGGGCCCCCCCTTGGCCTCTCCCCCTCTGCTGTCCCTGAAGTTTCCATTCATGTCTGGTTCTCTCCACCTTTCTTAAACTTGATAGTCTATCTGCTAAGATATTGTTGTTTCTGAGAAAACATCAGGTAAATGGGCCATATTCTCCATTCTGATTGGCTGATGCAAATGACATGGCACCAATTGTAACACCATTTTTACACCTTTGCATTCTACTAATTGGTTATGCACAGGGTATTGATAAATCACAGTATAATCAACATGTATTGAGTGGGAGTATTACAGGGTGTTCTCTCCCAACCTCCCCCCTCCCCTATCAATCACAGGGTGCCCAGCATGAAGTCACTACTAGCTCTTGATCAGATGGTAGTCCATCACAGGACAACCATTACAAAGGAACTAAGCATACCACCAGGATACCAGAATGGAGCAACTGAGAGAAATGGAGGTACAAGTCTTCTTTCCCTTCATTGGTGGGGTGCTGGTCTATTTTTCTGTAGATGTGCCACTCCCATCATTTTGTTAGGATTCTCTTAAAGTTCACATGATGGACACCCAGTATGATAACAAAAAACATTACAGTCAAGGAAACTTCATACCATCCCTGATTTTTGTTTTTATGATAAGGGAACTATCCCTGTCTTACCTGGTACCTACTGGCCTTGCCGAGCTGCAGATTGGCTCCTTCAACATTATTCTGAGCACGTTCAACATTGGCTTCAATTGAATCTAAAATAATAACATCAAATATGTATCTGACAAACTGGGTTTTCTTTAGTATGCCTGTCTGTCTGTCCATGTTATCTCAGTTGGCACTTCAGTGTTTATAATCTCTCTATGTTGGGTTAGCCTACAAAAGCAGATGTATTTCTGGTGGTTGTTTCTCTCCACTGAAAAGAGAAATGACTGCCAGAAATGTATCTGCATTTGTAGGCTAAGGATGGGTAGAAATAGGTTGCAAATACTATTTCTTTTTATTTTTTAATGGTTGGGAGATTATGGTCACATTCTAACAGCATCCAGAAGAAAGATTACATAGGTGTTGTTTGACGTCTGTTTTATACTTTGACTTAATCCATTTAAGAAAGACATGGAAGGAAGGAAGGAAGGAAGGAATACCATATAATTTGTAACTGTTAACATGCTACATAGCAACACATTGCTCAAGGTGAATGATGTATATGAAATGAATCATATGAACTGCAGAAATGAAATCAAATGAAGACTGATCCTCGCAGTTGTGTATGCAACTATATGCAATTGCAAAAAAAAGCCTGAAAAAAATTCAGGACTTCAACGGGTTTGAACCTGTGACCTCGTGATACTAATGCTCAAGGTATGATATTAATACCACAAATCCCCAAAACTAAGTGTCATGAATTCACTCACCAACAATGTCTCCTTGCTCATAAACCATAGTTGCTAAGTCTCTGAAAATCTCATTGATGTCCAGGATGTCACCCTTAGTTAGCAAAAATAATTAACAGATTGATTAAGTACTTATTAACAGAGAGTGAATCGTCTTTGGGAAAATATCAAACTGAGGCCTTGCCATATTTGCAAGACTGAATGTTCAAGGTTAATATGTTGTTTATTATATGGCTTCAGAAAACAGAGCTAAGACTTGATTGATGGCACCATCTTGTTGGCAATGTAACCCTGTGCCTTCACTGTCCTCCTAAAATATTCAAGCTCGTCAAGGTATAGAATTCACTCTCAGAGTGTTTGTCGCCACTCATTGTATTTAGCCCCAACAGGTTTTTAGTTTCTCAGTTTCTTCAAAAAGTGACACCTTTTGTTTTGTTTTTGAATAATTCTTAATCAGCCCCTGGGCATTAAGGGATAATAATTAATACTCTGGCACTTAGCCAATAGACTGTGTGTTATTCGGCTACCAGAACCAGCCATATAATCACAGGTGGCCCAAGCTTTAAGGTCTGTGTTGACCTTTGTAATGTAAACACCAGGGTTAATGGTGAAATTATAAGGCTTTGTACATGCATGAGGGGAAAAACGTATTGGATTTGAAGGGAAAATTTAGAAACGATTTTCAATAAAAACTTCCTATTTTCACTCCTTTGTGGTTCTCTTTGTGGCTGAAGGGATTTGGTGGAGTTTCAGTTCCAACGGTTTCTCTCAAGGTTGGGAACTCCAACAGAGAAGTGACCAGATCCGCTGACAGAAAACAGCCATAAATTCGTTCCTTGAAGGTTCCAATTGCCTTGAAATTCCACGTGGGCCACGTCAGATAGTAACAGAACACATCCATATTTATAGGCTTTTGAGGACCATTAACATGGAGAGGGAATTATTTCCACAATCTTTTCTGTCTGCGAAGAGGCTTGATTTGAGCGTTACATGCCCCAACCGTTTCAAATTTGGCTTAGCAACCCGGGCTAAGGATCTTGAAAATTACTTACTCAACAGGTGGCCAACAGTCAATTGTGTGATTGTTCATGGGAGAGAAACTGTTGAAACTGAAACTCCACCAAATCCCTTCAAATCAGCCAAAGAACCATACAGAACACACATAGAGTACCACAAAGGAGTTAAAGTGGAAAGTTTTTATTGAAAATCATTTCTAATTTTCGCTTCAAATCCGATATGTTTTTCCCCCATACAAAGCTTCAACATATTGAACATGTAAAAAAGCTGCCCAAAAGTTGTTGAAAATTACAAAAATCAGATGACCAAACTCTTCTGGTAATAGTCAATTACCGGTAACAGAACATTTTTTTTCAGATGTCACAATGATACATGTAAGATTTCATTTTCTAATTTCTTTAAAAACAGAAACTTGTGGGCATGAAGATTTAACTGTCACTCATATTGGAAATCTGACCACAAGAGCCCCCTGACCCTCCCCCACACAGAAATATTGATATAAGTGGATCAAAGCACCACACCAACCTCTATTTGTCTTATTCTCTCTTCTCGCTCTCTTATTAGAGATTCATCAATGTCAATCTGCATGTCCATCTGCTCACGTTCCTGCCTGTTCATATCATATCAATGACAAATATTAAAAGATGTTTTGAAACCAGCACTGATGACATACCAGTTTTGGGCAAAAGTACTTGCAGTGAAAATCACAAAACAATAAAAATCTAAAAATCTGAATCTGAAATCTGAGGGGATAATATTTTTCCTGATAAAACACATTCGGTTTGCAGATGTAGTCCTAGGTGATGTATTATGCTACCACGTGTTTGGTATACCGGTATGTCTTCTTCACTTGTTTTCACATTATTCAATCTTTTTGAAAGTGACAACTGATGTGTTACTTTGCCCCACACTCCTCCCGACAGTGATGGACCCCTCTTCTCTCCGGGAGCTACCCACTCCCAATTGCCTCAGGCTGATTCTCCCACATCTTATTCTAGCCAGGGCATTGTTTGAGGGGAACCCAGTGAAAATATCTCGCTGTGTAGAACAAGGAAAGGGGGTGAACTGCAATAATTATTACCTCGGTTGAGCTTCAAGTAAAAGTCATGTTCCTGTTGAACCTGCAGTGTCCACTAATTTTGCCACAATCAAAGGAAATAACATGTATGTCTATACAAACAATCCATAGAAATTTCAAACTGCCTATCACATAGTACCATCAAGTCCACCTATAGCTTTAAATAGCATATATATGTATGCATGCTCCAGGTAGTGTACGGGGAGGGGGGTACTCGGCAAATGTTTGGGTGGGAGTGTGCCACTGGGACTCTGAAACCCTTACCCTAAACCAGACCAAGTTCAGGTGCATTCTGCAACCCTAAACAAGAAGTCAGAGTTTCAAAAAACACTTGTGTGCGTCGGGGTAAAAAGAAACATATAATTTTCTTCTTTTGTCATGCAAAATACTTGCACCAATTTGCATTCAAACACCTTTGTATTTTTAGGATATTCTTGATTTTATCCCGATGCGCGCAAGTGTTTTTTGAAACTCCAACTTCTTGTATACTAGAAATTAAACACCAAACTCCCTACTCTATCCCAGATGCCCTATTTTCTAGAAATTTGGTAACTATCACAGTCTAGCCAAAACAAAATTATGTCACATTTTACATATTAATGCTCTTGAAATGAAAATTTATTTCTTCAAGCAATCCATCAGCTCTTGGAAAACAATACCCTATTCTAGACCAAAACTCTCTGACTGAAAATTATACCCAGGTTCACAGTGGCACATACCCACATATCTTATATATGGGAGTCCCCCCCCCCCAATGCATTTAATATGTGCCTGCATTTTCCATTCCTTTTTATTAGATGCATAATGCACCCTAATGCAATGCATAATGCACCCTAATGCAATGCACAATGCACCCTAATGCAATGCATAATGCACCCTAATGCAATGCAAGACAACAGACCTTCTTTGATCATCTTCCATAAGACCACTTCTTTCATTGCCAAAATCATCTTGAAATCTGCTACTATCTTCTCTCTGCAAAAATGAAAAGCATCTAGTAAACACTCTATTAAAACATGCAATTCACTTATTTATATTTAATTCCTGTGTAGGTGGTTCACAAGTCTCTTATATAATTTTTATATCAGGGCTGTGCTCTAGCGGCGCCCGGTCGCCCCTGGCGACTCACTTTTGCCATTGGGCGACCAGGAAATATTAGTTTTTGCACCAAACTTTTATGCTGGGCACCCTGGATTTCAAGGGTTTACAGGTTTGGGCGCCCAACTACTTTTCTTAGAGCACAGCCTTGTATATTTGAATGATCTTGTATGACAGTTCCACAATATATTATTATTATTATTATTATTACACTCAATATTCCAAAGTGTGAAAATATGAAAATATTACAAATTATGTTTTATACCATCTAGTTAGCCATAAATTCATTAATAGTAATTCACCCTAAGAAAACTCTGATGAAAAGGAAAATTTTGAAATGGTGCACAAGGTAACATTCAGAGAGAAAGAAGACACAGCCATGTGGGAAACAGACAAGATTGTACCACCTAATATATACATGCATGTACAGTCATATATTAAACATAATTAATAACCTGTGTTCGTCTGGTTGAACCAACCAATAACTTTTCTTTTTCAACCACTTTCTACAAAGAAAATTATACAAAATGTTTATTAATATTATTGTTGAATAACAATATCAGTACTGTAGGGCTGCATGAGCGATTTTTGCTTGCGATAGTGATGTGATGTTTTTGAAAACTGGTGCATCGCCAGCAGGCAGTAGTGGCTACAAAGTTTGTGATTTTGTTGCAAAAAATTCAACTCATTGAATTTCTGGCAATTCTTTCCCATGATAATCTCATCTGTTGCCATTGCGTCAATTGCACGAGGGTAGCTACACAGTCATGTTATTTTCAGCGCGCACTGGCACCACAACAATTTAAAAAAAATTGCATCACCATAATTGCAAATTGCTTTGTGTAGCAGCGGCTTAAGTGCTTGACAAAAACTGAAACTTACATTTTGCACAGAGTAGTAACGAGAAATGGATTCTCTAAATTCTCCTTTCAGCCTTTCATGCTGTACCCTTTGTTGCCTCTAAGTAGGTAAAGATTAACAGTTTAGAAAATTAAATTTGAAATGTTGTATTAATGACTGGTTAGGTAGTAATTTTTTCCAAATACTCGTGTGACAGTATCGAATAACACACACCCTTTCAATAACTGTAGCTAGTCTAGATGTCTTACTGTACCACTGCACCAGTACATTTTTAGAATGATTGCTTCACTTACTGCAGATGGGCTGCTTCCACCACAAAAAGTACTCATCTCTTTTAAGTACACGGTGGTTTTTCCTGCAATGTCATTTGTTGCTTGTTGTATTCTGTGACTATAAGAAGTTGAATGTGTAAAAATAAAATTACATCAGCAAAGTCAAAATGGCATTAGATTTTATGAACAAAATAGCTTGGCAAGCCTATTAATGTCTAGTAACAGATACTGTTTTCACCATGTCCCATAATTACATTTATTTTTAGACAGCTGGAAACAGAGTCAGCTGTCAAACAACAGCTTTGTCATTTGGCTCTAAAGTGTAAAACTAATTTAGCATTTCAACTGATTTTACAAATTGTAGAATAGTTCAGTATATGAAAAAAAAAAAGACATTCACTAGAAGGTGGGGGGGGACAGGGGGGCGGGAGCCCGGGAGAATAGGGGGCGGGAGGGGTACGGGAGGCGGGAGAGGAAAGGGCGGGAAGCGGGAGTTCTAAGAGGGCGGGAAGCTGGAGAGAAATGTGAAACGCCAATTTTTTTAATTCAACAATATGTTACAATACTTTCAAAAACAAGAACCCAAAATATATTTGACTTGCATTTAACGTCTTCTCGGTCACTTCTGAGACTTCTGAGCAAACGAGCAAACGAAAATTTGCGCTTGGGCTGAAAAACAGGCTTACTTCGGGTGAAATAGTAAACCCGTTTACAGTGGTTATGTCAGAGGTCATGAACTGTCAAGCGGCATGAGTGCACATGTGTCGCGTATAAAGCTGTACTAAGCTGTCAAATTGCAAAAAGGTGAGGCGAGAAGCAGCTCTCAAATCAATGTCGTCGAAGACAATTTTATTAGGTGTCAATATTTTTTGGTGCGGCAGTGAAAGGTCAGTACGTGGAAGACTTTCTTGGGAGCTTGCTCCTTATGACCGTGAGTCAGAACGAACCAAAGATTTCACCGCGTGGTCTAGAAATGCCGCAACTGAGCGCTGCTTTAATGAGCGCGCTGGAGAGTGTGGAGTGGTTGGTTTTACGACCCAGTTTTTTGTTTTAGACAAGTCCAAATCGATTCTAACTACCATTTGGAGCAGAAGGAGACCAAACAATAACTAACAATAATGCATATCTGAAATTCTGTGAAATCCGCCTGGGACGTTTGCCTGCAATTCCGTCAAATCCTACTTCCCTGATTTAATTGTCTGATCCCAATAAAGCCGGACTGGTTACTGGAAATGCGTATACTTTATAAGAACACTAGACAATTTTGAATTAACTTTTTAGACCGTCGTCACTGAAAACGGATTTCAGAAACAAATCTGAAGAGCCAATGAAAATAGACTGAAATTGTGAAACTCAAAGAAGATAAACAAGTGGGTGAAAACTTCATTCAATCAAAACATATGGCAGTGGAAAACTTTTTAAATTATTTAAAAACAAAGGAAATAAAGTTCTAAAGTGAGGACGTCACAAAAATAAAATTTTTGAAATTATGGAATATGATGCCATATTCTTAAAGAGCATCCTGAAAGACGCCCTCGTCCCAAAATTAGCTCCGAATTGCAATTCCCAGTAGAGATATAAGGGATCAAAGTTTGATGGCATCCCATACAAACCCTTCAAAATTTGTTTCAGTTCCTTCAGTTTAGAACTGACTCAAAATTAGAGAGATTTATGTGGGGCAGTATCAAATTTTCGGCTGGGAATTACAATTAAGAGCTAATTTTTGGCAAAGACCCTTTTTTAAGGATACTCCATTCGAAAATGGTGCCCAATCCCATAATTTCACAAATTTAATTTTTTGTGACGTCACACTTTAGAACTCTATGCTTGAGAATTGTGACGCTAAATGACTAGGATGTGTTTCGACTCTGCCAATTTACAGGGGACGGGAGCAGCACAGAAAAGGGCGGGAGGCGGGAGATAAAGGTACGGGAAGCGGGAGAGCAGGGTACGGGAGGCGGGAGGTTCTGACCCCCCTGTCCCCCCCCACTAGAAGGGGCAGTTTTCAACTAACAAGGTATCACTTCAGATTATCTTTTATTTTGCACTGTTTACATAGAATTTACATTACATTTGTAGAAGTACGTTATAAAACAAAAGCAAAATAAAGATAAGAAATTAACGAAATTAAGATATGCGCAGTGACCAAAGTAGCAGATGCTTCTTCAAAGAGCTGGAATATGTCCTTGCATATTTGGAAACTCGAAACATGTATATTTAATGGTCTAGTTTTGATACCATGTACTACATAGTTTTGCACTGTATAACATTGGCACGTTTCTGTCCCTGCTGATGTCAGGGTTCATACACTTTTTTCGACCAAAAATTCAAGAAGTTTTCAAGGCCTCTCATGGACACATTTTTCCATTTTTCAAGGACTCCAAGAGGGGCAAAATCAAGCCAATATAATGCCACATCAGATGCTCGAAGTAGAGAGTATACCACTTTTCGTCTCAGACACTTGTGAAGCTTTGTTGAGTAAAATTGGCTACAAGGACTTTCCAGGACTGACTGCAATTTTCAAGGACTTTTAAGGCCTTGAATTTTTATTTTTAAATTCAAGGACTTTCAAGTCGTGTGCGAACCCTGTGATGTTATACACTGTATGTGCCATCACATGTTACAGCTTACCAGGAGGGGAACAGATTGAAAGTGTGGGCCAATTTAGTCAAGTCCTTAGACTGAGTTATAGTGTAATAGAGCTTCCTCTTCCGCTGAAAGCCTTGTTAATTCCTATTGTTTTGAATTTGTAGTTTTGCTGACATATTATGTGTGAGAGTACGATATTGCGAAGTAATTTCAAGGCATTTTTGCCATTACTACAGCAAAACATTGCAACAGTACCAGTGTCCTTTTAATAAAATGACAGTGTCAATAATTACATGCAATTACTGGTGTTGAATTTTAAGAAGGGAATTTCACACTTTCAAATTAAGTGAAATCCAGTCTCTGATGCCAAAGAAAACCTTTTTTTTTCAAAAATGATGCAGCCTGGAAATCATTTATGCCAGGAACTATGTCATTGCCACAGTGTCACTTAAAAGAAAAACCCAACTTGTTAACTTACAGCTTTTCCTCCTGACCATCTTTACCCCCGACTAGCTGTTTGAGAGTGCGCTCCAAGGCCGTCGCTTAAAGTGATAAACAAAGTATAGATCATTTCTGTGTATTTTTGAATATTTATACATGTAAAAGAACACAAAAGGCTTCCATTAGTACAGGTTTCACACCAATCTTTGAAGTAATATAATTATTGATCACGGCATGAATTCCTAGGAATGATGGAGAAAACATACATGTGTAACCAGTATGATTACAAAAGTGATGTTTGTGTGGGAACCAAGGCTACATGCATACACTGTATGTACTGTGCATGTAACACAACTGGGCAACAGTCACCACTCTTACGACAGATGGTTTTTTAGTTAAGACTACCCACCTATCCCTTAGCAAATTAATTGGTTCCAGAAAGTATCCAATGTCCATACCCCCTCCCACTCACCCTATGGAAGGATTTTTGGTTTTCACCTCCACACCCCTCTGGAAAAATTGTTTCAACACTTTTGCTTTTACAAATTTATGTACCACCCCATCCCCCTTGGAATTTACAGTGACCTTCTGTGGGGTAAATAAGGATATTTTTTGGAACTGCACATTGCGATTTAGCATAACAATTATAATTCCAAGATATTTTATAAGAATCACACAATGACAATAACCTTTGTCACTGGCTGAGAGACAGCTCTCAAATGAAAGAGTAAACATTAACATGCTACAGACTTGAAAAAATAGCATCCAACCTTTTAACACAAGGCTTAATTTCCAGTTTCAAAGCTCTACACTTACTGTTATTATTAATCTGGAAGATGTTACTGCTGACTGCATCGCCAAGCTCCTGAAACCTGGTAACACCTAAAAGCAGACAGATGAATTTGATTAAGTGTGTGGTGCAAATTAAGTTACTTTGTAGTGAATTAATCTTTGCTGATAATATTAACAAAATAATATAATTATACAGCATACTGGATATTGCTAATAACAACTCACCATCCTGGTATCGTGACGGACGTCCATAGCTTACAGCAACATTATCAGAGGAAAGGGTGCCATAAGATGGCGTCTCACCAAACACCCCACGAGACATGAATGGGTTTCTAAAGAGAAGTGTCCCCAATTAAAACAGGCCATACTTAACAATTGATCATTAAATTATTAACTGTGTACACAGCTCAAATGGGTCATAGTTCTCAGTTACTTAACTAAATTCCGCAGCTGCGATCACGAAAGTCGTGCACCACTCGGAAATTTTATTAGCTTTTTACACTGGAACTGACCAAAGCGAAAGAAAAAAAATCAAAGCTTCATTTTCATTCGATTGCGTACAAAGCTAATCAGCTTAAACAGTTATATGCTTCATGATTTGCTGTCCAACAAATTTAAGATTGCAATTACATCAACACATGAACGCGAAACTTAACACTCCGTTACTTTTTCCATATGAGCTGCAAATAGTCACACGCGATATCTGCAAACGCGAGACTGACTTACACTACACGTCGGCTACAGGTGACGCAGAGACCTCTATCGGTGAAAAGCTTCCCCTTTCCAAGCTGTTTGTTTGTTTCGATACTTGATAACGATTAATTTGTGATTAATTTTGGGCTTGTAGGAACTGAAAGCTGGAACTGAAGGAAGAGTCCGGAGCCCTAATTCCGGCCAGCAGTGGTCTAATTAAGTACGTTGATACGTCATATATGTCTTCTAAACTATCACGTTCACTCGGACCTCGTGGATTTTGGATCACAGAAGATACATATGGGCCTCCTCGACGATTTTGCTGAAGTACAATGTAAATTTGGCTGTCATGATTCAAATGGTTGGTCATTCCAATATTAAATGGTTTGTGATATATGATAATGCGGATACATGATGAAGAAAGTGCGTGATTTATTTATTTACCTGGGGACCAGTCTTTCTCGCTCTCTCGCCCTCTCTCGTAGCCATGTTTCAGTAAATCATAATTGGTTAGTTCTGGCCTTATTTGAACGATGGCCGGTAATATTGCCCTTGGAAAAATGGAAGTTCAACAGGAGCATTCTGGAGATGAAAGTGATGATGATGTTGATGATGTTGTGGAGCAAAGTCCTTGTGGGAGATGGGAGAAGCGACGACAAGAGGTGAGCCTGCTCAGTTCGGCGTGTTTCTAAGTCGTTCACACTTTTTTGCGAGAAAGAAAACAGGGGAAATAAAGGGAATGAAACTAGTCTGTTAGTAATGTACGTATATGCAGAAATGCATGAATGGTGCTGGTTTATCTTGAGAGAATGTAAGACGTGGCTAAGTATCTGTGGTTTAAAAATTGCAATATCGCTCCTCTGCGAGATGACATGGGGTCAGAACAGCAAGTTTGAAAGAAACAAGGGGTAAAGCTGTTAGCACAGTGCCAAATTCAGGCTCCATCTTTTACAAGATGAAATGTATCAAGAGCAGAGAAAAGATTCTGGGCTAAAACTCAGAATGCCTGGCCACTTATTTCCATTTTACTGAATAACAAAAGTGTTCATTGTCATAATTATACTTTGCTTCACACGGGAGAGTTGGGGAAGAGAGTTTTGGTGGAGAGGTGCTGTTTGGGGGGAGGGGTAGGGATGGAGAAAAACAGAGGTAAAGTGGGAGTGAAATGACCCTGAATGGAAGAAAGGAGATGGGAAAGAGAAAACCAGGGTTCTGAACATGGCCGGAAATGGAAAACAATAGCACTTTTGCATGATCCAGTAGTGAGTACATTCCAACAGAATCAGCTCAAAGATGTGGGAATCACAGACTAAGGAGTAGGTGTGATGTTCTATGCCCCTCTGTCCCCCTGCACGGTCTTCATGTCGCATAGCTGCTGATAAGCCAGAGCCAATTTCATGTTTGTTGTCATTATTTTTAAAATTGTTGTGATGATTGATGCCAACAGGTGATGCAGCGAGATGTCCCAGGCATTGATCACTCGTTTCTGGCTATGGACACCGAGGAAGGTGTTGAAGTGGTTTGGAATGAAGTACAGTTTTCAGAAAGGAAATATTTTAAAAGCCAAGAGGTATGTACCCTTGCATTGCTTTTCTCCAATTTCAGAGCACCTAATAAGACGGTTTCTGCCCCCAGCTGGGGGTAGAGCTGAAAGCAACAATACTACTATTGGTTGCCAGGGTTGTAGCTAAGAAATTTCTCAACTGGTTTAGGTAGCAGTTGATCCAACTAAAGCCGAAATGGGGGTGGGTTACTGTGTGTTCGCCAGCCAAGATCCAGCTGGCAATCACCTCTTTCTCAGCTGGCGGATTTTGCCGGCAGCCAGGGCCTAGCAACAACCCTGGGTTGCTGTTTACAGCTAATCCTTAATGCCTGAGAGTGCTACAGGGCACAAGATACCATTACATGCTAAACATTTAACCAATTTCCTGAAATTTTGTTTTGAAAGAATAATGATGAAAAGTGACAAGAAAATGGTTCTATATGTACACTTGAACAATAATGATTATTAACATAATACCATTTTCAAAATATTGTTTCAGTGGTTTGCTCAGGATTGAAGGAGTGAGACATTTCGGTACACAATGGTTTTTATCAACAGAGTTGATAATGTGAACACAAAGCAGTACTTTTTAAAGACCCAGATTGAATGTGCATCAATGGCTATAGCACTTGTCTATACTGCCTGATCTCCATGAAGTTGCCAACATGCTGATTGGTCAGAATCTCTGAGATACACATGTATTAATGTTGAGACACTTTATTCTTTTTCAGGAATCTGTGAGGGCTGTCTTTGAAAACCTAATTCAGTTAGATGTGAGTATACTGTATTTTAATGCTTCCATTTTCAGGTGTTAACATTAATACTATTCACAGACTTAACCCTTACATTGTTTCTTCTCTTTAATAGCATGCAAATATTGTGAAATTTCACAAGTTCTGGACTGATGCCCGCTCTGAAACACCCCGCGTCATATTTATCACTGAATATATGACTTCTGGCTCTCTGAAACAGTTTCTGAAGAAGACGCGGAAGAGTAACTACAAAACATTAAATGAAAAGGTTTATAATGATATATTATTGTTTTGATTCTTTGATTTATTTGGTAAACCACATAGTACTGTATATTTTTTGTGTAATAGTTTTAAGTCTAGTATCTTTTGTAAAATTTTGTTTACGTTCACCAGGTTTGGAAAAAATGGTTACGGCAGATTTTGTCAGCTTTAAGGTAATCTGGACCTAAAATCATAAGCTGGTAGGAAGTCTGTTTTAGTGGAGTCCTGTGTTCAGACTGATGGTACATGTTTGTCCTAATCAATTGTCAGCTAGACGGTTTAGCTATTTGACAACCTTGTGATTTGCTGTCATCTTGCAGCTATCTCCATGGATGTGAAACACCCATTGTGCATGGCAACTTGTCCTGTGACACAATATTCATTCAGCACAATGGCCTCATCAAAATAGGTTCAGGTCAGTTCAACTTACTATAAATAGTGTAAATTAGACTCTGGCAGGGGGGGGGGGGACTTGCATATGAAAGTGGTTTGAATTGAATCCCTAAAGGAGACCAATCTGGGCATGGCCCAATCTTTTTTGACCCCTAAAAGAGACCATGTTTAAACACAGACAAATGAAAAATACCATGACTTTTGATGACAGTAGAGACATTATCATCAAATACTTTAACCCATAAGTAGTTTTTAAAAGCATCGTCAAAAATCTTCAGTTCATCATATTTGCTCATTCTTGTGCAATCCTAAATGAGACCTTCACAGCTGAATATAATGGCATTTTGCCGCAGAGCACCCTAACTGAGACCAAAATCCAAAAGTTACACCCCTAGGCAAGATGATGAGCATCCCCACCCCTTTCAGATGTGAGTCCCCCCCCCTCCCTGGGAAATTAGGTCAATTAGGATAGCATACAGGTACCTGTACCAACAGTTAGATGGTTAACTCAGTGTTACATGCTTGTTGTAAATAAATCATATGAAGTAGGCTTACAGCTGATCTAGAGAAGTTTCTTCTAGGTGTACATGTATGTTCATTAGTTTGTTAGCCTTTATTTGTGTTCATTGATGACATTAAGGGCCGTTTCCAAACATCGTGCTACTGCTGTGCATAGCTGGCTGGACTGTAGCATGAATCCAGCACAACTTGGTTTCAGACATCAAATTAAATTCAGCCGAATTAAAAGCTGTTGTTGTAAACATGTGTCAAACCATAACAAACCAGTTTTGCTGA
Organism: Galaxea fascicularis; assembly: GCA_948470475.1. Classification (NCBI taxonomy): domain Eukaryota; kingdom Metazoa; phylum Cnidaria; class Anthozoa; order Scleractinia; family Euphylliidae; genus Galaxea; species Galaxea fascicularis. The sequence goes on along the minus strand of OX419345.1, from coordinate 2,393,662 downwards.
CTTTTAAAATGTATTTATAATTTATGAATTCAGTTCAACATGGCAGTAGCACAGTGTGTGAAACAGGCGTAAGTTTCTTTTACACAGAATGTCTTGTCAAGGGATTTAAGCATTCCACTAAGACAAATGTACATAATCAATAAGTAATACTTATTGAAATACTTATGGAAATATCCAAATTAAAGCACTTTGCAGTATTAGACATGGTTGATGTGTGTGTTTTAAAAAAATAATAAAACACTTGCGTTCCCAAGTGATATAACTAATCTGGTTTAAATTTCTTGTCACCAGTTGCTCCTGACACAATTCATAATCATGTTAAGACTTACCGGGAAGAGAGACGTAACATGCACTTTATTGCACCAGAATATGGTATGTACTGAGGCTTGCTAGATGACCCTTTCTCAGTTTTTTTTTGTCCTTGAATACAAGAAGTAAAGACTATGATGAAAAGATCGACTGTCCAAGTTGAGATTCAAGTTAAGATCCTCACAGCTCATTATGTTTAAATTTTTGTCAACTTTCTCCACAGGAAAACCAGGACATGTAATTGACTGTGCAGCTGATATTTATGCATTTGGAGTGTGTGCTCTTGAGGTAACAGCTGTTTATTAAAACCCAAGTTTTTTGTACACTTAAAATATAATTTATTTTGGATCCACATTTTCAAGTAAATTCTGGAATCTAGTAATCATTTCCAACAATTTAGTGTCAATTTGTCATAAAAGTGGAGGTTCCCTGTAAAACACTTAGTATGAACATTAGGTAGGACGTACGGGTATCTGGTGTCCTCTTTTCCTTAAGCATGATACAGATGGTTAATGTACAGTGTTGTTGTCTTGTTGTCTTGTAGATGGCAGCATTGGAACTGCACGATACAGATGGTCCTGTGTTACGGGAAAATATCCAAAGGGCCATTGAAGGATTGGAACAACCACTTCAAAAGGTATACTGGATGAATTTAATGATGATATCTTGATGTCATTTGCTGACAAATTGCAATTAGCATCTCCAAGGGCATGAGCAGGAAATGTGTGGTAAATGTTCCCTTGAGAGAACTCTTTTTCATCACATCAACAGGATTTCATACGGAGATGTTTAGCAGAAAATCCTGCGGAAAGACCTACGGCAAGAGATTTGCTGCTACATCCGAGTTTATTTGAGGTAGTGTATGTTGTATCTCCTTCCAATATGACCCATCTCTTCATCCTATTGTCCAGACCCCAGTTGGTTGCAGAGTAGATAACTTTATCTGGCAGTTAGTCATTATCCAGAGGATATCAGTGTAACTATTTTATTTACTGGATGGTGATTTATTTACTGGATTTACAGCCACAAGACATAATCCAAGAGTGCTCTACAATCAAATGTGTTGCAGCTGTGAAGTTCTAAGACCAGCAATTAGCAATTAGCGTAATTTCAAATCATTAAAAACGGGTTTATACTTCAAAAAAAAAAAAACCTCTCTTTGTTCTTTCTCATGCCCTCTGAGGGGCTGAGTATCTTGTAAAATGGAAAGATAGTGAACTGAGGTCAATATGCTTACTGTCTCCCATGATATGTGTTTGCGAGTCTCTAATTTGCTGTTTATGAACTGTCACTCTATTTCTCAGGACATCACCCATTTCTCCTCTATAATTATGTCCACATCCTGCACATGTTATAACGTAAATCAAGTTTGTATATATATATATATGTGTGTATATATATATATGGGTTAACTAAATCTTTAAAGATAGTTGGGGACAGTGTTAAAACATCAGTAGTGCGACTTTATATTGAATCCTGAGCAATACAGCTAACCAATTATTATGTCTGAAACCTTATGTTGTATTTTGTCATTAATAGCAGGTTATTGTGTATCCTAGGTTCATTCCCTCAAGTTAATGGCTGCTCATTGCATGGTGGATAGTGATGGTAAAGTGGCTTTAAAATGTCACAATATTATTAAAAAGAAGTGACTTCTTAAAACATTTAGCTATAAAAAATTGCAAAAAAAAACTTTTCTTAAAAACATTTAAGAAATTTTTAAAAACAGTTAAAAATACACAACGTTTCGATGTTCACAGACGTCATTATCAAGTGAAAAGAAGCAGTATGAATATTCTTTAAATACAAGAAAAACAATAGTTCATTAAAAAGGAAAGGTAACATAAAAATATGCTACAAGCTAAACAAAGAGTTTAGCACTAATGGAGTCGTGTGTTAAGGCTGGGCCTCAGTTCTTTGATAAATAGCATCTCATAAATGAGGCAGTCAAATTTCCCATGGCATTTCCTGAGAATGCGAAATTGGCCCTCATTAAGAAGATTTTTGTCACCATGCACGTCTAAAAGATGTTTACCGATAGCCGAATACAATATTATTATCATGAATATTTAATATAATTATTTCACTGTTTGAGCACAAAGCTACATTAAAAATTGAAGCTTCAAACACAAATCTGTCGGTAATAACATGTTTCTGGCATTATCATTGCTTGTGTTTGTTTGTTTTAGTTTCCCCCCCTGACAATCGTGAAGACACTACTCCAGAAACTGTTCTTGCAGTTATTAAACACAGTGATGGAAATGAGAATACTTGGAAGTAAGAGGAATAATGACTTCATGCTTCAACACATGATGTAAACGAAATACTGTTATGTAGGTGTTTTGAATTCATTTGAGGAAACATAGAGGACTTGCAGAAATGTAAAATAATAATAAATTGTTTTCAAAAACTCATTAATAATTCAAGAAGGAAATACAAAAGAAATTAATGTGTAACAAGTGTCTTTATATATGATATACATGGCTAAATCTGATATAGACCCAGCTAAATTTTACAACCGATTGTATCTGAAAAAATAATAATGAACCCAACAATAATTATTCTACAAATGAATAGATCTATCAGAAAAATGTTTGAAACTGTTCAAAAAGCTTACAGATGTGTTTTATACACTGCTGCTCATTTTTTAAACATTACATAGACCACTCCTTGGGTCAGTATACTGTATAACAAATAACTTGTGGTTATTATTGGTTACTCGACAAGGCTTGCATGCCCTAGTGTGTGAGCACAATAAAATCCTTGCCTTGCTATGAATCATTTGTAACTTAGTGATAACAATTATAAGACTCGATGGCCTCTGCAATTTGCCCCCCTTTTTAACGTGCACACTGTTTAATAGACAGTTCTCATGCAGCCAGAAAAAAGGTTGTTTGTAGTTCATTCAAGAACAAAACAAAACCATGTAAGTAGATTTTACCATCAAATTTTCCTTTTAGAGCCTTAAAGACTCTTTAAACCTAAGATTGAGGGGCCAAGAGGGAAAATTACGGGTACTTAGGTTACCATTGTTTTAAATTTCTTTGATTCTTGTAGCTCGTAATCCTAACCCGAAAATGTGTGCACATATTTGATCAGTTTTTGGTGTTTTTCTTTTGACGTTTTTCAGCCAAAAAGTGTTTCTGATGCACTCCAGAGAAAACACTATTTCTGATTAGTTCTCACCATGTTGACTTTTGCAATCTTTGTTGTCATAATTTTGTAGAAGAGGTAAATCTCCAGCACTGGAATTAGAAAAGTATTTGGAAGAAGTGAGGTGAGGTTATTGTAAATTCCATTAATAGGTGTAGGGTACACCAGTATTATTGGCAGGAGATTGTGTTAATGTTATAGGTACTCTGGTTTTCCCCACTCCCCCAAAACCAACATTTGATTTGATTTGATTTGATTTAGAATTGTAAACAATTTAGAATTATTATAAAGCTTTCTCTGTAAGGCACATCTGATCATATTCATATGCTAATTTATGCCGAACAAGTAATAAATTATTATTGTAATAAAAATTATAATTATTATTGTTATTATTAAGAAAATTATCAAAAGACGGATGGGGGATGCTGTCACAAATTTAGAGACGTTTGTATGGATTTTGAACGATGTTTTAAAGTCCAAATCTTGTTCTCTGTTCAAGCTAAGAGAATAAAACTTGGTCAAATGACCAAACTCGACGGTACGTTCCATGTGGTGCCAATTTATCGATTACTTCAAATTCGCCTTAGTTCCCTGCACAACTCCGGAATGACCAATAAGTGTGCATAGTTATGCATTCATTTTGTTACTCGGTTTTTTGAGTGTATCGTTGTAAACCATTGTTTTGTAGAAACGGTCTCTTTCCACTGACTGGGATGCAGAAAAGAAAAGAGTCGAGACCAAGACAGAGGTTTGTAAGAGCAATGTAATGATGACGATGACGATGATGAAACCCCTAAGGGGGGGGGGGGGGCACTCCGTGGAATTCTTGGTAAGGGTATGCCGCCCCATTCTCCAATCCTGACCCAATTTCAGACCAAAATATGCCATTTTCCACACCCGTTTTCAGACCTGGCTGTAAAATCCATGCCCGTTTTCAGACCGGACGTTGCGGTTACAAATTTTCATGCAGGCTTTGTTGTAGCGTAATTAAGCTTTGCATCAGTGCCAAAGCCAAGAATTGGAAAAATTCAGCTCAAATGATGTATTTTGGTTACTTCTTTTTCTATTATTCATTTGGAGTTGAAAAGACAAATACGTTTATACGCTCTTGTTGTTCCCTTGAAAACGATACCCGATTTAAGATCATAATGGCCAAAATCTATACCAACAGCTCAAAAACCATACCGGCGGGGGTGGCACATACCTATATAGCTTATATAGGGGAGTATTCACCCCCCCGCCCCCCTCCCCCTCCGGGCAGATAACAATGCCTTCAGGAGAGAAGAAGGGCTTGTGTTGAAGTTTTGAACGCATTGCCATTGGAGAATTAGCCTACAGTCGTATATCCCCGAGGATCCAGAACTTTGGACAGTAGTCTCAAGAAAAAAATCATTGATCACCCTTCAAAAGTATCGCTACAAGCAAAATTATTGTTATACATGTGTAACAATGTACAGAGTTTGTCTCGTTTTTGCGCCATCTACAGTCTGTTTTCTTCAGAGTGAGTACCTTTACCAGGACCATGTTCTCATAGTTGGAAAGTGTCTGAAAATATAGATAAGGCTTGTGAGGGTTTCTTCGAGGCGCACTGCTTTCCATGGGGAATCAGTTTATTCACTCCCGAGCCCAAGAATATTCCCATATGTTGCTATGTTGGCTTTATTCTACAGGCCGACGTCCCCTGAAGGCGTTGAGTCGGTAGTCAGTGAGAATGATGACCGTTATAATGAAGAAACCAGGAGGGTAAGCGACCCGTTGATCATTGTTTTTAAGGTGCTGGCAGACAGGGCAATGCTACTCAGTACAGTTGTTTTTTTGACAGCTGACTATAAAAATGTTGGCCAGTGTCACACAACTTGCAAGAGACAATTCTCAAAGCTTTTCCACTGCCACATTCATTTCGAGAATGAGAAATCAAATCGTCTTTAGGGTGTTCTAGATCATGCCAAATGCGAACGTAGCTTAGCTTGGCTTTCTTTTCGTATACAACAGCAACGATCCGCGGGTCATATAGAGCGCTTAGGGTTTGCTTTCCTTCGCTCTGTGATTGGTTGACAAAACTCGCGCCACTTTTTCAACCAATGAGAAGCAAAACCAAAACCAGTTGCGACTGGCGCGCGAAAATGACGTAATGCAGCAAAAATTGAAATTTGACATATTTTGATATACATGGCCATTTGATTGTCTCTCTTTCTGTTTTGCTTTTGATAGGCCATTATTAATAAATGTCAAATCAAGCTAAAACCCCAAGACGCTGGCGACGGGAAGCAACAAGACCAAGTAAGTATCGAAAAATGCAGTGGAGCAAGTTGGACTGGTGGTTTCTTAATTGTTTCTCATCTTTAAGGGGCGCTTTAACGTGAATATGGCATCTTTTTATGCACCCAAAATAAATTATGTCTTCAGGTTCATGAAAATTGAGAAATAGTGGTTGTTTTAAAAGATTGTGTCTGTGGTCAGTAAACTGACATTAAATGTTTTTTACTATTTTCTGCTGGCACTAATGAAAGGACGTAAAAAGATCTGCTCAATTTAACATGGCTGCATTGCACTTAGTAAATGTAAGGTTGATGTAAAATCTTTCCATTTTGTTTCATAGTTGGAATTACTGCTCAAGTTGGATGACAAGATGAATAGACATCTTATGTGCGATCTACGCCCTGGTATGTTTTCTGCGATTATAGCAACACGAGCACGGTTTAGAGCGTAACGTAACATTGGTTTTGCTGAGTTCTAAGTCAGCACGAGGTGAATGTGATGGGTATTTATTTAGAATTTCAGACGCCTCTAAGTTCCTCCTCCTCCTCCGCCCTTTCTATCTCTCCTCCCCCCCCCCCTTTTTTCTCCTCCCCTTCCTAGCCCTGGGGGTTTGGGACGGGGTTAACTATGTAATGTTATTCTGGAAGAATGTTAATGTAATGTCAAAAAAAAAAATCGCAATTAATATCTTGCAGGCGACAAAGGCATTGACATGGCTGATGATTTGATCAGATGCGGCCTCATTAGCAAGGTGGAGAAACTTGTGAAATTAATTGTATTACTAGCAGTAATCACAGATTCTAGAGTGCGTTCAATGTTAGAGGGACTTACTGTATGTTTTGCCGTGGAACTTTGAGGCTGGGTAAGTTTTATATTGAATAGTCCTTTCGAGTATGATGTTATTTAAACGTTCGTTCGGGCTCACCAGGAGCTTGTTCGCAGGCTACTTTGAGGTTAACATTTATCGAAATCTGTCGGAATTGTTTACCACTCCAGCGTGTTCTGTGTTGTCAGTCCAGCGCTGGATGTTAAACGCGCTCAGCTACAACGTCTGCAGGAATCAAAGAAAATTCGAACCAACGTTTAAATAACATCATACTCGACAGGACTAGTCAATATAATACTTACCCAGCCTCAAAGTTCCACGCAAAGCATACAGTAAATCCTTGACTAAATCCAACGCTGCTGAGGTATCGAGAGCACATGGAAAGAAAGTCCGAAGTTCACATAGCCTGCTCACATGTTCACATGTTTGTCACATCACATGTCTCACATATCTTAATTGCGTTGCCAGTTTACTGGCCGTGACATACCCCTGCAAAAATCAAGCGGGGCGGCCATTTTGGTGTCCTTAAAGGAATGTGGATTTTCCAGAATATAACCTTACACAGGCATACCAACTCCTGAAAGCCACAGGCCAAAATTAGGCTTGCGTTCCACTTCGTTGAACGCAATAAATACCAGGATTATGAATTTTTTTTAAAGTAGCACTTTCTTTTCGTAAATTGCGACCTTCTGTTAAATCGCTCACCGCTTCTGCCAATGTCTGAAACTGTGTCGATTTAGTCTTTGTTTTCAATCAAATGGCTCAGCGCAGCTTCTCTCACAGACAACTCACATCTAACTTTAATGTTTAAATGTTTGCAGCAATATACCAAAGCTGTAGGCATGATTCAAGGCCCGTGACCCTCAGGTTTATTCGAACACCCAACGTTAACGTGATAAGACCAGACAATGACTAAGAATCACTCACAATTTGGCTGCTTCTTCAAAGTGAAAAAAAAAAAAAAAAGACGAGGATAAAACAAATAATCTAGAAAGGTGAAATATCTATGTCGGAAACACTATTTCAAACTACGTGTTGGTAACCATTTTTCTGAAATCTGTTCAACGATTTTTTTCAAGTGCTGTTTGTGGCAGTCCCTTACTTTAGCTGGTATTAACATTTAGGGTAATTGCCTAACCGATCAGTGCGTGTTGTGCGACGCTCTGTTTCCGCAATTTCGGGCAAAAATGAAGTACTTCGGAAAAATAGGCTTTATTTTTTCGTTTCGTTTTTCTGTCAAGACAAAGATTCCACCGTGACCAAGATTGCTTTATTATACGTATTTGCCACTACTTTGTTGATTGTTTCTTGTGTTTAGGCTGATCGTGATATGATTGCCATTGCCATGCAGGATCAGTTAAATTTGTACCGCCTATGAAAGTTTGTAAGTATTACTCTATCATTCTGCCGTAAAGGAAAGATTAGGATTGGCGAGGGAGTTCTCGCCTTACCCTGGCCATTGTTTCCCGGGTTCGATTCCGTGACTCGGCGTCATAAGTGGGCTGAGTTTGTTAGTTCTCTACTCTGCTCCGAGGGGTTTTTCTCCGAGTACTCTGGTTTTCCCCTCTCCTCAAAGACCAATATTTGATTTGATTTTATTTAAGTTGATTTAGAGTTCATTAGTTATATAGTCTCCTAAATTAGTAGAGCATCTGTGCTCGGCTAGAAAGATTTGAGTCTTAAAGTGACTGTGACGGAAATCTGGATCAGTTTGTTGGTTTTTATTTGAAAGCTGATTGGTTTCAAACTTGTTTTCGATGGTGTAAGGTCCTTAAAATGTCTGCCATCTTTATCACCATCACTGTCACCATCACCCTTAGCTGTCACTGTCATTGTCATCATCATCATCATCATCATCATCATCATCATCATCATCACCACCACCACCATCACCACTACCATTGGCACCACCATCGCCACTACCATTATCATCATCGTCATCATCACCGCCACCACCACAACAGCAACAACAACAAAAACCGTCACCACAATCGCCACTCTACCACAAAACATTGAACAGAAGATTCACCGTATTTGTTCTTTTTCTCTGTCTTTGTTTGTTTACAGAGTAAATGAAGGCTTCAGGTGGGTGAGGCTATTCTTCTCTCAAGAGACGTTTTCTGGTTAGCCGCTGTGGTAAATGTACAGAAAAATGTCATAATAATGTGAAGAAGGGATGTTTATTTGGCTTTATATCCTACCATCTCCTAGATGGCTAATAATGTCGCTCATAAACAAGGAGCAAGATTTTGTAATATATAATAAAGGATCCCTCTAAGGAGCTCAATAACAGTTGGTGGTCGTGACTTCTGCTCTGACACGTTTCAGTGAACAGGTATTATTCTGTTGTCTCATAAATTGAGAGATGATTTTAAGTGGACGACAATTCATCAAAGGATTGTCCTGACGTTGCTTTGGTATAGTGGAGTTGGATGAGACAAAGCTCGTTTAACGTTGGAGTTTTAGGGTAGAAGAGGATGGGGGTGCATGCATCTAATGCTAAAAGAATTAAGATTTAGCAATACAGCGTAACTATAGGCCTTTCATTAAAACTGTACCCTGTAAAGACATGAGGTTTTCAATTTCTGCTGGGCCAGAGCTACGTTCTCACACATCTCAATTAAAAGATCCACTCGGAACTTGCATCCTTGTTATTCCTTCAGTGAAAGTAGCCCCACCCACGTTATTAATGTTGCAGTTTGTTGTTTTGAAAATTGAAAATTGAATTACAAATTCTTTTTGTATGAAATGTTATTGTTTTAATTAGCAATGTGGCAGCGCCCGGGATAAACCGAGTCAAAATAATGGGAACGCAACCCAGCAGACTGTTTGAAACCCATTGAAAGAAATCAGGTCACCTCCACTAAGCACCTGTAAAATATCTATGTGACTTGCATGACAAGACAAAAGTGACATGTCACCAAAACGTTCTTAGCGTGTGTGGCGTTTGCAGTCGCATGCGTGGCTAGATTTCACCCGATAATTATGCTGTTGTCCCTATTTTCTATTAAGGTGAAGCCAAAAATGAAAGTTGAAATTTATTTTTTCCTCGATGCACACCAAATGGCATTAACTGAAAATGACAATTCAAAGCCACTATGAAGCAGAGAAGGGGTCAGAGGAATTCTTTTTGAATTAGGGCTAAATCGGTTTAAGTTGGGGCAAGACCGGTTTGGGCTAGGATAAAATATGTGTGGGTTAGGGCAAAACCGGTTTGGGTCAGATCAAAACCGGTTTGGGTCAGGTCAAAACTGGTTTGGGTGAGGGCAAAACCAGCTTCGGTTAGGGTAAAACCGGTTTGGATCAGGGCAAAACCAGTTTGAATTAGGGGAAACCGGTTTAGGTTAGTGCAAAACCAGTTTGGGTTTCGTGAAAACCGGTTGGGTTAGGGGAAAACAGGTTTAAGTTGGCACAAAAAATCAGGGGAAAACCGGTTTGGGTTAGGGCAAAACAGGTTTGGCTTAGGTCTAAACCAGTTTGGTTCATGGCAAAATTGATTCGGGTTAAAGCTCACGAAGGGGCACAGGAGAAAATGACGAGTGAAATGACGAGTCTGAATCCTGGACATGGAAACACTGGCAGGGGGGGGGGGGCAGACTTGTAGAGTCTTGTCCTAAATGTATATTAATTTGTTTTCAACCGAAGTCTACTCTGTTGTGAGAAAATACCAAGTGGCCTAGCTACCATTCATTAAGTTGTCAAAGTTTTCGAATTCACTGGCCAGGATCCACATTTGTCAGTAACTGACCCGCACGATATATGTGTTTCGTAATCCTTGTAGTCTCTCAAATTCTAGTTGATGTTTGGACGACTGCTGTAGAGCTAACGTTTATATCCTGCCATCTAGGAGATGATATATATCCGTTGTAAGTGCGGGTCCAATGCTGGGCTACATCATGAGGTTTAGTACCTGCCGACTTTTCCTGTTATGAAGGCCTACTCTCTTGTCAGTCCTTCATAGTTTTAGTTATGATTGTTTTTCAAGTATCTCTCAAAAATGAATCAAAAGTAAGACTCCGTCGCGATGTTGGGATCCCAAACAGTTTCTTATACTTGTGAAGGACGGGGGTGGCAGTGATTTGTTTTGTATTTAGTTTTCTTGTTACTGATGATATTGGATGACTTCCGTTTATCTTGACTTGAAAGCTATTTCACGGATCTGTTTCATGGCAGGAATTTTTTTCCAAATTGGTACCTCCCAAACCCTTTGCGTATGTCTTAAAAAAATGAAAACGTTTCTCTCTTACACCCCCCGTAGCTCTTATAGAAGCTTGGAAGGAAAGGGTTATTGTTTTGAGGCACGAAAGAGACAAACGAACAATGAACCTGACAACAACAACACTTTTTTATAAGTGTTACGTTATGAAGAATGCTCCAAAAGGTTCAAACCATTCTTAAGCTTTGTTAACGTACTTTTATCAAATCCATGTGGAGACCCTACGTCCGAAGCGGTCAGTGTTTCTAAAGAAAGGTACCAAATTTCAGCCGATGTTTCTCTGATAGTAAATAACTGTAACCCTCTGGAACATGTGATCTGCAATGACGTAGAATAGATTTTTGCTGGTGACGGTTCAGTTATCTACAAGCTACTCACAAAGGACACATTTCATGACTTTTCCAAAGAAATTTATGGCGCACGGGCACATGCTGCCTGCCTCTTTTACTGAATTTCTTATACTCACCGATTTTTTAACCTTCGTGGTTTTGACAAATCTATTTGTGAACCCGGTTTTAGATTTAATCCTGTATTTAAAAATGCCACGCTAACCGCAAATTGCATGATTCAGGTATTTGTTAACCTAGACCTCACTTGACGTTCTACGGAAACGCGTGCGCCTGTCTTTGGGAGATTGGATACGAAGGTAGTCTCTTTTTCGGACTGGTAGTCAAAGCTTATCACACAGACTCATATGATTCGAAGCAATATGACTCAATTGCCTTAACCTTTGTGGCTTTGAAAATTCTTATACACGTGCAGAGCTGTTCCCCACGCCATCCTGAAGAATCAGTATTAGGGACGAGCTTAAGCAACGACGACGGCGACGACAACGAAAACGTTATTTCAAAATGTAACTTCCAACCTTTGTAAATCTGGCAATTATTCCAAATTTCTTGAATTTGTTTAACATAGAAAATGCTGACTAAAGGAGCTGTCCAGGAACTAAATTACATTGAACGGCCAAAGTAAGGGAAAAGAAAGACATTTTCCTCCCGGAATGCGCTCACGTCCATTGGAAAACCTAACATGTGGTCATTTGTCGTCGTTCTTTTGCACAGGAGGGCAACGAAACGTACCAAAGTTTAACACAAGTGCAGAGCGATTGTGTTTACTTTGTGGCGTTCACGTTGCTAGAGCTCTCTATTTACTCCTCATACTCCTCCGTGAGTTTTGGTCTGTGGGGTTGGGATGCTCTTGTAGCTAAATAGTTGACTCCTTGATGCGGGCTGCTTGGTTGTTTTCTGTCTTCCTGTCATTTTTCGACCTTCCCTTCTTGGTCCGTTTAGAGCGCTGTATTCAAAGGGACTTCATTCACCTCTTCCTTTTTTGCTGACTCTGCCTCATCGTTGTCTGGGTTTCCTTGACTTCCAAAATCATTCGCTGAGAACCATCCCAACACGCACCCAGCATATACAATGGGGCTCTTGTAGCCAATCGCCGCGGCTTGACGGGCGGCCTGGATTCTGCGCATGGCTGATAAGTACTGACCACTAGTCTGAGACCGCTGGCCAGTTTTACAGTACAATGCAAAGTCCTCGCAGTTACTGCCCACTATATTAAACTCTCCAAATCCTTCCCGCAGTGCCTCGCGTGTGCGCTGAAGTACAGTTTTGATGTCGTCACTATGCCTTGTTGTGCATGTTCCTCGCGGAAGTCCGCTAAATGTGTCGTCGGTGACGCCATATTTGTAAACGTTCCAGTAGGAATTGTCGGGACCAAGGAAGTCGCGAAAAGCACTCTCTACAATCTCTGAGGTGTCCATTTTACCAGTTTCAAGAGGGGTTTGAAAATGGATGACTTTGTCATCGCCGATGTAAATACCTGTTTAAATACATAGCAGATCAGTGCGGGTATGTAATGTAATGTGCGCGTTCAACGCATTCATAATTTTCTATTTCACCGGTATAATAAAAATAATAACGACATCAGTGATGGTAATGATAATGATAGTAAACTTGAAACCGTTATGACACCATTCCGAGCACAATCATCGACTATACCCCTCTCAACCCCTCTCCCGGTCAATACTTCCCGGTCAATACTTATTAAGCCTGCGATCCACGTCAAGTTAAATCTCGCCAACCGTAAACAAAAGATGTAAGTAAAACATATCCTCCTGAAATAATCCATTTTGAAGCTGTCATAAAGTGCCTTAAACTGTGATCAGCTATGACTAAGTAAGGCTTTTTATTCCAATAACCTAACCTTGGAGTATCTTTAGTCTGCAATCATCTTTATGTTCTCCAATAATATCACATGTACAGAGGCAAAGAGGCAGATTAGAATCTTTAACACGTATTGTAGTATATATTATACTTTAATCAAGCGGTTTGCCTTTATGAAAATATGCAATGTAAAACATTCTATATAAAGTATCCCTGCGTTTCATTTCGCGTTTTATTTTTTAAGCTACTTTATTTTCAATGATTTTCTGATATGATAAAATTATATCACCGGCAAGAAAGACAGGAAATTCGAATTTCTCGTCGAAGCCATTTTGCCTTTGCGAACGTCATTGGGACTGCAAAATATTCAATGCAAATTTTCTCTTAAGGCTCTCTTTGTAGTTTCGTAGCAATTGTGGTGCCGTATACTGAAATAATGATTACAAATTCAGCTTTCAATTCCTTTTCTTTTTTAGCCTGTGGCACTTATTAGTGAAAACAATAAGTGAAAGTAATCATTGTTTACCATGAAAATATAGTCGCACAGTACTTAACAGTTGCGGAGTGAAAAATACCTATTGAACTCTTACCGTGATGTGCATAGCTCACAGAACGATGCACGTAAATGTGATCGCCTGCAGCTGGAATCATAGCAGTTTCTTGAGGTTCTTCAGCTTGTTTCATTTGGAAATAATCCTGTCCACTCCGGGAAAACTGTGTCGTATGGCCACCTGCAAACTGTGATGTCATGTTCTAGATACGCGCCAACCGCAGTTCAGTTGGATCTGATTAATAATATTTGATACAACGGACGGTGTAAGTGAGTGATGTATATGAAATAATCATATATGAATGGACGGTGTAAACCTCGTGTTTTGATTGGTCTAGAAGAGTTTGCGATGAAAGTGTAGACGCGCACGAATGACGTCATGAGTCAAAGAGAGTAACGAAAAAAAAAACAATAAATAGATGCCATGTGTCAGTGCGTGTGTACCCTAAATAACGAACGAAATACGTGGTCAAACTGTCGTAAGAACATCGGTCACTTTCCTCGCTTGCGGCGCGAAACCTACTTCTTTGTTTTAACCCCGTTTTGACGCCCTCCGTGCGTTCTCAGAGTTCACACGCACTGGGATTAATCAGGAAAAAATAGCCGTCCACAATAATAATAAAAAAAAATGCAGTCTGTTGGTTCATTTTTTAAAATGCGGACACAAGCAAAAATACACGAAAGTTGATATGTACGCTGAACAGTTAAGTTTTTAAGAGGTGAAGGTGGGTAAGAGTTATCATTTACCGTATTCACCTGCATTGAGGTGCATAATTGTTTAGGATTTGCCAAACCAGCAGCTGGCCATCTTCAATTAACGCTTTCAATCTGAGAAAAAAGCGGAGACGCAACTGCGCGCAAAATCCAGGTGAGTGCCAGGAGGTGAATATCCAGTTTTATAATGGTAATTGACTAAGTGGAGTGCAATTTGATCTGAAATCATACGTGTGAACGAGCCCGCAGCGCAAGTTTGATTTGAAATCACCAGTATGATTTTAGACCAAAATTGAACGACTCGAAGTTCACTTACCACTTTAATACACCCATTTCGAAATCACACAGTTTTTTGTCAATATTGATATTTATTTAATGTTCACTTCAGGAAAACCAGTTTTGAATTTTGATGAGCTTAAAAAAAGAGATGTGATTTAAAGCAAAAAATGGTGCAATTTGGGAATAAACTGCACTGTTGGGAGCCAATCGGATCTCATGAATGACGAGTGATTTCAAAATGGGTGTAATAAAGTATATAATACAACCGCAAATGGCGCGCTCTACTTGGCCACTGACAAACTCGGCATAGCACTTACTTTACCCAAGTCTGCCAGGCCACCACCATGCAGAGATTTCAAGCACAGTGGTGTATGAAAAATGAAAACCGTAATATAAAACCTGTTTTAATAGCACTCAGTTTATTTTCCATATCCAGAGATAGTCCATGCTGCATAGTATCATATGTTCATTTACATATATATATATATAATGTGCGATTCTCCTCAGAACTTGCCATATAAAGGTTGTTCCAATTCGGCTGAATGGCGGGGTTGGTTCAGTGGCCTAGTGGTAAGGTATCTGACCGGTAACCAGGAGACCCGGGTTCGACTCCCGGCTGAAGACATTTTCACTCATTTCCTTTGTTGTTTCGATTTCTGTTCCCATCCTACGCTACACTATATAGCGATTGTCAAAAGCTACTTTAAAAAAATCGGTAAGCATTATTCTTATTAACAGAACAACGGCATCATTTATGCGTTGAACAGAGGATATAGTGTCCCGCTTCTTTTGATTGTTTTGATACTGGTGGGCAACTTCTTTGCGTTGTCTCCAACAAATGGAAGCGTTCTAGATTTGTTCTTTGCCTAAATTGAAGAAGTCAAATTTAATTGTCCACTAACTCCGAAAAAACTTTCGACTCAAACAAGGATTATTTCTCATTGTGTTTTGAAGCCATCTGTTGGACTTCTGGTTTTATCAGGAAATACATTTCGTAGGGGACAGAAGTCGAGTTATCTTCGTTCTTTTTGCAGTGTACACTACTTTCGATATTTCTACGGCACTTTCAAAAACTTCAATGAAACAAAACATGGTATGGACCCCCTGATGATGACTGATATCCTTTATCTCAGACAGCACAGCTTTAAATAGAGACGGGTGGACTCTGAGCTGTTGGAGGCTTTTTTGCAGGCTTGTACACAAAAAACGCTGGTTGATTGTAAACCCGCGTGCCTTGCTGTTGTCTTTCGGCTTCCGGCTCCTGCGGTTGACTCTCTGTGTTTTTATTGGGTTTGAATGAACCGGTGTATCGATGATTCCAGCGGTAGAGTAGGAACACGGAGACGAAAACTAATGCCATGGCTGCTAGCACTATTGATATGATAACCCAAGTGGACACGCCCTTAGCCCTTGGGGTGGGTGGTGCCTTCTGTTCTGCGGAACGCTGGGTCTCGGGTTTTGGAGGATTTCTTCTTGGAGTTGTCGGCATAGAAGATGAGGTTGTACTTCTTGTTGTACCTTCAAAAATAGAGCAGTTAATCAGCCAAAGGCAACGATATTGAAATTATGAGTAAATGTTGAAATTGTCTTCCTTTCGGCCACAGTGTAAGTTTTACAAAGGGTTACCGCGTTTGTAAATTTACCGAGTTTTAATGCACGTGAGCAGGTGGAAAATGTACAATACTTGGATTAACTTATGACTTGCTAATTATTACACAACCAGAAGATGCAACAACCAAACCCGTGGAGGAAATTTGATCTACTTATGCGTGACAATTAATCTCCAATGAACTGTTCTTGAATGAATGAAGGAATGATTATGTGTGACTCCAACAAGTAATGGGTGACAATGAAACAGCTGGTAACTATATGAATGACTCCATGAAAAATAAAGTCACTCTATGAGCGACTCCATGACTATATGGGTCACTCGTTGAAACTATCAGTGACTATATGGATGACTCCATGAAGTATTAAGTGACTATATGGGTGACTCCATGAAACTATTGGTGACTATATGGATGACTCCATGAAGTATTGTGTGATTATATGGGTGAATCCATGAAACTATTGGTTACTATGTGGATAACTCCGTGAAGTATAGTGTGACTATATGGGAGAATCCATGAAACTATTGGTTACTATATGGATGACTCCATGAAGTGTTGTGTGATTGTATGGGTGAATCCATGAAACTATTGATGACTATATGGATGATTCCATGAACTATTGGGTGACTATATGGGCGACTCCATGAAACCATCACTGACTAAGTGAATGACCCCATGAAGTAAAGGTTGATTATATGGACCAGTCCATAAAATTGTTGATGACTATGTGGATGACTCCAGGAGGTTACGCCACTTGTTCTAATCGACCTCAGTGCTGCCTTTGACACCACTGAACGTGGAATCCTTCTGTATACTCTACTCTTGAGAAGGATTTTGGTGTAATAGGTGACGCACAGAAATGGCTGGCCTCTTATTTATCTCAGAAAGCAAAGAGTTTTAATCAAGAATTGCATGTCCGATCCATTCAATCTTGGGTCAGGCGTACCACAAGGAAGCTGTCTGGGACCGGTCTTGTTCTTAATATATGCTGCTGGTTTATTTAAGATCATTGACGGTCACCTATCCAACGCACACAGTTACGTTGATGATACTCAAACCTATCTGTCTTTTCAGCCACACTCACCGGCGTCTCAGGATGCTGTGTTGAGGAATATTGAGAACTGTGTTGCTGATGTCCGTGTTTGGATGCTCTCTAACCGTCTTTTGATAAATGATGCCAAGACTGAGTTTATAATCGTCCCGTCAGCAAGTGTCCAAGATTTATATCGACAAGAGTACAGTTGGAAAATCTGTGGTCAAACCCGTTAAGGTGATGCGCAATCTAGGAGCATGGTTTGATTCTCATATGACAATGAATTCTCACATTGGAAAAGTGTGTAGTAAAGCATTCTGTAGCCTTTACAACATCCGGCAGATTAGGAAATTTCTTTCGGAAGAAACAACGAAGATTTTGGTGCATTTTTCGCTGCTTCGTATATCGATTACTGTAACTCACTGCTCTATGGTCTTCCACAGTACCAATATGACCGTTTACAAAGGGTTCCCAATGCAGCGGCGTGTGTGGTCTGTTTAGTCCCTAAATTCGACCATATCCCTCCCGTCTTGAGAAGGCTGCACTGGCTTCCAGTTCGTTACCTGGTGATGTTTAAGGTATTGCTCCTGGTATATAAGGCCTTGCATGTAAAAGCACCATCCTACATCTGTGACCTTTTAAAAGCTAAGCCTGCCGGTCGGTATAGCCTACGCTCTGACAGTCAGGATTTGCCAGCGGTTCCTAGGACAATGTTTAAAACCCTCGGCGATAGAGCCTTTGCCAAAGCAGGACCCTCCCTGTGGAATGAGCTTCCCGTTGACATTCGCAGAGCGGCATAAGTATTGGTTGACTATATGAATGACTCCATGAAATTATCGGTGACTATGTGGAGGACTCCATGAAACTAATTGTGACTCCATGGATGACTCCATCAGGTAATGGGTCAGTCCATAAAACAGTTGGTGACTATATGGATGAGTCCATGAAGTATTGGGTAACTATATGGGTGACTCCATGAATGAATAAATCGGACGAGCAAAGGAACGAACGAGTGATTGGCTGATTGAATGAATGAATGAATCAGAGAAAGACAAAAGAAAAGAAGAAGAATGAGTGAATAAATCTATGAATCAATGAACAAATTAAGTCGTAAATCGAAATATAAAGGTCCATAAGATAGCTTAAATTAGTTTGCTCTCTTAAGAAGGATGAAGAAAGAAAGAAAGAAAGAAGGAATAAACGAAAGGACGAACGAATGGATGAGTGAATGATTGAATGAATGAATGAACGAATCAATAGATCACTCAATCAATAATTCACTCACTCGCTCAATCAATCAATCAATCAATGTATTCATAAAGTTAGCTTAAATAAGATTGCTTTGAATCTCACTTTCTGAGGGCCTTGTCGATGGTGTAAAGCTGTCAGGAGAGCGGCTGGGTCCTTTGTCTTTGCATTGGTCCTCAGCAGTCTGCAGCAACATATTAGTGGACCTAACTTGAAAAACTCGATCCTTGTCTCTTATCGAAAACCCATTTTTATCTGACAGTGCGCTATCAATCACATTGAATTCTTCAAAGCGAAACTGCTGAAAATATCCTCTAAAGAGCAATTGTTTGGCCTTCGCAAGGGGAAGAACCTGCCGCGGACCACCACCGTAGTAAATGACATTTGATTGGTTGTTGAGATTCAGTTTCACATGCGATGCAGAGGAATTCCGAGTCTCTCTTCCAATCTCTTCTCCTCTGTCATTCTTAAGGATAACTGTCAGTCGTGTCTTTTTGCGGCGGATCACTGTGTAATACCAGCAGCTATCAGACAGAGCATTCGCACCAAGTTGCACGACAACAGCACCTACAGTTTAAAAAAAAAAATCCTGGAATCTTAAACACAGACGGACAAGAAACTCATATTTTTAAATTTTCATAACGATACCTGGAAATCTTAAACACGAACAAATAAAGTTGACTGATAAGGAAATCACGCTGTGAGGGTGGGAAAAAGCTTCTATAACTTATATGGACTGGTTATCGTCAAGTTTTTCTTGGATTATTAAGCTCACTTAACGAAGATAGAAGATTGTATTAGTTTAAACATCCGTTTCAGTTTGAGCTAAACGAATGGTTTATCTTGAGTGGGTGTTGACTTTCGTTGGCATTAGCTTAAGAAAACGATTTTTTCTCACGACTAAACGAGGCTCTAAGGAAGAAAAGTTTTGTCTTAACACGACTTACCTCCACCGAAGTCTGCTTGGACTCGAATGCTGCCATTTACGAGTTCTACAAGCAAATGATCTTTATCTTTCCCCATGTAAAAGATTACACCATCCTTAACTAACGATAAGAACCTGAAATCCAGCGTGTTCCTATCTGTTGATAAGTACGGGCTATTGCTTTCTAGGCGCTGGTAAATATATCCTTCATCATCGTCGAGGACATTCCGCATAAGGACAATTTTAGACACTGGCAAACAATGACAAGAGAAAAAAATCAAAGTCTTGCATGGTTTACAAAGCAAGCTTTTCATTTGTTTGTCAAGTTACAAAAGCAACTAAACTCATATATAAGTTGATGAACCAGTAAACTGAAAACTGCTGTATTGGTTGATTCAGGAATGAAAGATGCACCTTAAAAATACGCTGAACAACTGTTTCATATAGCTGAACCACTCTTATTCTAAGCAAGTGCCTTACAGGTTTCGCAATTGTCTCCTTCGTACCCAGTACCCGAGCAGTCACACTCTGATTCTCGTATTCTGTCGATGCATCGACCGTGATAGCATCGCCGCTCCGCGCATGCTCCAGAGCAGCTCTCCGTCGCATCAATCGGCGGCTTCCGTAGTCTTGCTCTTTCCAAACGACCGTTTGGAGATCGATTCATTCTTACGTCACCAATACATCCTTCAAACAGAGCATCAAGACCATGACTAGAGAAAATGAAATATTTGCCGTTAGCGAGTGCCACATCGTTTTTAAACCGCAAAACAGTAGTTTTCACTTTCAATTTTCCTCTATCTCGAAAGCCGCGAAGGGTATCCCCTTCGTTTACGTACTCGCTGCGGACCATTGTAGTTTCGTTTGAAGATCGCGCGCCCTCGTATGACAGATGACCAAGGCAAAAATACGACTATTTTGCGGCCAATGACTTTTTTCAGAATGTGATAGAGGATCTAAAATTAACGGTGCATCTCCTAATAGCTCATGGGACGTGATCGTGTAACGAAGAAACTATTTTAATCATTTATTGGCGTGTGAATTAAAAATAACAGAGCTGTGACACAGTAATCATTCATTTATGATCATTTTATCGAATGAAAGTTTTATAACGCTGAATGAAATGTGCTACTGAAACTGAATGACAGCTTTGTAGTAGACGAACTACCAAATATAAATTGGCAAACTTCCTCGACAATCTCTTGAAAATACGTTCACAGACCTTAGTCTCCTACGTTCGTATATAGTTCAGTCTTTCTCAAAACAATTAATTTTGCTAAGATATCGCTGTTTGTTGTTAGTTGACGCATAGCTTCAAGGCACAATTTCCTTCAACAGTTTTAAGTGGCAACCCATTTGCAAAGCTTGTAAAGCCTGAAACGTTGCGGCAACGACTATAATAGTTAAGTAGAGTTAGCGTTTCACCTTACCGTGGAATTAAAACTTCTTCGATTATACGACGATATGAGAGGTGCTTCACGGCCCCCATTGGAATTCCAGCTATATACAGTGGTGCGTTCAAAGCAGACTCCGCATAATGGGTGAATTTAATGGTACGTTCTGCTGGACGAATATCGTCAATGGAAAACATAATTTCATTCTCAGATACCTCAATTTTGACCTGATGCCACTTGGAGTCAGCAAAGTCTCGTTGAATAACTCGGTGCTCCAATCCTTCCATGTCTTGTCCAACCCGAGCTCGGAAGCGAGCTTTGCCGTTGAGAAGAAACAAGTCCATGAATTGGTCGTATTGCGCTCGGTCGTCCTGATAAAAAATCAAAGCATCTTCGTGCGAGCTTTTCTGAAAGAAAAACTGGAGCGTAGTATTAGCGCGCCAGTTCCAAGGCTCGTATTCGGCGTGAGAAGGGTCGCCTGTTTTCGAGTCTAGTCGGCCAGAAAAGCGTAAACCTGTGCTGCCTTCGACAATCTCTTCTCTTAACGCCATCATCACCAGCAAGAATACCGTAATATTTTTTAACATGGCGTACCAAGCAATGAAGCCGATGACAGTCCGTGCTCGTGTTGTGCAGATGAGATTACAGTAAACTTCTTTTCCTATTCTTCTCCCTGATCGTGCATTGAGTTTTAATAACCGTCAAATTCAAGTTGATTCGCCCGTTCACATCATCTCTTAACCACATACCCGATATCTACAATTTCGACAATCTCATTGGCGAAAATTTTGCTGTTCTTATCGCGTCAAACAGAGCATATTTCTAGAAATAGGAGAAACTAGGAATATCCCTTATTCAGGAAAAAAACGTCATGAAAATTTGAAGGCATTGCTTCCTCCTTTCGTTAGATATACTTGCACGTAAAAAATGGAGAAAAGGCCATTGCGAACTGTATAATTATTTTCACCTGGCCAACGTATTATGGTCTCATTAGTTTTGCTCTTTCGCCGATGATTTGCGACACAGCGATACAATTTCTTTTTGACCACTCACAATCCATTTTTGTGCGTTAATATCCATCAAATGGCAATCATTATCACACAGTAAAGACTGCAAGTGAAAGGAAGTTATTGTCATACACGCCATTGTCCATTCACTCTTCAACGAAAGTTATATTCTATTCGGACCCAACGAAATCTGGGTTTTGACGCTCAATTGTTTACAAACACATACGGCTAAGTAATTTTCTGCTCATTTTGCCAATCGGCGCATTAAAAATTTACCGTTTTGTATATTAATGATATTGCGTTCCAAAGTTGTTTTGGTAACACTTATTTGAACTAAAAATGAAACTCTTTTCGGCCCACGAGAATTTTCTATTGTTTTAGCGTCACGTTTAGCGCGTGAATTTTAACATCTTAACAGTTTAACGGGCTGCGGCGCAAAAGACGCTGGAAAAGATGTTCATTAAATAATAAATCGTAATCATGCAGCCGCTTCTGTTTTCCTTTTAAAGAGTCCTGTTAAAATAAACGTGATCGCGGCGTCCGTTACGAAGGTACGTTCACCCTGGATGTGGCGAAACCTGAGGTTGTTGAATGTTGGAATTACACGAAGTTCATATGTTCAGCTCTTAATTAAACCCGTATTTACTGGCCTTGGGCCGAAAATTTCCCGTTTTGCTCAGTATGGTAATTGAGATAGGAATAAATAAAACAAAACATCATGCTTTAGCATTGAGAGCCAGCTAAAACGCTTTACGGGGCTTAAATAAAGCTTAGAACGACATCTGGTTAGATTCTCTTAACTTCCGTTTCCAGCGCTGAGTAGTCAACTACTCATAAAGCTCCTTATATGTTTAAAAGACTAGTACCGTGACAGAAACAATATTTTGTTATGTACCGAAAGAACGAAAAAGCATGC
Organism: Galaxea fascicularis; assembly: GCA_948470475.1. NCBI lineage: Eukaryota > Metazoa > Cnidaria > Anthozoa > Scleractinia > Euphylliidae > Galaxea > Galaxea fascicularis. The sequence goes on along the minus strand of OX419345.1, from coordinate 2,371,055 downwards.
ATCATTTTGATAAACGCGTCAAGTGATTACATCAGATTGCATCTGACCGTGTCCCTGAGTAACAAAACGATACATAGATGGAACGGAACGTTTGTTTCCACGTAACACAGTGATTCAGTTGAAGTTCCACCACCAACCTTTAAGCCTCATCTACTTTTTTAATCGTTCAATGTTAAGCATTTCACTGAGTTTTTCCCTATTTAGAAAATAAATTGACGTGATTATTTTGCTGAGCAATAAAGATAGTTGTAATTGAAACAGCACTTAAGTAAACTGAGTCACATTCTCTGATGTATACCACCTCATTTTATAGAAAAAAATTTAAGCGAGACGTGGAGCCCAACAATCGAAATCATAACTGATTGGTGTGCATGTATATTTCATCGTTTTTTGTTGTCATTGTTCTTAAAGATTTTGTCCATGTTTTGATTGCCAAAAATATCTTGTTTTCTGTTCATGAATAAAAATGAAACCAAGCAAACACATTATCAATAATAAATCAGTAACTCTAAGAGTTCTCCCGTTGCTTAAATAACTTCAGTAATTATCTACCAAAGGTACTGGCTTTGCTATGAGAGCAGTCTTCCACAATACACTGACGGAAGGCAAGTCATCGTTTGATTAAAATTCTCGATAAACCACGCAGGTAAAACTGATGAAAAGCACCGCTGGGAGTACACTGTTTTGATAAAATTTATTTCCATTTATCACCCAAATTGCTTTCTATTCCATTCTCAATAAATAACCCATTTTATACAATACCTGTCGATCGCATTATTTACTTATCTCGAGAGGATTTAGTCACCGTTTTCGTTATTTCAACAGTTTAGCTTTAATGTAACTATACTTTACGCCTCGATTCTAGAGTCACGATTGTTAACGCGGTCTTCTTTTTTATAGGACAAGTCAATGCTTATTTGAAACGATTTACTCTCAGCTTGATGGGCCGGAACTTATCAATGCAGCAGCAAATAAAAGACATAGGCACGTGAGGCGTGCAGAATTCTAAATGTCCGGTTTAGCTCGTTCCCAACCAAATCCGCATAAAACCACGCATGACAGGAAATCACGCGCTAAAACCAGGACCGATAATGGTACAGTAAAAATCCAGACTGAAACAGCTGTCAATGCCTTCTAATGCGCAGGTACATTTTTATTCCAACGCACAACGAGTAACCTCCCCACGTGACTACAAATTACCCAGGCACGTTTTTGCGGTGGTTTGACCTTGTAACTTTTAATTGAGTTTTATTGACATCCCACGCATAAAATATTTTATTCCCAAAGATGGCACGGAAAACGTATCGTATCCAGAAAGTGCTATAGAAAACATATAAAGGATTTCTTTCAAATTAAAGTTGTTTTTGTTGTCGTTTTCTATGAGAACTGGGAGGACGCAGGAAGAGCTCGCCAAGTTGACTTAAATGCTCTGTACTCAAACACGAAGAAACTTTGTTTCTTGAGTGTTTGCAAAACCAATCCAATCGCTATTTCACCGTACAATATTAACTACTGGAATGAATACACAACTTAAATCAGAGATAAAGTGAGTCGTTATGTTTAAGGAGTACACCCTCTGCGATTGGGATGTGTTGATATCAGATATACTGATGAATGATGTGGCAGGGAGTAGCAGCGAAGTTATTCCAGCAATTTGCTCCTATTCATAATCGGGTGCAAGTACAGACGTTATGTAATAATTTGGTAAAGCACGATCGCCCGGGTGAGTGTAGATTGTTACGTTTACAGTCCTCTATTTTTCCGTGACACGACTGAAGACGTAAAAACTGAAGAAGAACGATCGCCCGGGCGAGTGTAGATTGTTATGTTTACAGTCCTCTACTATTTCGTAGCAATAAAACGTAAAAACTGCAAAATAAATAAATAAAAAAAACAAACAAACAAAAAGGCTAGCAGTTAACTCTTCTTGCTGATCGCTCAGGGCTAATGTTATCATTCGCTTCACGGGATCGCACAGGGCAATTCTAACAAGGCAAAACTGATGTGACTGTTTTCGGTTTTCGTTTTCCCGATTTAGGCCGTTTCAACTAAAGGCTGTGGAGATTTTGGAAAGATGATGCAGAGAGAGTTACTTCGCCCCTTTCTCTCTTTCTTTTATATCGTCAACAACGTTATCTGTTCCTCGTGTTTCAACTTGATTTTACTACTCCACAAACAACTTATGTCGCTAGCAAGCCTTCTGGAACATCAACTTCAGTTTTTTTCTTTATTTAATAATATTTAAATAAGCGGTGATATAATAACATTTACTTGACATTATGGGGAAATTCTCTACCACGGGTATTTACTTCTGAGCCTAAACAGACTACTAACCTGTTACGGCTAACAGCAGCTTACTTTGTGGAATCGATGACACCACGGGTGGTCCTGCTTAATTTCGCGGGTAACTGGCCGAGGGCTGCCTCAGAGTCGTTTAGCAAAACCTGGGTTAGAGCCAAAGTACCGACCGTGGGGACTGGAGCCAGTGCTTCGGGGATAGGGGGCGGGGGTGGGGTTAGCTCCAGCTCCAGATCTCTTTAGGTACACTCTTGTTTTTTTTTTTTTCATAAGAACGACTAATTTTTGGGCTGAGGCTCAACGTTCTTATTTCTTTCGCTTTTTGAGCCTGAAAACGTTCTTAAGGTGTTCTTATAAGTTACATGATATAAACACGGTGTTGCGCAAACCAACCGCTGATAATTTTAGCGTTACAAAAAGCACTGAACATAGAGGTTCACAACGCGACATAAAGTCACCAGATTTTGCAGTGAACTGACGTAGAAAAGTTCATGTGTACAAAGTATACTGCTCATTAAAAAAAATGAACAAAATAAAGATGTTCTAAAGTGACTCTCAGCCCGGGTTATGTTCTAAGCATGTTCTTAAAATTTGGGTTAATCTCAGCCTCAGGTCTTATAAAAAGGGTTCTTATAATTAAAAAAACAGAGTGTAATCATTTGACTAGACATGCGACGGAGAAATCGCAATCAATCTTGCTCATCAATCATCTTGACCAAATGTCTGATTTATAAGTTCCGGTACATTGGACATATTCGGAGATAATTAACCTCACAAGAGAATTAAAAGTAAATAAAAGCAACTAAGACTAACTTACTCTGATTTAAATGTCTACATGTACGTCCACCGCGAAAATCGAAATGACATTTTGGCCAAGAGATAAGCTCATATCAGCCGCTTGAGCACCCAATTTCAAATACAGAAAGCTTTAATGGTATAGAAGTCTTTAAATGATCTTGTTCCTCAATATCTATCCTCTAAATTTGCTAAACGAAATAAGACGCGTTACTCCCTGAGGGACTCTGCAATTTTTCTTAATCAAGGGCATTTTTATTGATCAAGAGGCCAGATTACTATGTTTTTTGCAAATCAGTTCAAACAAACTTTACAATGGCCAACGTGCATTTGAAACGAAATTTGTTTTTTTTGGCCAGGACTTTGGTTAAATGTCATTGAATCGATTGAATAGTTAGATTTGGTTAAAATTTGTATTCGCATTATCCGCGGGCTTCCAATGAGAAATGAATCGGAACTGCATGCACGATTCCCTAATTAATTTTGCTTCAATTTCGGCAACTTCTGAAAACACGCGTGATTATTAATCCTTAATTTTACTCGGCCCCATGCGATTACCTATACATAACCTTCCTTCAAAGGTGGCATCACCAAACGAACCCTATACTGCGTTTATTTCACAATGTCAAACTGAGCGGGAATCAGATTGAGGAGATGTTCCCCAATATCAGCACATGTATCGCGAATTGGAGTACATCTATCGGATTCTACTTCGTCATTGGTCAAAATCGCTGTGAAGTCACGTGAGTTAGCGCGCGGCAAGCAAGCACTCAGTTGCGTTCGGTTTGCAAGCAAAGAGGTCAACGAAAGTTGCCCTGCATAAAAGTGATTTAAAAATGACGAACAACGTCAGGAAGAAACACAGCTGCTCTCAGATGAAAATCACGAGATGGACCAGCAAGGGAACTGTGACTTCTCCTCTCCTGACCAATAACTCGTAGAGGCCTTAAGGTAAGTCTCGTTTAATTTTTAAATTATCCTTATATGGAGATTTAACTTCTTGACCTTACATTTACCGCCTTAACAATTTATTTCTTGGCTCAGAATACTCTTAGTATTCCTTTGTAGAACTTAAAAATTATCGTGTCTGATACATTTCATTGCTGCCTCGATCAGTGTTCAACGATTCAGTCTTAAGCTATTCTTTATTTCTCAATTGTTTTCACTACGGAACCCCTGATTTAGGAGAGTAAGATCTCTGATCCAAACGGAGAAGAAAGCCTGTTACAATCTTGTACTTCGGTTTCTCGTTTCTTACCGTACACGTTTTGAGAAACGTGCGACTCTGGAAAGAACCTCCAGGTTTACGATTATCATTGCCTTTTACAAACAGAAAGGGGCGGACCAGGAAGGGAGAGGGGGGGGGGGTTGAGGGACTTTCAGTTTGCATGATTTTTTCCACCACTGCTCGTGCAGGATTATTTTAAGCAGGTAGATGAATTTTGTTTTCTTTGCCTTGGCTTTGCACGAGTTTTTTTCTTGTCCTTTTGTCCTTTTATCTTGCATGAACGTTTTTTGGCTTTTTTACCACCACCACCACCACCCCCCCCCCCCTTATCACTTTTCTAATGCTCCGTCCGTAAAGCGAACTCCAGCGTGGTGCTGTACGCTAAGCATGCCCAATTCCAACAGAAGTTCGATATTTTTGAATTTCCAGATCAAAACTTTCAAGAGTCGCTCGTTTCACGAAAGTTGGACAAAGGAAACGAAAACTGGGTACAGGATTGAACCCGCTACATAAAAGCTACGACGTTACGCATGAGCAAAACTGCCGACGCTGCAGACAGAGAAAAGCACCATCCAGGAGAGGAGACACCAGACGAAGACTTTTTCTCCTTAGCTGTTGCTGAACTAATGTTTCCTTTATTGCTGTTGATATTGTTGTTGTTGTTGTTACCGTCGTCAATATTATTTGAGTCCGATTTGATTGGCCGTGAGTGCTTCGATCGTGCTGATGTTGAGGTGTTTATGGCTACCGTTGGGATCAGCTTGTCTAAGGATGAAGTAGGTAAAATTAATCTCAGTGGAGTTTTTATCGAAAAACTCCTGTGGCAATGAATTACTGATGTGAAGGCGTAAACACAAATATGGAATATATACCTGACTGTTCACAATATTGGCCATAGTACCCAGTGCCCTTGCAATCGCACTCGGTCCTGGTAACCAGGTCCACGCATTGTCCACCATGTTGGCATACATTGAGCTCACTGGAGCATGCTTCACCACTGCAATTGCCATCCACATCCTGTGATTTGAGTAACTTGACATTTTCAAAGGGTTTGCTGGCACTGCTGTATCGCAGGAGAGCAATACATCCCTCGAACCAACTGCCAATAGAGACAAAATCAGCCATGTTAGTTGAAAACACTTTTCGATTGTTTTTTTTAGACAAATTATGAAAGTATAACAACAACGTGTCACAAAACTTGAGCTTTCTCGTCCTTGACACTTCAGTTGCTTGTACGAAAGATAAGACAGAGAACCGTGGAAAGCTGAGGGGAAAGTTGTGCATGAAATTCTTTCGAGCTCTACATAATTCATACATCAGTCGACGAAACTATTCAAAAACAGTCCAGCCTCGAACCCAGGGTGACAAAAAGTTTAGCTTGTTTCGTATTTTAAGTAGGTAACAGCATTATTAATTTAAAAGGTAGCCTTGAGACATTGCTTAAGGTTTAAAGTTCAAGAAAATAAAGTGGCACTGTGAGCCCAACAAGAAATCCCTAAAAAACGTCAGCCTTATCAGCCCTAAAGGATTCAGTCATAGTTTTCAGGTAGAATAATGTTGCTGAGTGATTCAATCGTGGACATGTTGCTGGTGACAGCTGAGGATGCATAGACGTTTGTCTAGTTCATGGCTGTTATCAAGGCGCCGGCATCACTGATGTCACTTGCATGGAATTATATTAAATTCAGTCAATGAAATATTCGTAGTACGCATAATCGCATAATCCCTTCCTTTGTTTCAATCTTTCTTCTGTGAAAAATGTTTGAACGGTTTTACCTGTCTGTCGACTGAGATTTATTAATTCTTTCGAAATCGCGAGTTACGCAATGCGGTTCTCATCATGGGATTTTGATGTTTTCCATTCTTTTACAAAAAAAAAACAACAACAACAACAACAAAAAAAAACTAATACGCCCATCTCCCCCTAAGCTGTGTCTGTTGTCATGATTCACTTTACCGTGATGACACCTAAAGCTGTTGGTTATCTTTGATTCCTGCGTGAACGAAATCTTCACGTATGACCGAACAATTTGATTTACCTCACTGAGCCGTTCGTTCACTGATAATGTATATTAATCGAGTGGTTCGCACAGCTAATGTGGAAGAAACCTTGACGCGTGACCATCTAAATGAATGAAAATTGATAAACGTAATTTCTCAGAAAGTCATCCGATTTTATACGTGTGCTCTGTTTTGTTTTTTGGCTACTCGTTGGCGTGGAATTGATGGCGAAATCAGTCCCCATTTATAGTACATCTGTCATCTCACCTGTTTTCTTCGCTCCACATTCTCCATGCTAATCTAGGCTGAGACCATTCCTTTAATATAGGATGACCTCGCGAGTTTTGGACTGGTATTCCGCCAATAAAAAGAGGCCTATTTGCTTTGCCGTTTTGTCCAGAAAGGCGCGGCAGCTCTTTGCAGCGGATGACCGGCGCTGAGGCGTTATCCACGCTGAATCTCAGCTCGGCACGGCGTCTTGAAATTACAAGCTTGTGCCAAGCATCGTCGGTGAAGTTCTTCTTAATAAATTTTTGCACAAATGAACATTTGCTGCCGACTAACTGAAGACGCACATTGCCATTCGACAAGAACGAGATTTCAAGGTAGCCATCCTTTCCACCCGTGTCTTGGTAAAGCAGTAAAGCTGGCTTTGCCACGTCTGTTTTAAAGTAGAACTGTAGCTCGCTGATTTCAGCCATGGGCCAACCGTTGAATTCTGCATAGGAACCTTTTAATAAAACCTTGTTAAAGTGGCCACTGAAGCGCAAGCCTGTCATGGAATCCACGACAATGACTAGCCATGAAGAAAACACAAACAGGCGTAAAATTTTTAGCATGTTCTCGGTTATTTAAAAGTAATTCTGGCAGAAAGAAAAGGACAGATGCTTTCGCTTTAAAGTGTTCACTTCCTCATCAAGGAAATGGTGAAAAAACACTCCCAAAGCTGGCCGGTGGAAATTGTCGAATTCTGTTCACACTTTTGTTTTGAAGATAAATCAAATGACAAATGGGCAACTATATCGGCCATCTCATAGAAAACCACAATTTGATTTACTCTCATTTGTTAACGCCGCATGAATGATCTCGCCGCGAGATCAGTTTTTATCCCATTGATCATAAGCCAGGCTCGTATGCAAATATACAAACGCCATTAGTTTTAAATCATTGAAGACAATTCGCGTACAATGAAGGTAAACGTGAGACCGTTGAAATTTTTAGTTGAGTTTGAACCAAATGAGTTCATCCCAAGCTAGTTTACGATTTAACTCGATGATGCAGCCATGCCAACAGACTCAAGGTAACTTCAGTTTATATCCACCAGAACCTATCGCACACTCACAAGAGCCAAATACAAATTACTTAAAATTGAAGAGCCTCAGGATTCATCTGAGACAACCAAAAATGCACTGTGCGTTTTGGAGAATTTTAACTGGAAAAAGTTGGAAATTTTGCACGGTGCCGAATGGACAGAGCTTCTGAAATCAACCACGGAAGAATAGGATTCGCGTATTGAAGGCAAGTTCCTTTTTTCCTAAGTCAGATTATAGACTTACTTTATTAAATCACAAACAAATCCAGATCACAATAGAGGTGCCATAATTATTATATTTATTTCCTTCATTCAAGAAACCTCATTCCTCCCAGCACCGCGGAAAACTTGAGTTAATGGATTCAGTTACAGTAAAGCCTTGAAGAGTGAAGCGGAAAGCCACGAATACTCTCATATCAGTGATCATTCTCTTTTTTAACTAAAACTTTTCTAATAATTTTGATCTTAATCATTCAGTGATGAATGTAAGGGTGTTGAATGGTGTTTCTCTTACCCTGGGAACAGTTTGAACCATGGTAACCAGTTCCTCTGCAATTACACTCTCTGCGGACGATCTTGTTCACACATTTCCCGCCATTGTAACATTTCCCATCAAAACTTGGATCTTTGCACGCGTCGCGGCAGCCAGGGACGGTGCGCTGGGTTTCCAACAAGCGACCCCGCCGAAATCTATTGTTTCCCACGGCATATTTTGGAGTCTTTATACAGCCTTCAAATCTAAACGAGAAGGAGTATAAAAGGCTTACTTCCTTGGCTTTTATTATTCATCACTCTTCTCATTACCAAGGATCACCTGTCGTTTCCTTTTTGTGTTGAAACTGAAGTTGCTGTCTGTTGTGGTGCCTTCTTTATTCAATAAAGGTAGCATATTGCTATTACCGCGAAAAAGCAAATGCAAATAACTGGAGGAGCTCCAGCCAATTGGTCAACTGAAGCGAAGTTTGTCCCCTCCCCTTCCCCTCCCCCCCCCCGCCCCGTCGTAGGCATTAGGGAGTTAAGGTGGCACCACAGCGACACAAGAAGGGCAACATAATTCTCCATATTCATGATACGTTTTGGTACACTTCTTCATAACTTCACGTTTTATGGAAGAAGTAAATACCCGACAACAAATTTTTTTATGTTTGTTTTTTAAGATTCAGAATGAGCCCTGAGCATCTCACCGCAGGAGAACTCGCCTACGAGTTAGCGTGTTGGAAGGATATTGAGAATCAGGAGACCTCATGGGCTCCTGCGAGAATTCAATTTATAGATCATGTTTTCTCTACCGCCACCGTCGCCGGTGGTACCTTTTGGTATTTTTTGGTAAAATTGTCTGGGTGCCCAGTTACCGTATTCATTTTTATTCTCATGTTCTACTTTTCGAACCTACTATTTGGAATAATTTTGTAAATTTACAGTTCAAAATAAATGTTGTTGTCGTTTTCGCTGTGATTTGCACTGTCAGCAGGTGAATACGAAGACGACGTATGCCAATAAAGGTGGCAAACTGAAAGCATGCTTAATTTAGCGTGAAACCTGAGGTTTTTAAACTTTTGGTAAAAGGGGTCCCAGAGTTAGACTGACTGATGCACCGCCCGACCGGCTGCACAAGGGAAGCCAAGAAACAAGGTATAAAGAAGCCTACTTTTGAGGATTGTCCGAAAGAAAAAACGTAATTATTCCAACTTGCTAGAAATGGGCAACTTTACGTTCCTATCAATTCACGTTCCTTCTCCACATTATGTGAACATGCAACTGATTGATTTGCCATTATCTGGGATTCGTGTGTTAGGCCGCCATCTTGGATTTATAGGTCGTGGAGGAGGGGAGAGTTGTGCCTGACGGTCACCTCCTTGGTCACCTTTGCTTCTCTCCCCAATCTCCCTCTAGAATCCTTCGCTGCAGGATAGCTTGAACATGTTTCTATTTCTCTGTCCTTATAATCCATAATCCATATCCATCCATATTTTTATTAACCTCAATTCACTGGTTTAGCCTCATATTAAGTCCACATCATTTTGAAACTTTTTATGAGCATAAAGGAAGCATGGAGGCCACAGTTTAATAACTTAGAAGTACGCTTTTATATATATCGTTATTTTTAACTTTTTCTTTTGTAACCTGATGAAACATGCTGGACCAGAGGTTTGGTGACACCGTAAATCATTTATTACTCGTTATCCTTAACAGCGTCTCATTCTTTGCGTTGTACTCTCTTTTCATGCGCTACATAATACGTAATCCTTTCTATAATCTTTCATAGGTCAAATCAAATCGTTTTGCCTGTCAACACCTCGTGACAATGTCCAAGCTATTGGCTTCATCGACGATCTGACAGCGAGGAGAAAAGAGGCCATTTCGTCAGTCCGCGCTTTGTGTCAGTGCTGCGTTTGACAATTATTATTGCGTATCTATGTTATAAGAATCGGGTAAAAATTTAATGATGTATCTCAAAAGAGCAGCCTAATTTTACCACTGGAAAAAAGAGCTATGAACAACAATTTCTTAGCTAAAATGTTACTCAGAGTCGCTATGGGTTCAGTTCAGTGAGGTGAACTGGACAAGGTGTGCACGATGTCGTGAAATCATATAAACACGATTAAAAAGAAAGGCGGAAAAAACTTTCAGTGAACTGTAAGTTTAGTGTGAAACACTCAAGATTCTATGAATTCCCGGTAAGTAGAAACCCCTAATGACTTACCCGCCGTGCTTCATGGACATCTTCCAGGTATCACGGAAACTCCACTTGAGGTGATTCCATTCCTCGACAGGGAAATAGCTCACATACATAGGGCCATGTCTCTTGAAATCTGTTTTCTTTAACTCATTACAAAGGTTTTGGCTAGTATTATATCCCTCTACTGCAACAATCACCGAGTACGAATTTCTTTTCAAGATAATTTTGTGCCAGTTAAGGTCGGTGAAAGAGCCGTTTATATTAAGTTGTATTCCCTTGCAGCTGCCTAGTGTCAGCCGAATTCGCAGCTGGCCGTTTAGCAAGAACGCATCTATAAAGTCCTTTACTCCTCCATCGTCCATATAAAATAGCATTCCGTCTCTTTTGAGCGTTTTGAAGCGGAAAATAAGCGTGGAATTGTCGGAGAACTGCACAGCGCTGAATGCGGCGTAAGCGTATTTGCTGTACTTTAATGTGTTGTGCGTTGTGTTTCTCGATGGCCTGGCGCCATGAACAATTTGATGGCAGATGGCAACTGCAACACAGATTTTTGCGTAGCTCCAAGTTTTCATCCCGTCAGTAGCAAGTGATGTGGCTAAAAAAGAAAAATGTTACCTTGTACTTCTGTCATCCACGCAACCAAGCAACATGTATCAAAACGTTCATTTGATCTGGACTTCACGATTGAAAACTTTTGAGTCGTTTATTCCTTAGCGTCAAAGTTCGCGAACGCCTGTTCGCAGCTCCCATCATAAGCGATAAGTTTGTGGTCAAGAATAGATTTGGAATTCAAATGACCTTATTATTGTTGTTTTCATGACAGATGGGCACCAAGACAGCACACTGTTGACACTGATTTTAAATACAATTATACGAATTATTTTTTCAGAGCTTGATGGTTTGAGAATTTACGTCGGCAATTTTTCCATCTCTAAATTTCAGGCTCCAGAATGTGAAAAGAAGTATAGTTCTCTAAAACGTTTGGTCACCTTGGGGCAACCTTGCCGATGTTCGTGATTAGACGAAACGACTGAAGGAAGACGTAAATGTTATCATACAGTAACAACCTATTTTTTCTCTAATTGCATTAGCCCAGAACTAATGTATGGCTCTGCGGAGCAGCATTTTCGTTCTACATTTTACATAACGAGTAGTTCGAAACAGTTATAGTACATCATTCGAAGTGAAACATGGCTAGGTTTGACTTGTTGCTGGCAGACTATTTTCTAAGGATCAAACAGACATAAACGCAAGATAGCTGCAGTGACTGTCAATAAAGAAGATAACCCCCAAAATTGGCTTAAACAGCAAAAGCCAATTTTTTCAATAACTTTACGTTCCGATTTATGATCAACGTTCAAGCATTTATTTGAAAATTTCAATAGCATCAATTTTTTTAGCAATGGTCTCAATTTATTGCAGATTTTTCTTCAAGATGTGACTGCTTGTAGTCCCTCGCGCATTTGTGTAACCAAAGCGACGCCAGAGGCGGAGTAAATGTTAATCCGCTGACCGTCGCTTGATCCATTGTTAGAAACTGTCACACTGCAAATACCTCGCTTCACTATCATCGTTTTAACGAAATGTTTAGGAGTTTAAACTATTTTGATCCTTAGGAACAGTGTCCTCCGGCTAGATCCGAGTATAAGGCTACGTTTGACCAATTCAAGGGGTGGTTAGAGTTGTGTAAACGTCAAGCAGTTCAGTTGTTCATAATAATCATTTGAACTGGTGCGATCATCATTCCAACACACAGCACGACACCGGAGGTTGATGGACGGGAAACACTGCTTTTCTTTGCCATCATTGTGTTGTCAGCGTTTTGCGCATGGTCCGAGGTTGACAGGGTTCGGGTAGAACGTCCAGCGATATTTGATGGTGCAGTTGTTGTTCTCAAAATGCGACTCTGGCGTGAGGAAACCAAACCTGGCGTTACTGTGAAAGAGGATTTCCAGGTGGCGGGATGATATTCACTTGATAAACTGGCTGTAATTGCGTGTGAATGCGTGTAGTGTGAACCGACAGGGCTTCGAGTCTTGCACATCAACTCATCCACTTCATATTCCGGACATTTGCATCCTTCTCCGCTGACGTCATCTCTAAGAGGATGACATTTCCCAATAGATGCGCAGCGACTTTCACAAGTCCCCGCGCTGTGTCGCAATGGTAAAGCCCTCGGGCTTCCTCCAGGCACGCTTTGAGTCACGTGGCCGATACACCCTTGAAATCTGCAGGATGAATGTGAGTACAAAATGTGATTAAAGGTTAATAAATTAAAAATGCGACCAAATCTTTCATCTCCTGAGCGGCATAATGCACGGCACGCTCTGTGAATTGACAACCTGGGGTCAATTCTATAAAACTTTTACAAGTGTAATTTGCAAGTGTCGCTATAATTGTTTTCAGACTCTAAAACAATGGCTGCGCTTGTAAATTACACCTGTAAAAGTTTTATTAAATTGACCCCTGGTTTCTCTAACCGCGTTGTAAAGTATTAAAACTATGAGGCTATTTACCGCTGACAAGGAATTTACAATTTATGACATTTTTTTCATGCAGCCTGCCCAAATTCAATTCTTGACTCCTGCAAGAAAGTTTTTTGAGCGGGGTGTGTAAAAGAATTGGTATTGAATATGCAGTTAGATGAAAGCTTTTATAAACAGTATTCCTTCGCAGTAAAGTTCATACATCAGCCTCAGCAGAAAGAAAAAAAAAAACAACAAATTTTCAACCGTTTTGCAAAAGTATTGAATAAGGTGTGAGCTTTGCCCTGAGCCCAGCGTCTCACAAGGTAGCTCATAAATTTTTACTAATCGTCACTTACACAGATGCAATCGCTTGGAAGAGTATTCCTGGTTTTGCTAGAGAATTTGTGCTCATGTTCCAAGGGATGCTTCCAACATAGAGGGCGTACCATTCTTCTCTCTCTGGGGAAGACATATCACACGGAATGAATTTAGAATGACATTCGTCTAACGTCAAAGTCAGGTGACGGAGTTCTCTAGTCAATCGAACTCGATGCCAACGCGAATCTGAGAAATTTCCATGGATAACAAACTCTTTTTCTGGACATTTATCAAAATTGATCCTTGCGCGGATATTTCCCATGTCAATAAACAAGTCAAAGTTGCTGTAGGTCCTATCGTCCTGGTACGCAAGAAACGCCTTAGATTTATGCGTGTTGAAAAGGAACGAAAGCGTGCCAGGCCCACGCCAGGCGCGGACGTCATACACAGCATATGCATGTGAAGATTGGGAAGCGGGGTCCAAGTTGTAAGCCATAAATTCGTTACTGGCGTTTCGTGAAGGAACACTTCCAAAGGCCTTTAGAACAAAGACAATAAGCCATGTCAGGTGTTTCAGAAATACAGCACTGAACGTCGACATGGCAAACGATCCAGCGAGGCTGAGTGGGTTTAGTCGCTGTGGAATTAATGCAGAACACACGTGCTCCAACTGGTACTGTCTTTGTCAAGTCCACGCGTTTGTGCTAAGAGATGTAGCTCTGAACTGGTGAATAACAGCAGGACGGAGCGTTTATCTGCGAGAACCATCTCATCTGGTAAAAGAGATTGGCTGAAAGCGAGATTAGATCAGCACTGTAAAGATTTCTGTGGGATTCATTAAAACTTTTATATCCTACGTTTACGTGCATTTTGATGAAAATTATGCCACATGCTGTCATGTAACTGACCGTCATTCTGACAGAAATTCAACAATTCTGTGCTTGCGGTCTTGTTGACAATTTAAAAACTTTAGATTGCATTTTCCAACGTTTCTCAGTCCGGTCTCTTATTAAATAGTGTAAAACGCCAATTCTTCGGTCTCCCGTTAGTCAAACGTATTCAGGCTTCAATTAGCTAAATCATTTAGTGGAAATTTTTGGGGTTGCAAAACTATTTCTTATCGAATTTTTGTTCCATTTGGTCCTCTTTTTTAACATCACAATTCCGTTCATTTCCAAGAAATTTTCAAGAAAATGAAACTGGACAAGTACTCACTTATTTATTGACAGAGCCAGACGAATGAAAATCAGCAACAAATTCATCAAAATGAAACATGTTTTTGAACGGTGACACTTAATTATTAACTTCAATAGCTAATCATGCGTTAATAAAATAGCTTATATTAAATTAATTTGTAAGATTTATGTTTCTATGGCCTTTTCCATGCCAACACAAAGTAATGGGAAACGATGTTTGTAAAACTTGACGGAGAATTTGACTGCAGGGCCCGTAGCTGAATTATAAATTTGGTGACTCGAACCAATCATATCATAGCTACATGTATACTAGTCCGGGACACCTAAAATTAAAATCTATTTAAATATAAGATTATAAGGCTTTTCGTGAAATGTATACACGGCAGCAGTGCACAAGAAAATAAAAACTGTCAGAGATGCCGAAACTAGGCTAAATTTCCAGCAGTTCACTGAAGTAATCGAAACAGTGGAAGTTTCTTTTACAAAAGGATATACCTGCAATATAATAAGTGAGCACATCATGCACGACCGACACTTGAAAGGTTAGCATAACCTTTTCTGGATGCAAACGGTATGCTCGCTTGAAAAACTTTGGATAGTGAGAAACACACTAAATACAATAAGAGGTTTCTAATAGGAGTTGGTTAAATTGGGCTGGGTGACAGATTTGGTTCAGTTATATTACGGCTCGAATCCTCAACTTTTGGATCCCCATTTGCGTTTCCTGGATGTTTGAAGGGGTTACCGTTAAACAGACACCACACTTGTTTTTTGCATAGTTTCTTACAACCTCGTCCTCAGGGCTTTTCCCTTGAAAGAAAAATGGCGGCGGGATTCTAGTGAAAAGCCCTGGGAACGAGGTTTAGTTTCCTAGCGGTAAAATAAAGGTTTTGTTGGGAAATGGAGTAGTGAAAGCATCGTAATAATGAATAAAACAAAGATTGTATTAACAATGTCAACATCAATTTTATTTTTTTAAAAGAGAATAAATAAAAACGCTTCATTTTAAGGTTATCCCGCGACTGATTAGTGGCTACAGAAACCCAGGACCTTGAAATTAAATTGTCAGCGCTAAACGAAAACACACTTAGCTGCAACTGTTAGAACTGTCTTGGCGTTACTTAACCTGAGTGTCAGCCCGTCTTGAAGGGTAGGGGGCTAGGGAAGAAGAGGGAAAGGACGCCCTCTTACCCCCCCCCTCCTTCCCTTCCCTCCCCCTCCTCTCTCATACTGCAGAAAAGCCTGATATTCAGGCTATGGCGCATTGAACTCTCGTTGACGCCGAGAACTGAAATGGTTATCATGTTTCGACGCAAAATGTAGGGAGCCCATGCCAATATCATGACAATACGAGAAACGTCCATCGAACTTCACTCAAAGTGCCTTTCATTTGCCAGCAGTGGCCGGCCACACAGACCAGTTTGTAAAAGTAACGCATTACTTTGGATGACTGGTTGTATACAAGTCCTTCTGTTACTTTTCTAATGAACTATACAGGGCAGTTTTCGTTAAGTGTCGTAATTGGCCAAAGTAATTGCTCTGGCCAACCATTACACTGAGACACAAAAAGCGCGCAAACTAATCAAAATTCGAAGCAATTGCATGCATCGATTGGATGCCGCGCCAAGCACGGGAAATTACGGGCGGACAAACCAATAATGTTTGGGTTTTGCTTCTCACTGGTTAAGGCCCCTTCCACACTAATGCGTTTTCAAAAACCTCCGTTTTCTGTTTCTTGAAAACACATAAAAGTATTCACGTCCACATTAGCGTTTTCACAGCGTTTTCCACCGTTCACACTAGACCGTAGTTTCTTTGCTCTACGCATTCTTGGACTGATAGCTATTCCCGCCGGGACATGCAAATGAGCAGTGACGTAAGTGTTTTCGAAAACCTCCGTCTTCACCCGTCCACACTAATACGCTGAACCTCCGTTTTCAAAAATCTCCACTCTGGAGAGTGTCGTCGAAAACCTCCGTTTTCGATCATATTTTTGTGGACGGAAGGCAAAATCGGATTAAAAAAAAGTGTGCGTTTTCATGCGGAAGCGTATTAGTGTGGAAGGGGACTAAGAAGGTAGCGTAAATTTTACTGACCAATCACAGAGCGACGTAATGCAAAACCGAAAACAAACGAGGGTTACGTTTGACACTCAAGTGAGCCAGCTCTACAAAATAGTCCGTTCTATTCACAACTGTTCATTCTGACCATCCAGCTCTGACAAATAAGTGCGCAGACATTTTTTGCTAAAGTAATAAGGATTCGCTCAGTTCTCTGTCCGGACCTGACAGTTCCGGATCAGAGAAGGATTATAAATAACCTTGCCAAAATTGTATGCTACTGGCTAACGATGTTTATATACTTGCATGCGATGCTAATGCTTTTACCTAGCTAGCTCACAGTATTACATAAATTATGTACATTATTGGAGAATTTATTTCATTTTAAATCATGTTGTAGTGAATCATTTTCAACTGACAAAGCGCGTTATCTCTATTGTGATTACCTAGTGAGCTCACTTTTTATGGGTAAAACGCCAGTTCGGAAAAAAGTATCAATGAACTCAAGATGCCTGGATTGTTAAAATGTACCTGGAAAAGGAAAATCGAAATGACATCATGGCTTATAAACAAACATTCCTGTTAGATGACTTAGAATGAAATAAAAATTTCACAATTTTCATGGACAGCCTTTTTTCACCTTTTCTCGGGAAATAGCTTGATTTGTTCCTCGTGGAATACTATACTCATTTTTCTTGTACAAAATACGACATATTGCCTGATTGTAAATCGTTTCTTTTCTTCTTTCATTAGCATATGCGACTAAGTATGATAAGCAAAACTTTACTGACCAAAAACACATTTAAATTTTCTCTCGTTAATAGAACAAGCGTGCGTAACATACAGGTATTTAGTTTGATCAGAACAACTGTAATCTCCATATTGATTGATCTTGCGATGGGGAAAAATAGACTGTTGTCTTTAAAGCAGTTCAAAAACGTCTTTTGCAGAATTTTTCAGTCGGTCGATTAATATGTCCTCCTTCTTTTCTTAAAGCTCGTTTAATGGCTACTCAACTTCCACACTGATGGCGTAAGGCATCACAACAATTCGAAACCGTGATTGGTGTTACCTTACTTAAGTAGTGTGGCGTCATCAGAATGAAATTTAGCGTCACTTCTCTGACGTAATGATTGATGACATGCTAACATTGACACCAGCAACTACTTGGTAATATTAATCCCTATTATCCATTTTCTGTCGCATTACTCAAACCATATTTAACTGCACATTTGCGCATGTGCATTGATTTGTGACTGCTGATACATTCCTAGAACAAAGCTTCACTTGACCAAAACACGGCACAATCTCTCCATAATCCGTTAAAAGTCGCTTGCTATGTTATTATTAATTACAGTGGCCAAGCTGTACCTTCCAGGACTCCACTCGCCAGTCTTTACAAGCAAGCCTTTTTTCATGGTGATACAAATTACCATTATTTGATTCGTTATAACGTTCTGTAACCAGCTGCGTAATGAAACAATTTATACTGGACCTTCCTGGTCTAGCCAATCCCTCTTTCGTTGACATGGTAATTAACCATTCTCTGTGTTCGAACACACTTAAGCTTTCTCTTCATGTGCACTGACGCAAATTCGAGGTTTCGAAATTTGTGGCAAATCTCCACTGGATGATGCAGGTTCCGGTTTGAATGAACCGCTGTACCGTGAGTTCCACCGATACAAGAAAAACATCGTCACAAATATAGCAATGGCTGCCACAACGACAAGCACCGGTATTACCCAGAAAGGTACCACTTGTGGCAGAGAGCGATGGGCCTGAACGCCAGTGGGAAGGAGGCCTGAGTCCGAGGTTGAGTCGGGCTTGGGCGAAGATGACACAACATTTTCTTAAAGTGAAGTAAGAAACAATTAAAACTTTGGGCACTGTGTGACCTATTTTGTTGTCACTCCGCAATTATTTCTTTAAAGTAGACGCAAACATGGTCGCATTTTATACTGACACCTGTTCGATTGAGGATGTACTTATCTTCAAGAAGAATTAGACTCATTTAATTTGGAACTGGTTGCTCCTATTTTCAAAAGGCTCAAAACACATTGTAAACGTAACAATCTCGCCATTGGATTAAGTTTTCGTTTCTGTTTAATCCTGAACGTACTTTTATTTCAAATACGAACAGGACTCCTGACATGACAATGCTATGTATGTTTGTTCTTTGTTATGTTCGAGATTTCTTATGTACATAGTTGTGAGTACTTGCCAGTTTAAAACTTTGGGCTGGCTCGGGTTGATGTGAAATATATAGATGGGTTGGGGTTCAGGGTCCATGACATACCTTTCGGCCTCTCAGAGGTTACCTCCGAACAAATCGAATCCTCATCATCGTCCATTAGATCACAGCCAGATCCACTTGTCTCTGGTATGGTGGACCCATCAATCACAGTTCCAATTGTCTTAAATCGTTTGTCAGTTGTCGTAGGCACGACATGGTCCAGCAATTCCATATTCCTGAAATAAAACTCTCTTAACTCCCCAGTGAAGTTCATTTTTGATACAGACTTGATAAAAACGTCCCTAGGACCGCCAGCCACGTACAGTTTCGGATTAGACCCATCAGCGTTCAGCTGAAATAACTTGCCGTGTATTTCTCCATCAGATAATATATTACCGTCTATCTTTAATGTGACAGCTCGGCCGCGTCTGTTAAACTCAACCCAATGCCATTCTCCGTCGTCGACCATAGCCTCTGTTCCCTCTAAAACATATTCACCTGCGGTGTGGAGACAAATAGAATAGAAATGTTTGTTTAGAGTGATTTTCAATAGAGCGTCGTAAAGCCAAAACCAAAGCAATTACTCGGACCAATCACAACAGACGAAGACAGCTTAGTGAACCAATCAGAATTGAAGTAATTACATACTTAACCGGCGCTAAGCGCGGGAAAATGCGCGCGTGTAACTGGCGGTTGGTTTTAGTTTTGCTTCTCATTGGCGGGGAAAGTGGCGCGAGTTTTGTCAACCAATCACAAATTAAAGCAAAGTGAAACAAAACAAAACCAAACGCTAATTACCTTCGACACTCGATTGCGAACCGCTCTATCATTGGTGATGACAGTGAGATGGGTAAATTTCTAGCGTGGTAAATGATTGAAAGGTGTGGATAACTTAACCCTTTAAACCTTAATATCAGCATGTATATTCTCTCCACTGTTTCCCATATATTTTCTGTGGTGATGAAAGGAGAATTTGTTGAACAATCAAGACCTTTGTTACTTGTTAATCACTTCCTTTTTTCTCACAACCTTTATGTTTGATTGAGCAGTGTTACTGTAAGGAGAAATAAAACATTAATCACTCTTAGGAACACGCAAACTCGGAAAATTCTTCCAACAGGAGTTCAACCTGTGACCTTCCTGTTCCCTACTTCAGGGAATTTCGACCATTAACGTCCATAACAATCAGTCTCCAAGTTACATTCACTCCAATAGATTTGGGTTAACTGCCGTGTGATTGTTGCCAGCTTGGACAACCGAGTGGCTTTTCCGTGGGAACGTGGTTGGCTCCGGCATCACTCAGCTTTCACTCAACCCATAGATGTATGGAAAATTAAAACAAAACATCTGGAACTACGTTTCCTGAACCTTGCGATGGGTGCGTGGGTTGTTTTGCATCCCATTCGAGTTCTATGTGTGTAGACGTGAAGGAGACAACACACGAACTGCTTAACCCTACTGCCCAATGACGCGTCAAGATCTGACCTTCGTTTAATTCCCGGAGACGTTTTTAGGGCTAATTTAGTCAATTTACAATGAACTAATATCGTAACAGAGAGACAAAAAGAACTAAAATAACCACCCAGAAAGAACGCCTTGAATTTGAAATTGACATTTCAATTAAGGAGGCATATTACTGAAATGGCGTGACTGATTGAGAATGAAAGAAAGAATGGTAATCTAAAAGGATAGACACAATCCAGTCGGTCGATCAAATCCTAAAGTATTAACCGTTTAAATCAGTAAAAGCTGCTGGGTAGTAATCACAAAGTTCCTCAGGTGGTGTTTATTATGGTGTATAAGGTAAACTAAACTTAGTCCTGGCTCAACCTAATTATCCTGAAGTGAGTCAGGTTAAATTATCAATGTGACCTTATAATGCATTACTTCGTTTACCTTGGCCTAAATCCACTTCCACTCGTATTTTTCCATGGACCATCTCTATAAGTAGATAATCGTTGGCAGAGTTCGATTGGAGATTCAAAATGATCCCATTCGAGGCATTTGTTCTCAGACCAAACGCTACGTCGCTAATGTTTAAATGTGGTTTTTCCTCTAATGGATCCATATGGAAGATAATATAGCCACTTCCGCTTAGCCAAACTGATGCCACCTCTAAAAAATAAAACAGGGATTTTTTAAAACTTTACTTTAAATGAATGATTACTAATAGATGCTCCAAGAAATCAAAGATTTATTTAATTTACAATGGCTGAGTTTATTCCTTATTTTCCCGTTTTGAGTTTGCCTTTGTTGAACATGTCAGTATTTATCTTGAACGCCCAACTTTAAGTTGGATTTGGCATAACGAGGTTTCCCGCGCTTGGCACCGTATCTTCACTTCTAATTCTGATTGGTTCGTTTCTAGTGCTCAGTGTTCTCGCACGTTTTACTGGCCATGTTTGTAAAAACGCATTTTTTTTTACAGTGCCATTCATGTTCGGTTTTCTGTAGTTGTTTCTTGCAGGGAAGGCTAAAAACTGGCTGAAAAACAAGACGATGACGTGTTAACTGTAATTACCCTTTTACATATGTCTTGAGTAGTTGTGAAGTTGTGTTTAAGTTCCATAAAAATCCTTAGATCTCGCCACCAATAAACAGGTGGTTTATTTTGTGATACTTGGCTACTTGAAGTTCTCATCTCGAAGCATTTAGTTCCTGTTGCACTGTTCTAAAGGACTTAACAATTCCTTAGACAAAGCCCTTTTAAACGAAGACAGGAAATGAGTAAAAGCAAAGAAGAAAACAAATTCCTCAGACTCAATAACTACCCAACAGAATTAACATAATCATGATAAGAGCAAGATAACAAGGACAAATGATTCGTAATTGAACTAGCACCTTTACAACACTGATGCCGATAGCGAGATAGCAAAAAATTGTGTTTATGAGATCGTTGAAATGATTTGCTGCTATGGTAAGGCTGGAGAGATATTGCAAACTAAATAAACCTCTTTCAATTAAAAGAAGATAGAAACATTCGAATATTCCGGCCGTTAATAATTGTTTTCCAAAATGACTGATTATAGAAATACAACGTGATAGAAATGCATGAAATCCCAAATTGAAACTCGGAAAAAATCCGAGCTCCAGATGGGATTTGCACTCACGACCCTCCGCGATCTAGCGTCCGCCTAGATTCCGGAGGGTCGTGCGTTCAAATCCCATCTGGAGCTCGGATTTTTTCCGAGTTTCCATTTGGGGTTTCATGCATTTCAATAGTTGTTTTAATAATTATAATAACAATCCACCTCTTTGGGCTTGATTAGGAGTTAGATAGAGTTACTTCATAGAATATGCTGACAGGAAATTTTAAGGGTAAACTGTAGTCCCTGATTACCTATTACACTCTTAAGGTAGGATTAGGGAAGAATAAATTGTTCAACTGCCATTCATGTTCTGGGAGACGATAACCATGTGGTTTACGGTTAACCATCTCTGTAGAAACGCCTTCTTTTATTCAAGAAAAAAAATTCCTCCGAAAACTGATAACAGCAACCGGCAAAACAAGGAGTAAAATCACTGTGCAATTTGAATCAGAAATCGCCATTGTTTCGTTGGAACAATGAACGGCTAGACTGTTGCCATCTAAGGCAGCCGTGTATAGAATGAAAACATTTGTTTATTAATTAAAGAACAAGAAACATTGAGAGAAATTGCAAGCTTATTCACGACTAACAAAACATGGCAAATGACTTCACTATTTCCGTGTTAAAAATGATAAGTTACATTGCTGACATGTTGGGTTAAATTTTTTTATTGTGTATCTGCTTTTTGCAAAGCAAAACTCATTGTGATTCGAACATGAAACTGAGCCAACCTCATTTCACGCGAAACTCTTAAATACATGCAGCTAACATCACGTGCGGCTAATTATATACCAAATCGTAAATCCTTATTAAACTATACCGTTATAGCGCTAAAATACACACTAGATCTGTTGGTTTTTGAAACGTTTATGCGTTTCAACCTTTAAGATTGAAACAGGTGGTTTTATAGTCGCTGATCGATGGTTTTCCACTCTACTTGGCTTTTCCAATCAAAATTGTACAAGAAGAAAAGGGTGATTGCTTTTTTTTTATCCAAAGAATCCTCTAAAAAAGACTACAAAGGCTCGTGTCCGCTTTGAATGGTATTCAAAAGAAAAACATTATCTGAAGGACATTTATTGCGTGGTGCGCAAAGAGTCTGGTACCCACCTTCAGTGCAGTTGGGTCCTTCGTAACCAGTGCCCCTGCAGTCACAAGCTTCGTCGATACTATCTCCACAGACACCTCCATTCATGCACTGATCACCTTTTGAGCATGGGTGTACGCAATCTTGTGTTGTTCCAGAGGTGTTCTTCAAAGGCGCCTCTTTTAAAGGTCCCCGGAAACTGCTATACTTAACCCCGCTTATGCAGCCTTCAAATCTAAACGTCAGAGACAGAACCAAATTGTCAATTCCCTTGTCCTCGATACAAAAACTACAACTCATTTACTGAACGCAATGTAAAGTCATTCCTTACGTGCACTGTTGCATTGAATGTAGTTCAGATATAACAGATAGATATCCATCGATGCCGCGCTCAATTCTACTTTCAGGTCTGGCGTATTATGACTTGATACTGTTTTTCTGGAATCTGAATTACTTACGATAGCACTATTAATAGTGAGACGTAAAAATCTCTGGGGTCCCTGTATTATGATACATCAGGTGATTGTATCTCTCGAGTCTGTGAGTGAAATCTGAAAGTATGTGCGACCGCTCAGTTGAAACACTACAGTCCAAAATGGTTATTTCAGTGAAAGCTAGAGAGCAGTACTCAGTGCTGTGGGGTTGTCTTTTTTATATGCTGCATGGGATAGTTCTATCTAGCTAGCTTTGAGTATGTGGATGAAACCCAAAAGTGGGACCTTTTAAATGAAAGCGGGCGAAGTGGCTTACATTTACATTAAGAGTCCATAGGTAAACCCAAATGTATGATCATTAAAATGAAAACTACTGGGCAGTACTTTCTGTTCCGTTATGCTGAACAATATGGTCAACCTTGATTTGGAGAATTTGGGACTAAATGCGAAACTTTGGTCGTTATTAAAAGACACTAAGTTACTCCATCCTGAACTACAGTTTGGTTTCGGATACTTTGGAGCCTGTGATTGGATGAATCTTGACTCAGTGTATAACTGTTCCTGAACTGGATGAAACCCAGTAAGCGGAACTTATAATTACCTGTGGGGTGTTCACCATATTGAACAAGTAGTTATAATTTTTGACTCCCGGGATGAAATTCTAAAACGTGACTATTAAATGACAGCCGTTTATGGCAGGACTATCTTGGAAGTTTCCTCGTGTTTTTGACATTGTGCAAAATGAAACTTGACGTTTTTGATTCTTTGTCACACGTATGAACAACACCAAGAAAATTTTATTCAACAAGGAATTTTCAACGAAGACGATGTATTATTCATCGGGGAGGCTGGATTTCAGTTCCAAAACTAACTGAATTATTTATGCGGAATGAATTTATTAATTCTTTTCTTAGGAGTAAAATGTTAAATTTTTCTTTGGGTCGAACTGAGCAAAAAACCTTACTTGAATGAAACAAAAGACTTTTCATTTGAAGTATAACAACTTTCGAGGAGGGTGTGTCCTCAGCTTATTAAATCTTAGCCGATTTCTTCCTTAATATCAGAAATTGCAAATTAAACAAGAACAGTAAAATAATTGATTTAGTCGTGTTCGTAGTTTGGGAATTTTCGGCTCACGCAGCTGTTACTGACAAGACGACAAATTAATTCGTTTCGTTTGATCAAAGAATTACTGTATGTTTTCCAAAAATGATTGCTCGCTGGATAAAAAATCGAAAAATTCATTAACACGAAGGCGTGCGCAGGTTGAAACTCGGAAAGCAAACCTTATTAGAAAAGAGAAGACAGAACCAGCAAATTAGAACTCAGTAGTAGAAAGATAACGAGCGCAATTCTTACCTGTTAATAATGCTCTCATAATATATGGCCGGAAAAGAGAGGTCGTTGAATCGTGTATTCAAGGGTATACGACCAACGAGTAAATCACTTGAAGCTTTAAAAAAACGTTTCCTATAGCCTCTGTAATGCGTGGTGTTGGTGAACTCTCCGTCCACAGTCACCGTGGTTACACTGTGATTTCTTTGGACAGTTGCCTTGTGCCATTTGTCGTCGGCGAGGCTATGACCAACAAGAATTGTTTGTGTTTCCTCACAGTCTCCCATTTTTAGTCTAAGCCTGAGTCTTCCTTCGACCAGCGAGAGATACATGTACTGGCACTGCCCTCGGTCGTCCTCGTAAATCAGAAATCCGTTTTCACTTTTCGTTTTGAAGTGAAACTCCAATGTACCGATTTTTTTCGCGTTCCATCCTTTGAACACGGCGAAGGCTGTTGGATCTTCAGAAAAACGAAGGCCCTTGCCTTCCAGTGCCCCGGTTAAGAAACTGAGTTGAAAAAGCACCACAATTGCTAGCATTTCACTTACGTCCCACTGAAGGAAGGTTCCATGTTAGATGAACAGGACAAACAGGAAAGAAAGAGCGTCAATTCTGCCAGAATCGCTAGGGAAAATCTCTGTCACTTTCCACTACATCGGTGACCAGACGTGTGAGCGGGCCCAGTTAACCAAATCTACCCTTCAAGACAGCAGTGCGTCACTGCAAGTAAGCCTTTGTTATCTTGCTTCTGATTGGCCGACTGAGCGATGTTATCCAGCTATAGTACTTATCTGCCCATGGTTGCGGCGGGAGTTGAATTCAGTGAGCTGGCGGTTGTAGAATAAATTGAATGAATTATAGGCCTCTGGATTACGTCACTGTTACTACTACGTGCTGAAGAACAACTAAACGATTTCTTACAAATGTTTTTGTTCATGCATAGATAGCAAACTCAAATGGCGAACCAAAACGCTGTTCATGTTTACTGTTTCTTTTGTCCGCTTTAATTTTAATTTCTTTTTGATGGGCGTATGGGATGACCTATTTTTCTGCGGATGTCTTTGTGTTCATTATCAGAATGAAAACCAGTATCATTACCGAAACGAGATAAAATTATATGCACCTCTTCTTAATGCGGTGGATGGGAGAAATGGTTCAAATATATCACAATACAGACATTACACTGACAAACTTAGTGGTACAAATGATTATCCAGATAAACTGTAAAAAAAAAAAAACTAAATTAAAAAGTCAACATTTACGTTTAAAATCTTACTCCTTGCTAGAGGATCACTAAAAATTTTATGAACTTACGTTTAAAAGCAAGATCGTCCGAGGTTTTGGTCTTTAGGCTGACAACTTTGAGAATAAATTAAACTACAAATATAAAAGATCAGAGACTGACCGGCTAAATCTCAGAAAAGGAAGCAAGTAGTTTTCATTGAGCTTAGCCGACTGAGTGCACCGTAAAACGACATGTAGAAAGGGACCGAAACAAGATTTTAAATTTTTCTTTAAATTTTCGTCCTTTTGTTTCGAGCTTTGTGTATCGTTTAAGTTTCTTTTCTCTGTATTTTGCACGCATTTTACGCGTGCAAGGTCATGGTGGGTATGCTCTATTAATTAATTAAATGATAAAAATAATTATCCGTCGCAGTCAATGGTAGTAAAAACTGAAACACTACAAAATTTACGCTACAACTTTTTACACGTTCACCGAAATTTATCATTTTAACGGACGGTTGCCATGTTAAACTCAAGTGAAATTGTCTTGAAATCGTATGAAATGGAGAAAACTGTACGTAATTTGGGCCCGAAATCACTTAAAATTTTCTGCCTTAAGTGAGAAAGATATTCATTTATTATAAGTGCAGAATTTCGCAGGAAAGGCATTAAGAAATGAATTATGAATAACAGAGAAAACCAAGTTTTAAGTATAGTCCATGATTAAAGCCAAATTTAATTTAATCATTACTTTTAAAAAAAGGCTGCAGCAGCCAAAAGCTGATAATTAAAAGCTAGTTTTCTCTTCAGTCGTAGCCATACATCGTAAAATGATTTTGGTGCAGTACTAAACTGAGTAATTGATTATCTTCATTACAAGCTCAAGAGCACGTCTCGCGTTGTCCAGGTGGTTCTTTTTTTGCTCGTAAGGATGTAAAAAGGAGAACCAGTTGAAATGCATCTAACTCAGTTAATTCATAACACTTCTTCTGTCAGGGTCGGATGCTTTCCCGTGAGGTCCGCCAGCTTTAGCCGACTGCTGTTATCCCATTTTTGGAAATGTACTTTACTAACTTCATAATTTTTTTCCACATTAAGTGGGGGAGGGGGGTCTGGACCCCCCCCCCCGCCCCCTCTCCCCGCCTGCGCGGTCCCTGAGAACTCTGTGCTCTGGACCCCTTCCCGCCATCCATCTTGTTGCTTTGTACTGAGGAGTTACTTCCTGTGATTACTAGGATGGTGAACATATCATTATAGAGCATGGTTACTCCGCTGATAAATGGAAAAAGGCATTAGTGCATCCTCTGCTCAAAAAATCTGGTCTTCAATTGATAAACAAGAACTTTCGGCCTGTGAGTAATTTGCAGTTCACCGATCCAAACTTATAGAGAAGGCGGTCGCTGTACAATTACAGGAGCACACGCGAGTCAATGGTTTGTTTCCAGAATTACAAAGTGCTTACTGCCAACATCACAGCACTGAGACGGCACTACTAAAGGTGAATAACGATCTGATGGCGATGGATAAAGGTCAAGTTACGTTGTTGGTGCTTCTCGACTTAAGCTCTGCATTCGACACCGTCGAACATGAGATCCTTCTAGAACGATTGAGGTCTACAGTTGGGTCGCGCGGGAAAGCTTTTTCATGGGTTTTGAGAGTTACTTTGAGGACCTGTCGCAGCAGATGTTGCTTAATGGGTCTCTCTCTAAGCCATTTGATTTGATGTGTGGAGTGCCCCAAGGGTCATGCCTGGGCCCGCTTTTATTTACCACTACATGAGTAAGCTGTTTCAGATTTTAAAACACCATCTGCCCTCCCTTTACACATATGCGGACGACACTGACAGTTGTATTTGCCATTTAAGCCATCTGCGGACACTTTCAATGAAGCTGAAACTGTATCTGTTATGCAGAAGTGCATAACATATTTGATGTCCGAGCATGCTTTTATTAGTAGTAGATTGGACTATTGTAATAGCCTTTTATATGGAATTCCATAGTAACAAACTAGGAAACTGCAACGTGTTATATGAATGCAAGTGCAAGACTTATTTATCGCGCCCCCAAGTTCTGTCAGACAACACCTCTGCTCGGAGAATTACATTGGTTACCAGTGCGCGCCAGAATACATAATAAAATATTTTTGAGAACTTACAAAATTTTGCACGGTTATAATCCTAAGTACCTTTCAGACGTAGTTAGCATTCAATAGCCTTCGTGCTATAGCTTAAGATGTAATGACAATGGTCCCTTGCTTGAAAAACCATTTGCGAAACAAAAAAGGAGGGGCCGAGCATTTCAGATAGCTGCTCCCTCAAGGTCTGCACGGGAGGAATCTTTTAAGACTATAATCAAAACATTTTTATATAAGGAATCATTTCAGCTATCTTAGTAATTTTCTTTTAATCCATTAATATTTTAGAAGTTCTTCTACAGTGGTTTCACTCTCGGGGGACGCTGTCACAAAATTAGAGACGTTTGTATGGATTTTGAGCTGTGTTTCAAGGTCTATAACTTGGTCTCTGTTCAACCTAAAAGAATCAAACTTGGTCAAACGACTAAACTCAATGTCATCTTTCATGTGATGGTGTCAATTTATCGATTACTTCAAAATTTGAAACTCGCCCCAGTTCCCTTTTGAATTTCGGAATGGCCAATTGCGTGGCTGACGAAGTGAACAGGCTGTGCACCACAAACCTTGTTAATCGCATATATGAAGAAATATGAAGACAAAAACGGCCCGATGCAGATGCCTGGCGTGTCCAATCCAATCATTGGCGTGGGGTTAATCCGAATTATTTTGAAATAACCATAAGACAAAGGGAGCCCACCGCTGAATTTATAACGACTGGCATAGCGAGTATAGTTTTCTGAGATTGGAGTGGCGAATTTTAAGCTAAAATTCGGCTTAAAACTTCGGCGTATGGGATACGAACTTTCTGCAGTCGGCAGTCCGCGATATCTTCGTGTTTTTTGAACATGCTCCGCGCGCTTTTTATCCTGCAAACGAGGCTTGGTAAACATGGCGGAAGGTACACGGGTGAGAATTCCAAACAGTGCAGTCATATTTAAACCCATTATTGGGAGCTGTTAAAACTTATTGCACACGGTCTAGATACTTATTCATATTTATGATACTTTCAGGTTATTTGCCTTAAACTTTGCGTCGCGTTGCCGTTGTTTTTCGTTGTGTATTACATGGTGGCGTCGTTACTAAGTGGAGCTTTTAAGTGAGTGAAATGAGTGCCGTGGTGATTTTTTTTACATAAATACTGTAAGGATACATAGTGGCTTTGTAAATTTATAGTGTTTTAAAATCTAACAGTAAGCACTGCGGGTGTGTGTTTAAAACTACGTGACGAAATCATCGAGTTCGTACGTGGACCGGACACAAATTTTGTGTCCGGGACACAAAAAATGTTTCTGATTTTGTCCAGAAATATTTTGTGTCCGCTGTTTTGTTTGCGTCGGACGTTGTCTGTGCATTCCTTCTTGCGTTCCAACAGCTTTCTACAAATGTTTGGGAGATATGGATGATTGTAACTCGCAAACGTTTGCTAGTGGATATTTTTCTCACTTGCAGATTATCAAAATCACTTGCATTTTACGAGTTTGCGAGAGTTAATTTCGAGCCCTGTGGTTGGTAAAACCTCGGAAAGACTTTCAGTTTATGGCTAAACTGCAGAATCACCCGGTCACTTATTTGCTTGTGAAAAGTGTGTATTGTTATGTCTCATTTTTCAAACGATGCCGCTACAAGGAGAAAATAGTGGTCAGACGTGGACGGATATTCTGAAGTTACTCTCGTGTTGCAACATAATTTGACCCTATCCTGTTAATCCAATCAAATTTCAAGGATCAAATTTCAACAGTTTTAAACAAGGCCAAAACAGCTTTCAGTGGCAGCTAATGCTCAAACTCAAACTTTAAATTTGGTAGTCAGGGTAATGCCTGCTACCACATAGCCATTGTGCCCAATGTGTGGTTGTCAGCTCATTTAATACACATTAATTAGTGGGGTATTAATATTCTTGTCACAGTAAAGCTACATTCCACAGGCCTCTCATTTTTCTTATGTATTTGACACAGATTGAACCTAAACACCCTCAGATAGTACAAATGATTGCATTCAAGTTTACTAGAACATTAGGTAATTTTAAGAAAGGAAACAACATTTTTATAGAGCAAGGCCTATTACGGCAGTTCTTCTGCCATCGTCAGTTGGAATATTACACAAAGTATATGGTCAATACATGTATATAGTGTAACAGAGAACTATAATGATTGTAATAACAAGAAAACATGAAAGGTAACCATACAAATTCCAATGTTGTTCCACTGTCATTTCTTCAAAATACGATAGGTTAAGCAATTTTGATGGAAAGATCCCCTTTGATTTTGAAAGCTGCTGTAGTGTGGAAGATGATAAACAAATGGGTGAGTTTAGAAATTTAATTTTGTTCCACTATCAGAACACCAGAAAGAGTAAGAAGCACAGCTAGGTTGGCTCATTGTTCCAGATAATGGCGCCAGTTCTAGTAGACATGGGTCTTCCCAAATTTTCTTACTTAACAACTCGGCCAGTGTGTTGGATCAGGGAGGCTGAGCTTTCTCGGGATTTGACCCAGCAACCCACTCTGTAGAACATTGTTGGCTGCTCGTGCTGTTTCAAATCATTTGCTTAGCTGATGCCTGTCAGTGAATAGCTAGGGAAAGCATGGATCACCTCCATATTATTGTCTTGTCATTGTCAAAAGCTCAGAAAATTATTTTAATGCACCTCCTCTTTTTTTGAGGTGGTTTTTTCCCGCCCTCTGATTCTTTTGCAACCAAATAATTAACAATTTGCCGGTTTAAGTGGTGGATACTTACCTCCACTGAGGTGAATAAATTGTTTTAGTATATACCACACAAGCTGAATAACTAGCATTTAATCAAATAATTTCCTCTTGGAAACTGAAATGGGAGGCTGTTTTGTTTCTCTTCGGCTGCTCGGAGATGAATTTATAGTACTTTGCTAATCACCTCCGAATTAACCAATCAGAACGTGCGAAAAGCACTGTTCACTTGTGTGGTATATACTACTATTATTATATCTTTCAGTTAGTATGCACACTGTGATTGGTCAATTTTGTGGGCCGTACTTCACTGTACGCCCCACTGAATATAATAAATATCTTACTAACCTCCTTTTCTTGGTCCATACTGTAAGTTATGTATCCTCGTTCCTTCCCGTTGATTTATGGCCTGTGCGCTTGGGCCATTATAAAGTAAATGGGGAAAAACTTGGTCTCTAACTTACAGTACGGACCAAGAAAATTAAATGGTCTCACATCTTGGTGTTGCCTGAGAATTAGTAAATGTATTTATGTTAAATTTATTGTTCACCATTCATCAGTAATGTGAGTCTTTCTTTTTTTTTTTTTTTCAGTAACACTTCTGTCTCTCCTGTTGACATATATCATTACCACCGGTATCTATGTAATCTTCCTGAAGAGGCAAATATGGGATTATGCTATAACAGTGGGACTTTTTCACCTTGCCATGTCTTGTGCTGGTAAGAGTGTATTGTTTGAGTATTTGAAAGAGTCATGTTTGAGAGAAACTGAACTTGAAGTATAATAGGAATCCCAATTTTCAGTTTTGTTGGACAGAAGTCACCATGTTAGCTGGTTTTAATTTAGGGACCTAATTCATATGCAAGCCTGCAAATAATTGTTGTCCATATGCATGTCATTTGTCAGGCCAGGGTCAAGTTTGGGCTGGACAAGAGAACAGTCTGGTCAAAAAACCCTGGTCAGATAAGCTCTAGATAAGAAAAGACGCAATGAACATGACATTTGTGTTGCTGTATGTAGGGGTTTTGAGTTACAACGGTTTGAAATAAAGGTTTTCGGGAAATCAACGGGTTTAATTAAAATGAAAGAAATTACAGCTGTATAAGTATTTCACAATCAATTCAAAATACAGCCTGTTGTAGTGTTGTATTCTTTCTTGTTTGCCTGCCTCTTGAGTCAAACTGATGTGATTTCAGCGATTTATCCTTTCCTTGCTATGCTTTGTGTTGTTGAAGATTATTTTTAGCAATGTGAAGTTGCATGATCTGTTGCATAAGCAGATGTCCAATCACAAAGCATGTAGGAAACCTAACCATTCAGAAATGGATACAGAAATTTCTGCAAACCAGAACAAGCTTTTGAGAGCTGTTATGTTCACTGTCTGCGACGCAGGCTATATGGCTCCTGGAAAATCTTTCTGAGGCATTGAAAAGTTGTGGAAATTTGTTTCAGAAAAATGTTATGAACCTTGATGAAAGATTGTAGAACTCTGTGATTGAACTTGTGTGATGTTTGTGTTGGCAAATTGATACAGTGTTCACGAATTACTCCTTTTGGATTTATAAAGCAATAATAATCAAATAGTAGATATTAAAACAAGTGGGCAACTATCAAAGTTGAGAAACAAATTGGTCAATATTCTTGCAGAGGTTCTTGTAACTACAGTAAGTTAGCTTCTCTGACTGTTTGTCAATTTCAGTGATGCAGGCTTTTCCTACAAACTGGCAATGGTGGATTGCATTTTGTAAGTTTTGATGTAGCACAAGTTGTTAAATTACATTAATTTTATTATTAATCCTATGTGTATCATATGCCAGAATTAGTGATGATGAATGGTCATACATTTTTGCTTGAAATTGAATGTCATCTCAGGTTCTCAATAATATTACTTTTGCAAGCCTAAAAGAGACCTGAAGGTGTTACTGTAGTTTTTTATTCATTTGTCAGGAAATGTTGCATTTTATGCATGGAAAGTCTTTGCTTCATCTTCAAATCTTCAAATGTATCTGTTTCACTTATCCAGGAGACAAAATAAAATTTAGTATCAAAAGCAAATTCCTTCTCTTTTGCAGTATCTTGGTGAAATTTGTTTTTTTCATGTGGCTGCTTTGATGATCATAATTTTGCTGTACATTGGGATTTTATGCAGTGGTCAGCAAAAAATGTTTAACAGGAATTGAAGGAGCAACAAATTGTACAATTATTGTATAATTTGTACATTGTGATGGATTGTTGTGAGGGAATGCTGTTTAAACTGAACAGTAAGTTGTTAATTGGCTATGCTGATGGATGTACAGTTGAAAAATGGAATTAAATTCACTGTTTTGTTTTTGAAGTATTTTGTAAGTACTTGTTATATGTAGTTACCTGTATATGTTATATCTCATTAGACACCTACCAAAAAAAGAGTTTTTCTTTATTTTGAATAAACCTTTTTCAGTATCATCAGTGGTTTTCATGGCCCTGTTTGGTGAGCTGTTGAACAGAAGCTGTTTCAACCGATTGCAAGAAGTAAGCATCAGTCCACAGAGCAATATGATCACATGACAGTCATGCATGCATATGTAGCTGATAATTATTATAAATTATTTATGTTTTAAAAACAGGGCTTGAGATGAACTTTTTCAGCTTTATACTAGCCCAGTGGCTATTGACAGGTTTGATTCATTGGCCAAAATGCATTTTTTATTAGACAGACTTGTTTCTCAACCTGACTTCCCAGGACCCTTTCCTTCCTAGTCCCCCCCCCCCCTTCCCCCATGGGACAGTAAGGAGAGGACCCTGGGATCTGGAAGACAAGCATACCTTCGTAGTTTTTTTTTTTGACTTTTCAGTTACCGTAAACACCGGCGTATAAGCTGCACTCGCAGAGAATTTTAAGTACTTGCATAAAGCAATAAATTATATGATGTTTATTACAACTGATGTTTTAAATTCTGCACGCTCTAACTCAATGTTCATTTGGTTTCCCCTGGTCCTTCAGTGCTCAGAAACTGAAAAGTAACACCCAGTAACCAAAGCATAACTTTTTAATACTAGTCTGTGGCTAGTTGACCACCATTAGTCTCAAGCATGGTCAAAATATAATTAAATAAAATCCACTTTAGTTGTCAGTGCCAGATGAGATTGGGCATCTCTGCATTCAAGTTGTCTGTACACTGCTAAGCTACTTTTAGTTTGTTGACCAAGAGATGTTAGGGTGCTTAAACAAATTATATATGCATTTTTTGAGCAATGGACGGCAGCCGGAAGTAGATGTTTGGCAGCGATTTTAGACAAATCTTAGAGTGAATCATCTCCATAAGAGTAAAGACACTTGGTAATGTAAATGTGTTACCGTCAACGCAAGTTAAAAGAGAGAAGGCCTCACTTCTGGTTGTTGTCCATTGCTTAGAAACGCAGGTGCTTAAGTTCCCTATTGCACTATCTGCTCTGACTTAGAGGTTTTTACAGTTTGTGTTAGCACCCACAAAATGTGCTGTAGCTACAACGAGTTGCAAAAATACTTGAGACACTGTACGCCATTTGGCCTTGAATGACGTTTCCATGATCTTCCGCTTTCCCTCCCCCTCCTATCAATGTTGTTAACGGTGCAGCACCATGCTTGAAACTTTGAGGAACAACTTTGAAAGGGGGAGAGGGAGGGGGTGTGTATTGTATCTCACAGATTTGTTGGCGGCAGCATTTTAGAGAAGGAAGAGACGTTTTTGATGGCGAATGTCTCAACAATTTTGCAACTGGTTGTAGGTCGATTGCTGCCTTCACCTGAATAGGGAGTCAGTATCAAGTTATCAAAAGTTAATATTTTTTATTAGTAAGAGGAAACAAAATAATTATTGTAATTAATAGTGCTTTCCTCTTTAATTCTTTAATGCATTTCAGATGGCCTGTCTAAGCTACGAGAATAATAGCTTAAATTTAAATCAATGATACATGTAAATATATAAGCAAACTGTAAAATGTTCACTTTTTTGACATAGAAATATTGTAAAGCGCCTAGGGCAAGCAGTGTTTAGGCGATATAAAAAAAATTGTATTATTAAAATAATACTAGTGCTTCTTGCCTTTAAAAATTATGCAAGAATATGCATTATTATTATTATCTATTTTTAAATACAGATGAAAAAAGCATTGATATGCTTAAGTTATTAAAGGTAGCAAAACAAAAATATGCCAGAGTGGAGATTAGGTAGCAAGTGTGTATAATAATTAAGTTGTAAACATTTTGAAAATAAAATAAACATGAAAGGGCCATTTTGAAATGCTCAGTAGTTTGTTAATACTATGAGCTGTATCAGTACAACACAGGAAATGATTTTAAATAGTTGATCTTGCAGATAAAAGAACAGAAAACGTTTCTATAGTTAGTGCCTTCTTGCTTCCAAAATTTATATTGTGTACATATAAAACCAAAATTAGATTACCGTAATCTGTTAATTTTACTTGTAGTGATTATGTCTACTCAATGACGTACTAATGTGATCAAGAATAAGTGATATGAAGTTCATGATCATTGAGAGTAAGGTTATAATGAAACACGTCGGAACATACCGTAACCCAGATGTATCTTCTGTCATGTACTAAGAATCCCCACTAATTATTACAAATATCACGTCACTACCGGTACAACCACCACCACCACCACAACAGCATAGATGTTATTTTTAACAATATTATTGTAATAACAAACTCAGGGCCTTTTGCATCCTGCAGTTAGCTTGGCTATTCTGGGCAGGCTACTTAAACTAAGACTATAAACAATAAGCTCACAAGAAAATAATGACAACAAAAAGCAGATGCACATAGACAATAATACATGTATACAGGGCTATCACTAATATTTAAAGTTGGTGGCGATATTCAAAAAATAGCCGGGGATTCGAGTTGCTGCAGTGAAGTCAACATGCTGGTTTTATATCAAAGTAGCTGGGGATATACCTAAAACTACGAGGGGAAATCCCCGGCCATGAATGAAAGCCCTGATGTATATTCCTTTAGCCCGAGAGAGAAATAGAGAAAATAAAAGGAGAAAAAAGAATTTAAAAAAAGGTAAAACAGAAAGCTAATTTTAAAAGTTGCAAACAGGTGCTTAGAAATATCAATATAACCAACTGCAGGCTATAATAGCAAGTTGTTATTGCCAGTACACTTGTGAAGATTAGAGTTGAAAACAATGGCTCAGCTTGTGCATTTTGGCAAAAGTTGGCAAAATTTTGTCGGAAACAAAGACATTTCACTTTAAGTGACAGTCTTTTACATTTATATTCTCATGACCTGTTATGGTTGATCAGCAGGAGATGCTTGTCATCATTTAGTTTAGTATGTGGACATTTAAGTTAAAAGGTAACTAGAAATTTTGGTGAGTCAAGAATAATATTCTTACTAGCTATGTGGCCATAAAATAAATATGGTCCTATATTTCCAAAGTGATAACCAGTCAGTTGTTGGTGAAAGGAGATTAAGGGTGTGTTCCTTTGAGATGATCCAGATCAGCAACAATGATCCATTATCACTTGGATCCAGTGCATCTAAGGAACTGAGGAATCTTTTTCCAGAGTGGATTCCATGGTTCCTTTGATGCATCAGGATCTAAGTGATCTTGCATCATTGATCCTGATTTTAAGAGCAAATCTTACTTAACTATAAAATTATACCCTCAACACTTTGCACCATGCCTTCAACTGAAATAATTATTCAGATGGTCAGAAGGCTGAGGCATTCCAAATACAGTACCGGTAACTTCTATTATAAAGGAACACAGTCGTGTTCATGCACATTGTAGATATATATCTTCCAAAAGGATAATTCATTACTAGTAAAGGAGACGAAAAACTACAGCTGTAATTTGTGCAGTAAGAATTTGCACTGTGATTTATTAGCAGTTGTTCAACGTTAATCATTGCACAATATTTACATTAAAAAATCGACAACCTGAACTGTACATAATCAATTATATTGACCTTGCAGCATAATGTGACTGTCAAGAGGAAAAACTTAAAAAATAAACCAAAAGAAAACAGTTTTTTTATTCATTCCTTTTTTGCTTAATGGGATTTTTCTGAACTTGAAATTAATAAAGCGGTTTTTGATGCAGATCTCTACGTTTTTATTTTCCAATGAAACCTGTTTACACTAGAAAGAAATGTGCATGATTATTTTGAAACTTTGTTGAGACTAGGCAAAATTCAGTCTTTCAGTTCTGCTCATTACCTAATGCTGATAAAGATTCCCACTCAGTCAACCAGAGGTGACCTGACTTTTCGTCCAGTGATTGGTGGTGTGTATGTTTTAGCTGCCTGTGCGGATGCAACTTGTGCTGGAGAGCGAGTACCTTGTGTGTCACTAAAGGGCGCATTCTCCATGGTGGGAACATGAGAGGAATTTTTAATGGTGTTGAAAACTTTTCCTGTATTCATCATGCTGTGAGGAACCTCCTTCATTTTCTGTCGCACTTCCATGCTCCTGTTATCCAGAGCTAACGAGTTGTTCTTGATTGCCAGGTCTTCGTTAATCCTCTCTAAATTACTTCGCAGAGCTTGTAGAGCATTCTCTGCCTCTCTGAGCTTCTCATTCAGTGCGCGAATTGAACCACTGATTTCAGCGACTTCATGGCACATCTGGTACTGGGGCTGGTCCCGGCACAGCTCAACATTGGGCCTGTACGTTCTGTTCTCCAGACGTGTTTGTGCAACCTTGAGGAAGAGTAATAAGTAGACATATTGGTCATTCCAATGCAGCTAATCTGACTATATAGAGAAGAGCCAGTATCTTACTTTCTCACCCACTCTCACCATTTTACACTTGCTATTTTTTTAAAAGTTACAACCTTTGTTTTCTCTGTGGTCTGTGACTACACACTGTTTTTTTGAGGAATGGAGCGCTTGGTTTTGAAATACGTTTGGTGAAGTTACATGCACATTTGGTATCTACAACCTTCAGTGATGAAAATTATGTAATATTAAATTACTAACAGAATAATTCATGCTTTAAATTCCTTCCACAGTGTGGTTGATTATGTAATTATTTTAATTTGCAATGTCAAGTAATCACATACCATCATTGGTGCATTCTTGGCATCAATGGCTTCCTTGATTCCTTTGATGTCATTTTCTAGAGTTGAGATCTCTTGCATTGTCTGGGAACAAAAGTAACAATATAACTATTAAGAAATTCATATGGAATTTTATGTTCTTGGCACAAAACTCCACAAAAAAAGCAAGAAAATCTCAACACAGTCATCTTTATTATTTGACATGTCATTATTCCTGACAACTTACATGTATGATCATGATTATTAATCCAATTTGATTAAAACACACTACATGTATTTGATTAATACACTTTAACCCTTTAAGCCCTAAGGGGTCTCCCTTTGAGGAGTAAAATCGTCTGGCGTTAGACAGAGTAAAATCTATAAGTGCCATTTGGCACTCTCAGGGGTTAAAGGGTTAATGGGGACATAGTTTTTGGGCGAAGATGTTGTTAACCCTTTAAGCCCTAAGGGGTGTCCCTTTGACGAGTAAAATCGTCTGGCGTTAGACAGAGTAAAATCTATAAGTGCCATTTGGCACTCTCAGGGGTTAAAGGGTTAAAGCTGCAAAATATTTACACACTTCAACTGATAACACACTGACTTGTCATAAAACCTGTAATTAGTATACTATTCTAAATGCTGCTTACATTTTGTTGTTGCCACTCCAACTCTGACTTTGCTTGATTGGTCTCATGAATCCTCTTTCGGAATGCATACTCGGTAGCTTGCCGTTGAGCTTCAAGATCATTGGCTGTCTGTTGCAAGGTGGCAAAGATGGCCTCCCTTAGGTGCTTGGAAGCCTTCATTTCAGCTTCAGCACGTAGCTTGTTATAGTTTGAGAAGGAATCCCAGGTTTCAGGGGCAACACTTCCCTTTACAGTACGGGTTGGATTAACCTGGAAGCCAATGTTTGCCGAGTTGTTGTTTAGTAGGTAACATTCCCCATCAAGCTCCAGAGTAGTGTGTTTGTCTGTTATGTCGAGGTGAAGCTGATGGCGAGCTTCTTGCAGGAGACTGAAAACAAATTGTTGGGAAATTACATGGCAGTCACTAAGTAGCTCATCAGGGATACTAAATTCAAGAAGCATGTCCAAAGCAAAAATCCATAGGTAGATTGAAGCAAACTGCTACATTGAAAGGCTAGCAAAAACTGTATGTTGAAAACAACAAAAACACAAGATGAATTTCACAACAATAATTGTTGTGAGATTCATTTTCTGTTTTCTTTTAATTATTAGTGCAGTGAAAAACATGGAAAACTCTCCTTTAATACTGTTTCTACTGCCATTGTTACCCTGTATTGATTCAACATAATTATTACACATGTCATTATTTTTGTTATTATGATAGTATTAACATTTTATGCACTTACCACAGTTGTTCAAAGGCTTCACCGACTTTCTGTTGCAAGAGAGCTTTTGCCCCTTCGATTACTTCTACCTCCTAAAATTGGATTCAATTGGAAACATTACTGTACACTGTAGTTTGACTGTTTCTAACAGATGAATTATTAATTCAGAGCTGGCGGGAGAAAGCAACTTACGAGAAGTTTGTGAACAGCTGAAAGAAAACTAAAAACTGATGAATTTTTGTTGGAGTTACATCTCTGAATTAACTAAATTAAACATTGCTAAGAGCATTCATGTGTTAGCGTCATGGGAGCAATTTTAGAATATTAGTCTCTTCTCTCTCTTTCTCTTACGTCTGGACAAAAAAGCTTAATTATTTTCATATTTTCTCACCTTATGAAGTTGGGCTTCCACTTCGTCTCGAACAAGGTCAATATTTTGCCGGTTTTCCCGCAACATAAGGCACTCTAAAGTGATGTCTAGAGGAACTTTCTTTGCTTCAAGCGAACGTTCGGTCCTTTCCTTTTCTTGTTGCAACAGAGCGATCTCGTCGTCGGTTTCGGCAAGACATCTTTCCAAACTTCTCTTCCAGCTATTAATGTCGTATATCCTCTTTTCAAGCTTGGTGTTACTGTCGTGTTGGGTCCAGCGAGTATGGTTTTCTGTCTCGTTCCTGAGAAAGCGGCTTTCCTGTCGAACACGATGCGAGGCATCGCGTTGTCTTTCAGCATTTGTCCGTATAATCGTGTTCGACGTGTGCCAGTCCGATACTGCAAAGCGGGGAGGAATTTTAGGATCCGTCAAAGCCATATTTTTATATTAGTTGTTTCTTGTAGCGCAATTTCCCGAAAAAAAAAACCCTCACAGCTGAGGAAGACGAGGAATCAATGAGTGTACACAGTTACCACAGAAGCTTTTCATCTTATGTTTTCTGTTCCCATAGCAACTTTAAAACCGGGGAAGATTGG
The DNA here is from genome assembly GCA_948470475.1 of Galaxea fascicularis. Lineage (NCBI taxonomy): Eukaryota > Metazoa > Cnidaria > Anthozoa > Scleractinia > Euphylliidae > Galaxea > Galaxea fascicularis. Next base: position 2,331,110 of record OX419345.1, on the reverse strand, counting down.
GAGCAGTAATCACCAGATTCTCGCGGTAGTGTGAACTTGGTATGCCTGTTGTTTTCGTCTAATTCGACACGAAGTTTGAAAGGATGTTCGTTTCGTGGGCAATCACACATTCTCTGTCCCATATCTCATCGAAACAACACTTAAATGATATTTCCTAGTAAACTGCAGAATACCTTGGATGTGATTAGGGTGTGTTGTCCTTTGTCTCGTTGACTTTAACGGCTAGCGAAACCGCTACAAGAAGACAATAGTGGTCAGAACTGGCAGAGTATTACACAGCCAATCGAAAGTGCTGACCCATACAGAGCTAACAGATCGAGGAAATTCACTCATGTCACTTAAATTGTATCGTATTTCAATTCGAATTCAGTGTGATTTACATGTGATAAAACCAGGGGGTGAGGAACAACTACAGATGGGTCATCACAGTTTATGGCTCTTCAACTATCATCATGATTATTATCGTCACTGACTATAATACGCCGTTTATCCATCGTTTAATATAATAGTTTAAATGGAGGCGCCCTTTTTATTAAGTCAGGAATAGCTTGCTCGATTCTTCGATGAAGCCGGGAAGTTGAGTAATTACAAGCATCTGATGCATGAGCTATGAAAAATAGCGAATGACATTTTTCAAGCGCACATCACATATAATACTTATTCCAGAAGCCTTGAAATCCCTGGTTGTGTATCGATTTACATTTGCTGGAGGCATTGGTGAGACGTCGCGCCTGGCATTTTTCAACTCGCCTGTTTGTAAACAATAATGTACTAACGGCTGAATGTTTAAAAGTTTTAGACTCGGCCAAAACTACAAGTTGTCTTAAGGTTAAAAGATGAGATCTACATTATCCGCTTACAGCCAGAACTAAAACGCACAGTTACATCTACATAACTAATTTCTGCCTCTCATTATTGACTTCATCATGTGATTATCGCTCGCGCGCGCACGTCAGTGAACTATGTGGAGTGACTCAATTGTACTGTAACTGTAATTTGAATTCTCAATTGTCAACGTATTTAGATTGTAAGGTATACAAACAGAGGAAAACACAACAACGCATTAAATTGGTGATGGCACGAGTCACGCCGTAACATCATGATGTCTTTAAAAAGTTGTCTCGTGAGTTTAAAATTCATTTAAGCTCCAAACATTGCACAAAAATGTATGATATTCGAAACAAAAGCCAGCTGAGTAACTCATATGGGTGATGTTTTTTACTAAAACTGCAAATTACTTTGCAGTTTTTGGAAAAAGTCTTTCCTGAACAAAGCTGGTCGAGTAATAAAGAATTGAGCAAATTTTTTTGTGGTCAACGTGACTAATGCGTGGATTTCAAAGTGCAGATATGAAAAGTTCACGAGACGAATTCAAGAACGGCTAAGAGAAGTTTGTTGGGTAATAATTTGTTGAAAGCGCAGTAACGCACATATTGATTTTGACGCGTTCGCTTGCGTGTTTGCAGTGGGGTCTTTCTCAGTGAGGGTGACTCTTGTCCTGGGTAAGTTAACAGCTTTCACCAACTACATTCCATAGCTTGTGTTCCCTAACTCTGCTCACAATCTGTTACTTTCGCACGTAAAATTCAACCGTTTATCTTGATTGCGGTTTATGCAAACCATCGTCTTTATACCGCAAAGGAATAGGCCATTTCCGAGTTCATGTCTGCCTCCTCTTCAAAGCGAGTCTAAGTGCGAAGTTTTTGTTATGAAAATTAGTTTTCATTCATATGTAAAGTAGAACTAATTATCATCACAAAAACTTCGCACTTAGACTCGCTTTGAAGAGGAGGCAGACATGAACTCGGAAATGGCCTATTCTGGATGATTTCCATGTCGGCGGCTGGCGTAAGGCGATACTGACTGAGAAGACACTGCATATATTCTTATGATTCATGATCAGCTTTTGATCAGAAGCTTGTTAATGGCCGAAATGTCGTATTTTTGCATCTAATTTAGTTATTCATTTAAGAGATGGTAGCAGTTTGGACTTTACTGTTAAGGTATCCAGCATTTCGGGTACGCAGTTTCTGTCCAATTTGAATCAGTGGAGGTAAATTGACGATTTCGCAACAAACTAATCAGCGGTTCAAATGGAACTCATGCAACAGGCGGTGATCACGGGAAGATGCAATCCCCCATGTGTAGATGAGTGCTTTGTTTTGCTTCCGCACTGGTTGAAAGACAGTTGCCAATTTCGCCATCCAACCACAGAGCACAGTGAGACAAAACTTAGTACTCTTCTCACCCTGAAATAATTGAATCACTGGTGAAATCTCTGGTGAAAGCCTTAAAAGTCTTACATGATAAAAGTTTACTTTATCATACCAGAATACTTTTTTTCTGTCATTTTAGGCCGTTCCTTGAACATTAAACTATGGGTACTAAGTTTGCCTGCTTGTTACTGATCATTCTGGTGGCTTCACCAGTGTGTTGTAAATGGATACGTCGCGTTAAAACTGGAATGGAAGATGGAAAGACAATCTATTTCTACGAAAGACTTTTTCGAGGTAACTTGAAAGATGCTCTTTAACTATCGGCAGTGACTTTTCATCTTTAGCTTGCGTTTTTTTGGAATTACGTCGGATTATATTACTTCCGGTCTACAGGGTTTCTCCGAGACTGATTTGATTTAAATAACTGCAGGTGACGTATAATGGTCATCAGCTAGCATTCTAAGGTCGGGACACACTAGGCGACAAGTCGCTGCGATAGGTCTCTGCGACAAGTCGCTCCGTGTGTACTGTCTGCAAAATAAGTCGCGACAACGCTGCTTTCGCTGGTTTTGTCTCTGCGATCAGTCGCGCGAATTCAAACTGGTTTGAATTCATGCAGCTGATCGCAGCGACAAAATTCTGCCGCAGCGACAATGATTTTCACAAAAATTCACCATGTCACACGAGGCGTTTTGTTGCAGCGACTTGTAGCCGCTACGTGTCGCAGCGACTTGTCGCCTAGTGTGTCCCGACCTTAAGGGGATAGGATTCACGCCATGAAAATATCCGGATGAATTGTACTCCTCTTAATTTTTCTGATGTATCAACTAACAACGGGTTGGCTTGAAATGAATAATTATTTATCTGTGCGTTGTTTGCCGTTAACTGAAGCAAAATATACTATTTTACAATATTAATTCGAGCTTTTATTTTGCAATGAACAATCTTTCAGATCAGCTCACAACTATTGGCGAAGGAATGTGCTGTCCGTTCTCCATGAGCGTTAAGTGTCCTGAAAAGTCAGGATTGTGTGACTACCATAATTGCAATAATGGTCGGGGATGTGCTATGGGATCAATGTGCTGTTGCTCAACGGTTGGTAATGAATCAGGCAAATATTATCTCTTATGCTGTTTTGCCTTTGGAGGGTGTACACATTGCGGTACATAGACTGCAAGCAGTAGCGAAAGCGCTCGGAAAGGACTGAACGCAACGTCCAGTGCTCGTGCCACCGCTTTGCCATCAGTCAAGCTGGGTTTTAGATCTGCGCACGCCGTTGTAACTGTCGTCACGTTTTATTTGCTAGATCTGCCTTTTCTTTCTGTCGTGCGTGCAATGGGTCTAGTGAGCTGCAAGCTGCGAGACCGCAAGCCGCTTGAAACGTGGGCGCGTACGGTTAAAGCTAAACATAACTTTGCGCATGTGATCTGAGGTGCAAGGTACGACTGCTTGTAACTGTCGCCACGCACCTCTCAGAAACCTCTTATTTCATTGGTTCTTAAAATACGTAGCTCCATTGTTTCAAGGCTAGGGTCCAGTGTTTCTGTTGTTTCTTTCTCGTTTTCTCAGCCAATCCCGTGAGTTGTTCCGAGAGCTGCGTGGCGGCCGAAAATTAGATTGAGAACAGTGTAATGTGTGGCATTTACTCTTGAATGACCATTGGGCCATCAATACGTATTAAACGATTTTGAGTTTTTGCTTAATGTCAACAACTGTTATAAGTTCAAGATAATGATTTCGTGGGTTAAAGAGTCGTTTGTTAACTTATTTTTGTTTTTGTTTGACAGACTGGTTGGGTTGACGGATGCCACCCACGCTCTCCCTTGAAATAAGAATACTGGTATACAGTGATTTAAGAGAAGGGTAAAGTTATTATAATTTTCTTATTGTTTTGATTTTGTCTTAACTTTTGGAATTGTAAAATATCTTCATGTGAAGCGCATACGACCATTTCGTCTAGCTTGTATGCGCTATACAAATCATCATTATTATTACCGCTGGAACGAATTGAATAAAATGAGAGATAGTTGTAAGCGATTTTATAATCAAATGGAGCAGAAGAGTATAATGGAATAAATTGATGATGTTTGATTATCCCCTTCGAAAGAAAAAGACTCCCTTCATTGAATCTGCTATTATTACTAAAAATTCAAAATTAAACACGCTAGAAGTCCTTTAATTTTTCTAATCTTAACCTATCACCTGAGTGGTGAAGTAACGCATATTCAAATAACATCCTACTGGAAAAGTTCCTTAAGCAACAGTAAGATTAGTAGATTCAGCCTAAAGCACCCAATGAGTGTAACCTGTGGAGCAGTTAATGTTATTGTGCGACACACATGAGCCTTCCTTGTCGTATCATAAATAATAATAAGACGCACCTAGCCCAGACTGGAAGCGATCGTATGCAGGATTCATTTAAGGCATGCACAGAGGTCACTTTATTACTGACGTTGCTAAACTGCATAGCAGTCGTTTTGTCCTCTTATTTTCTCCCTTGAAAGGTAGAAAGGCACAAGGAGCCCTAAGAAAACTTTGATTTAACGCAAGTCGCAGAAATAAAAATATTTCAAGGCTACAGGCTTAGTCCGGCGCGGCCAAAATTTAACCTTACTGTTCTGTATTCCATTGGCTAATAGGTTGCTATAACAACGAATGGACGTCACTCAACTTGCATTGACTTGGGTTGGGTGACCGAACGGTGAAAAACTTGCGAATTTGATCTGGATTAAAGTGAGCGCAACATCGCAAGTCAACGAGAGTACATGCAAGCCCTGGCCAAACGGAGTCGCAAGAAGACCCAAGTTTTCAACTTGCGTCCACTTGCGAGTCTGTTTGGCCAGAGCATGTAAGCTTCGTTTATTGGTTGTAATGGGTAGATACTGTTTGATGTGTGGTTTTGCTTTAGTCGTTTTGTTTGATGTCGTTTTTTTGTGTGTTTGCCAGAACCCTAGTATTGTAATGTATTCCATAGCATGCAAATTTATTTCCTAGTTCTTTAACCCTTAAGTTATTTTAGGAAGCCAATACCCTTTTATTTATTTCATTTCGTTCCATATAAATACTGCTGTTGTGTTTTATTAGGGAAAAATAAAGTAGTTTTTAGTTGTTAGAAAACGCGAAGCCTTGCGTGGGAACATCACGCATATTTTTAGGCGTCTCCCTTTATCCAGACCTTTCGTTTGCCGGACAGCACGCAATCCCGTATTAAAACCAATGCAAAATATACGGCTATTTTGGAGTCTGTGGCTCGATAAAGATTTGTTTTCTTTCGTGAGAATTGGTGAGGGAGACGTTTCACGTTGTGGATTGTTCCAACTGCAAATTTGGAGATTTCATCATATGCTCAGCGACGCGCACGATTCTCAAACCATTTTTCAACTTGCTTAGCTTGCTTGTCCATCCAGTAAATGTTGGTCTGTATTGTCTCCAATAATTTTTCGTTAGAATGAAGCTTAGACGTCTGCTTATGTTTCTGTATCAAACTTTTCACCTGCGGTTGCAAAGGTAAGATTTAATAAGAATTAAAGTTGGGAAACAGCTCCATCTAAGTTGCGCTGGGACCTGAAGATGAATAGTGATAACAAATGCTGTTTACATAAAACTGAGCCGTGTTGGTGATAGTGGCCATTAGTGGCTTATACCACCTGAGCGCAGCCTGGTTTCTTGTATCGGAGTAGTAACTACACTGTTACTGATGCCCCACAAGCACTGAATGTCTTTGTCATGGAAAATCCGACATGCTCCGTCTGCTAGGGGCATGGGACAGTGCTGCAGTATTTTTTCGTTGTATGACCGCTTTACCTCTCTAAAGTCTTTTGGCGTGTTAAGATTCTCCGTCGTCTTCTCTAGTAGAAACATAACTGATCTTGATTCTTTCCCTAGCCTGTGGAGTTAAGAGCGACAAAGGATTTGAGACCATGAAAAAAGTGGTCACAAAAATTTTCAAGCTTTAATTTCGTTAAACTTGAACACAATAATGAATAGCAATTCTTCCGTAAACCAATAACATGTATAACAGTTAGTGACAGTTACGTTCAGCCAGGTTTTCCTTACCTTCCTACTATGAGGTTAAAATTATTTGCCAAAAATTTCCAGGCCTGGCCTCGCATTTCGGTGTTTCCAGCCACCGTAACGATGATCTGGATCCTGTCTTGTTGACGAACATTTCTTTTATCCAGGGCGTTGTTCAACAACCTTAGAATAAAGAGAAAAATTAAAAGGCGCAATAAAACGTTCTCTGTGAAGAAATTAAAGGCATGGTTAAACGTCTTGGTGGTTCGATTATATTTAAGAAATATAAACAAAGCCTGAACAACCCAGATGATATAACCTCTTGTTCTTTCCTTACCTGTCCAGCATTTCTTTGCTCCTTGTAGCACCCAGAGCTGAAATGATCTTCTCTCTTTCTGCTGCATTTTTACAGTCCGCATACTTGTTCCACAAAAATTCCCACTCCTTGATTCCTCCGTACCTAACAGCTGTGAAGTAGACGATCTTTCGAAGGTGTGGTGCGATGGAATGGCTCCTAAAAGGAGAAAGAGGGCCCAGATTAGAAGTGCAATAAAAATGTGTGCAAATTAAAATTGAATCAAGTGGTTCAAATTAATTGGAACAACTGGTAAATAAGTCTGATAAAAGTCGTAGGTTTGTTCACTTTTGAACAATTGATCACAGTGCTCAAGTGTGCGCATATCGCGTTATCACGCACCTGGAAAAGAGGAGTGCCACAAAGTATATACATCTAGGAGTCTCGACTTTTTCGCATTCCTTACAAAACTGAAAGTAATACGAGTGTTAGATACAGTTCCACTCTACCAAACAAGATAAGGTTGCCGCAATCACTCGGCTTTAAAGAAGCTAAACTAACTAGAAGACCTCGATCCTGGTTCAGTTGTAATGTCATGGTAAGGAAACTGCACTCGACGCTTCGAGTTCTTCCTTTCTTTGTCAGTTCGTTATGTTATATTCGTTTTAACGTTGCGGTACAGAAGACTACATGCATCCCACTGAATAACTCACCCGTTTGCTCTCATCCAGTTGTCAAACAATTTCAGAGACTTGTTCACAGTTTCTGCATCGCCGTGAAAACTGAGTGAAGAAAGAATCAGTTCACGAAGAAACCTAAAGAAAAAAAGATGTTTTGAAGAAGATGTCAACAAAAGGCTAGCAAGCGTGATAGGCGTTTACTTAGCCGAGCGGGAAGGGCGAGACATCTAGGGCAAAGCTATCCATCTCCATCTTCCCTCGCCCGCGCTCAGCTGAAACGCCTGTTATACAGGTAAAGAAAAGGCGGGTAATATTTGCATAATTATTACTTAAACGGCAAAACCCTGCAGCTGTGGTTAAAACTCCTCTGTATGACGATATCATGCTTCTCCTTAGTGTAACCTTAACTCAGGCCTATGCATCCCTACTTATTCCCACACAACAGGATGCAGAGGAAAGATCATGCAACTCGGATATTGGTAACAGCTATATTTTAGGTTAGAAGAAATACAAAGTACAATGAGCCGCACTGAGACATTAAATCGTGAAATGGTGAATTATTAATATTACATCAATAGCCCTACTTGTCAATCATTTCTCCTTTGTCTTCCCATCCCAAGAGGGTTCTCACTGGTTTCATCTTTTCCACAATGAATTTCTTGACGAGATAGAAACAGCAAATAACAACAACGCAATTTTAATTCAGGCACGCGACCGCGGCTAATCAGTTTTGTTTGAATAGCCATGACAACTTTTAATAAGACTGGTACTTGCAAAAATCGTAGAGACATCATATGGCTTAAAGACCCGAAACCTTTTAATTTGTCCTAAATTACAAGAACAAATTTAATCAAGCAGTGGACCTGCACGCTCGAAGAAACGTGCTGTGTTAACCAAACCGCTTATTGGTCGAGGCTCGGGACTTACGAATGTACGTCCGTTTATTGAACAATGTGCTCTTATAGGTTAAAGTGGGTAAATAAATTACTTACTTACTTATAAAATTGGCCAAAGATCAGAATCACGGATTTTTTCTTCCGCACGGCAGGGGGGAACCATTGATGTTTAAATTTGTTTTGTCATCCTTATAACACTATTCATGTTTGCTGCGATGAGCTGCATCCCTCTAGATTATATTCATCTAACAGTTTACCTTGTAAAATTTGTATGAACTTCTTGTACTCAGCATTGCTCCGATATACGCCAGTGCACGGAGAGTAACTGCCCATGGAACATATTCACGCTCATATTTTAGATATTCAGACATTGGCAGTGCAGTCTGATAATCAAGTAAGCCGGCCCTGCAAAAAGTAAACAAAGAAAAATTATTACCCTGTCGGAAAATAATTAATCAGTGATTGTAGATTCATATGTTCGCAATGACTTACCGAGCTTTTAAAGCAATAAGCAGTTTTGCCCACAAACCCAATCTTGTGAATTGAGAGTTATCGCATAATAGGATAAGTAACCGTCTAGTGAAAACCACAATTAATTAGTTTTGGAAAACCTAGGATCTGCAAAAATCACAATTAATTACCCAGTTCAATTGCTGCAAGGTTTCGTTTGATGTGGTTCATTTACAGTAGCCACGCCCTAAAATGGCTTACCTTGCTAAGCTCAATGCATCGTCTACGAGACCACTCCGATCCAATGCACCTAACACCTATGGTACAACAAGACAGAAGTCGTTTACCTCTATAAAAGTCGATTCAAACATTTGAATGAGAATTTTAAAAGCTGAATAGTCAGCCGAGGACCCCAAGCGAAATTTAAATGTTTCCCTTGTTGAGTTTATTTTAGGTAGACTTGAAAGCCTGTCTAGGACGCGCTTGAATCAGGCGAAAAAAAAAAGGAACTGAAAGAGATGATGAAACATTTTTATAATTAGACAGTCGAACTCAACAGAATCCCCTGACTGAACTTCTTTAAAGGGAAACTTAACTGGTTCGCCTCGTTCGTTCACAAACGTCTTTACCAGCAATATCTAAGGAGCATGATAGTGATCGTTTTCTTGGTAGCTTGGAAATTTGCGTTCAGTATTACTAGGGACTGCTAAATGGATCTAACCTTGTGGTCGTTCAGTAATTGCTGGCTCAGCCTTTTCCAGTTATCTTCGTCATAGTTGACTCGATAAAAACCAGTTTGTCCAACATTGGCCTTTATCCAAGAGGATAGACTATGGCGAAGCTGGAGTGTGACTGTAAGAAAAAGTATACGTTCAGTTTATGTTTTCTTCAGTTCTGTTTTATTCTTTTCGCCAGTTATGCATACCTGAAGTCTTGTTCATCCAAACAGTTCTTTGTTTGTGTAAAGAGTCTCCAATTATGTATGTTACTGGCACGTACCATCCAGTTCTTATTGGTAGAAAATAAAAAAAATGAATGAGGATAATCAACTTTCATGTCAGTCATAATCTTTCTTTTGTTATCGATAAGAACTAAAACTAAAATTGGTAGAGCGAATTAGTAGAGTGAATTGATTACACGCAAACCCGCGAACGGCAAAATACCATCCTGTATAAGTACAGCTGGTGAATAGCAACTTCTTGAATGCTTTGGTAAAAAGAAGTCCACCGTTGAGTTAGAGAACACGCTACGCGTTCGATTTGTTACACGAAAACGTCATGGAAATCAACCGATACAACTGGGCAATTGCCGACGGCTAACGACCGCATTCCATGTTACTTGGGTGTCAAACTAGAGACGGATGAAGAAAATTGCGCATGCATTCGGAGGTCCGGTTCCTCATAAGGGTAATCGTAAATCACTCTATCAAACAGACAAACAGACACAGCCTTCTTCTGTTCTCTTTCCTGTTCCCTTTTATTCGGACGACTCACTTGAAACTAATTTATCTGATTGTTGATTATTCCTTGTTAGACTGCGACCAAAGCTGATGAGGCGAACAACAAAACAGAACTAGGCTAGAGACTTACGTGGAAGGCTTATCGAACAGGGAAATATTGAGCTAAGTCATGCTATTTGCCGTCATCTGTTCAGAGATGAACTCCAGTGCGTAAACAAAGGCACCTATAGTATTCTGGCATAGACTTACCCCTCCATGCTGTCGCTTTTCAATTCTGTCGAAGACAAGGCTCTGACAAATCTTTTCTGACTTGCTGTGTACGACACTCGTCCGTCTTTCCTCTGAATTTTGTTACTGGAGATTGTTACAATAGGAAATCCCTTCTGGTTCACCCAAGATTCCATGATAGCTGCAACATCCACGAGATCTCCTGAAGCCTGATCGTTCACGTGCGAAAAGTGGAAAGTGAATGTTACTTCTTCACACAATAATTTAGGTGTTTTATGTGAATGATATATATGAAATAACTCATATATGAACAGCGGCAATAAAATCTTCTGTGAGGGTCATCCTTCATTTGATTTCATTGCCGCAGTTCATATATTATTTATTTCATATAATTATATAATTCACATTCATCTCTTTCACAGTAACATATATCTACCTGGATTTTTGAAAACAGGGTCGCAGGAAAGTTATACTAAGCCTTGTTTATTTTAGTACTGAGGTGTGTTTCCCCCTTCTATTCTTCTTCGTCTTTGCTTGTGCTGGGGGGAGCGACGATGGCAATTAGCTGATTAGTAAGAGAAAGTGAACATTGAAAGTTAAAATAAGCTCTGACTTTTGACCAGGCTAAAGACTTAGTAAACTAAATTGAGCAAGAAACAAGGGCTTGACGGAAGTTCGCTTGAAATCGTTTTTCAACATCCGGGACTTCAAGTAACTATCAGGCGAGGACAAGATTTGCCTCTGTATTTCTGCGCGAAAACCGTAAGTTTTTCCAGTTTCCCGACTTGTTACCGCCCTTGCGGCCTTAGCGATTCTATGCTAGTGATCTGATAAGTGATGTGATAATTTGAAGTGTCATAATGTGTGATTTCCGGCCTCAAATCTAGTCGTAACATTTGCCACATGTTTACGTAGATGTAATTTACCAAGTTCTTGCTGTTATTTGTGTTAGCCACCAGGGAATTCGGTTTAAAACGTTGCTTGATTTCGTGGAAATCGATGCCTCTTTCCGACGGCAACTTTGCTCTCGGCAAGGTCGACGTTTCAAAGCAAGATTTGGGCAAAACTGACACTACTGCCCACACGATAGTTCAGGTCAGAGGTTACGTCGATTTCATGTCTAGTGATATAGCAAATAGCCATTTTCTTTTTTTTTTCCTTTCGTCGACACTGTAATCTGGTAATAAGCAAAAAGTTAAGTGTCCTTGTTGAACAACGGAGGTAATAGCAAAGGAAGTTCTAAAAAGCCTCGAATTTTCGTCGACCTGGTTTTCATAAGGTCAGGTATATATATGAACCCACAATTGACCTTCTCCCAAAGTTAGTGGCTTCATAGCTCAGTCGGTTGGAGCATCGTCCCGGCATCGCGAGGTCACGGCTTCAAAATCCCGTTGAAGTCCTGGGCCCGGTTGTTCGAAAATTAATCAAGGAGGTTATTTCTCTATCCCCAAACGTTGTTCAACGCTGATATTCTGCGAAATTTTAGATTAGGGGAAGTCAATCCTGAAAAACAAAAAGTAGCGGAAACAACTTTCGTCCAAAAGTGAAAAACTGCAACCAAAGTTTACGCTAATCCTGGATTAGGTTAATCGGCTTTCGAACAACCGGGCCCATTTTTTTTCAGGCTTCTTTACGCAATTGCATTAATTGCGTTCACTGCGAGGATCATACTTCATTTAACTAGGTGTTTTAGTTGACAAATATCAACGGTGGCATGGCGTTCATTTAATGTAACTTTAAAAGTCTGAAATAAGAGTAATTGAAGCAAAGAAACTCCCAAAATAATGGTTTCGTTTTGTTTAGTTTAACAGTACCATAAATATATGTACAGTATTCCCATCTTGATGATTTGGTTTACATGAAACAAATTCCGGTATGTCTGCAATCTTCATACGTGGGATCACGCAAATTCCTGGCCGTGACTGACCATGGTAACGCTTAATGACAAGACCATGAGGTAAATGACTTGGAACACAACCTCTTGGCTTAGAAAGCGGCAGTGATAGCCAGGTGTCTGTCAGCGGTTTGCCTAAGGTGACTATTATCACATACATACCTTACTCATGGCTCTCCAAAGGTCCGAAGCTTCAGCGTTTGAAAATCGATGCTCCTTTAAGAAAATCTGACGCAAAAAGGAAGCATATAAACCTTGATCCGACTTCAAAAGTTTATAATAGAATTATCGTATAGAAACCTTCAGAAAATGAACGAAATTATACCTGAATTCCTTTTCTAAAAGTTTCAACTCCGAGAAAATTTTGCATCATTCTTATGACGGCCGAACTCTGTATGAGCAAAAAATGTACATTTTAAATTTAAAGCATTGAATGAGTATCATATGATTAAGCAACTATGCGCACGCGTTGATCGATGGCGGTTTACATGTTATATACTACGAGTAATGGGATGCGACGAAATCTAATCGAATTTTTGTGTTAAGAAACGCACTTTAACAAAAAACACTCTGTTCATTGATATAGTTGGCTAAGGCGGTGCTCTCACCACGACAGTTCTTTCATAAATTACCTTGTGATATGTTATCCTGTCCACAATGTCATTTATTTGCGCAGGATTATAAACTTTGACTGACACTGGGTGAGTGTGTAGCGAGCTGTCCACGTCGAGTGCTTCCTTCATGGTCTCCAGCATAAACTGATCCGCCTAGAAAACAAAGTCATGCGGGTCTGTGAATTCACCATACGCCGGATTTTTTTTTGTTTTCAAGCACCGTGAATAAGACTACCTTGGCTTGCCAATGGCTATTAACAACCATTCGGAGAGATCGCCACACAGCCCCATGCATTAATTATACTGCATCACTGTCATACTAACCCTGTTCCAAAAACGAATAGAGTTTGAGTCACAAAGTGCATGTATTAATTACCGTATGGGGCTGTGTGAAAATCTCAGTTGCCAACCATTCTAGCCAAAAAGAGGACTAAGAGACACTCCCTTGAAAAAACTACCGTGTAACCTTGTATTCGCGTCACTATCTCAGTGAGCAAACGTTTAATTAATCGAACTGTAGTTTTCTTTAAACCTAATATTGAGAAATTTAATTCGCCTATTTGTTATGCTTTAATTACAATTCAGGCTTGCATTCATAGCTGTATGGTTTTTTTTCGCCTAACCCGTTTCCACTTTCTGTTAAAGTTATCCGTGGCGAGGTATTCCATGTACACCGCAAATCCTTCATTGAGCCACAAATCGCTCCACCATTTCATAGTCACCAAGTTCCCAAACCACTGAAGAGAAAAACAAAGTTTGAAAAATACTGAAAGAGCTCGCATAGTAGATGATCTCAAAACATAGACAACAGTAAAAATTAAATATATAAAAACAAATAGGCAAACAAAAGAACAACTCCAAGTATTAAGACAGGAAGTATGCTACCGACACTGGGATATAACCACAGAACTAAGATAAAAGATGCCAAATGTAAGATCCCCGACTACCCCAAGTTGTAAACGTATGATCACCATGGAAACCAGATGAAAGTGACGTCAAGTGTAAATGTATCACGAAATGATGACAAATACTGGTATCTCTTACTTTCTCAGCATCAAAACCCATGATACTGATATTGCACACGCTCAGGAGCCCATTACTAGGAGCGTACAACTGCCCTATATTCCTGTCACGGCGTTTTCACAGACCGATTTATTTTTAGATTGCATTTGCCGCGAATATGGGACTCCCTCAGTAGCCCATTCTCTCGTGCGAAACTTTTCCTCGACTATTCTTTTGTTCTAAAGTTTCTCTGCGAAGCTAAGAAACTTTAGAACAAAAGAAAGATGATGATGATGATGCGGTATCACGTGTACCTTTTTTCACGGGAAAGATAGTCTAAAAATAAATCGCTCTGTAAAAATGCCGTGACATAGGCTTGGTATGGGAGTTGTACGCTCCTAGTGATGGGCTCCTGACACGCTGTATCTTACGTCGTTCAAGAATAAATGCCTATATAGGGTAAAGTCCAGTGAAAACTTAAGCCACTCTTTCATTTGGTCTACCTGCAGTTTACCTGGTGCGCAAACTCGTGATTCACAATCATCGCCACTAATTTCTGGTCAGCGGCGCTTCCTGTATCTGGGTCAAAGAGCATGGCAGACTCACGAAATGTCACTAATCCCCAGTTTTCCATAGCACCACCCATGTCAGGAATTGCCACTAGATCTACGATTAATTTAAATGAAATACGAATTTTAGGAGAAGCTGTATTCTCTAAAGTATTAAACACGACCAAACCAACTGATTAACTTTAGAATGGAGGTCAGGGCGGGGCGGATAGAACTCCTCTGGGATTTAATTTGCTTGAAAGGGGTTAGTTCCCATAAAAAGTGTGGTGCCACTGTTCACAACTGAAGTTAAATTTTCTACCGTAAAGAGCTGAACCTTTGAGCTATTAGACCTCGCCCAGAGTACTTGCGTCACCCATAAAAACTTCACTTACGGCATGAATGCCTGTACTGAGCATTTGACTTTCTCAACTGAATCAGAGTTAATGACAAATTTTGTTTCGTTAATCCTTTTGCGAGAAAGCTTTGTTGTAGCCTGTAATATCTTAACAAGATCAAATGAACATCATAGAGTCTTTTAAACCGTCAACGCATCACTGATCCTTGCTCGAATGAATTGGGTGCTAAGACGTTTGCATAAATGAGGTTGATTATAAGGTACTTACCAATTTTAGGTAATGAATATGAAACGTTGAAAAACTCCTCGTAATACTCCAGGGCGTGTCTAGCAACATCAAGAGCAAAATCTACACTGTTTATTGCATCTGGCCTCGACCATGCCCTTATCTGGGGATGAAATAAGACGTGTTACTACTATGACCGTTGATTGGCTTGCAGTCGAGAAAAACACAGTTGAAGGGTGTATGCGGATAACGCTTAAGTCGTTCAGTAGTTTTGCATAACCACAAAAGCTTATGACTGTATGTTCAGTTCTTGAGAAAAATAGGAGCACCATAAGCTTGTTTGGTGAAAATGCATTAACAGCTGCAGGGTGCAATTTACGCGCGTGTGAAAAAAAAGTAAATAAATAAATAAAAGAACACCTTAGAGTATTTTTTCAAAACAACATCGCCCGATACCGGTAAAGTGGGAGAGATTTTCTTTCAATTTATGGCGTGACCTTGTTTCTTTGAGTATTGCCGTTTTTACTTTGATGTTGCACGTGCATAAGTAGACATTGTTTCCGGCACGTTTTGCAACTGGGAAACGTGTGGTAGTAAGCGTCAAATAGAAGAAAGAAAATAAAACTTGCAATGAAACAATGCTGCGCGATAACCTAAAGGAAAACGTTTTCCTGAAGAAAGCATCGCCGGGAAACGAGTGCCTAAGCTACGATTTCCAGCCGTGCTTTCATTGTAAGACAATGCATTCTAGCTGCATCAGCTGCGCTCAAATTCATTGGCGAGATCGTGAATTAGCTAGCTATATTCTGAGTGCGCTTAAAAAGTCACCTTTTTTCCCCTTTTCGTGTTTGTTTCCTTGTAATCGAAGTCACACACGATGAATGCTACCAGATACGTTGGCATGGGAACACTTGCACTAAATCGACTTTCCAAAAGTCCGTTGGGATTCCTGTGACATGACTCCAAGGGCATATTTGACAGCGCCTTGAAATGAGCGTCGTGAGCTACTGTGATGCGAAAGACTGCTTTGAACGTGGGCTCGTCAAAGCATGGGAAAGCTGAGCGAGCATTCGTGGCTTCGAATTGAGTCGTAGCGAGATATCTGGAAACGCAAATTGCACAAATGAAAAAACGATGTTTGGACTGTTTGATACTTTTAATTTTTATAGCGGAGCAAGCAACTACACCCGGCAATAAGCTAAGGCAGAATTGTCAGTTTCGGATAGAGTGAAGTCTCGAATATAAGACTCGATTGCTTTGGTTTAGCATTTGTCCTGTGATTGGTTGGTTGGCCACTTACTCAACCAATGTCCTATCAAAACATCCCGTGCTGTATCACAGTTTACACAGTTTATAAACTATATCACAAATTCCTATGCTATAACTATATATTATTTGGATTTGGTTTTAATTTTGCAACATTCAATTAAAAATCGCTTTATAAAATTATCAAGCAATCCGAATTTAGCCATATTTAAAAGATGCTCTCTGAATTTGTTTTGAAACCGCTTTTGAATCTGAATAATCAGTTTAATTGGGGAAACTTCAGTGTTTCAATCATAGAGATATTCACGAGGAGCGCCTTGTACAGTGGAGCTCTTGAAAGGATCCCCTCACGACTGATGCCAGCTCATACAAGTTGAATGGTTTCAGAGGCAATTGTATACGCAGACGTATTTCCAAAAGTTACGGGTAAAGTAAAGCCTATGATAGATCTGTAATCAACAAGGGCCTACCTAAGTTGTCCGCTCTTTGATTTGTAGCTACTCTTGTAAAATCCTTCCATGTTACTGGATAAAGCTCCTTTAAATTCCAGGTAAAGTGTATACGTCGCCATCTGCTCAAGCTCTTTCTCGACAGCTATTAAATACTGCTGGTTTTTCTTGTGTTCCATTCGTCGCAAAATTTTCAAACTCGTTTTCCTGGAGTCCGTGATTTTTATATCTCCGACAGAAAGGTCTCGCGAGTGTAGTATAACATTCTGCGTTGGTTGCAGACATCGGACAACTATCTTAACTTTGCCAAAGAACTTGAAACTTGATAAGTTTGGATAGATGAACAAATCGTAAGATAGCGGACGAATGCGGCTTGGAAGGCGAACATTTTGATGCGGGAATTTTAGATCTCCTCCATTTCTTTTAAATTTATAAACCAGACTTTCGCTGTAGCCATTTATGAATGTGTAAACGGTGGAGACAGCTATAATTAAGGCGACGCCAAATGCCAGCGCAAGAGGGCACAGACGAGAAACGGCCATGGCTGAACAGTGCTAAAATTCGCTTTACAATTTGTCAGTGGTCACTCAGACACAAACTGTGCAACAGGTATAAAATGACAGGTGATTTATTGGAAACATTGGAGCAAATTAACATTATATCTTAGCTATTTCTTCTTTACTGATTATCAAGCACTTTCAGTTCCGAAAACTGGTCTATTTTAGATTTGGAGTGATAAAACCAACCTTATTACGACTTAATAAAGGATTTTTTTTATCAGCAACTGACTGAATTCTTTTCGTGATCTTACTGATCAGTGATAAAAAGGACACGTTTAGTAATCTCCAATAGTTTGTTTGTGGTCCCTCATTTTTTTGTGTGATCGGAACTGCCGTGATTATACTATATTCTTTCATCGAGCTGCCGCCATATTGGTTTATATATTGATGAGCGCAAGCTACCTTCGGGTACTCTATGTCCCAGGCTGCGCTCTCCTTGAAAAATCAAACCGGTGACATTTTATTCAACGAAGCCTGAAAAATCACATCAAAAGATAAGGAACCGTAAACAAACTCGATCTTTAATACCCTGTGAGCAGAGGCCCTTCGAATGGCCTATGCTCGCAGGGTATATCTTAAAGACTCGTTTACACTTTCATATTTTAAGAGCGCACTTCAAGGGCACGGGCAGATTTAGCCTCTGCTGACCAAAATATACGCCGGCTCTGGTAAAGAAATTTCATCCTTTCTACAACGCATGAGCACTCGTTGAGTGATATCTGCAAAAGGCAGCTATTCGTGTGGGTGAGTCAAGACCAGAAAACCAATTTGCCACCTGCAGTTACCTGTCCATTGTTTGTCAGTTAACTATGCCAAGCAACTTAAGGAAATTAATCGTGATGTCCCAAACAGAAAGCAAAAATCAAATAAACTAGCCGTGAATTTTTTCGACAAAAAGGAGGCACCTCCTATCCTGTTCGTTTTTTGTTGTTGTAACCCCGTATCAAGTGACTGACGTTTCAAGTGTTTAGCGTCACACGAGAGGTTTGAGAATCGTTGTAAATATTTTACATCTTCTTCAAAATAACTGCATGATCTTATTATCATAGAGACAGTTTTAAGTAATTTTCCTTTTTCTTTCCTTTGTTATGAAGGATTGGACCAGGTGTAGTAAACTTCTGGGAAGAAATTCGACGTTGGTGAGTAAAAGTAACGATCGTAGATTCAACAAAGATAAGAAGTTGACCCATGATGCGCGATCGAGGCTACCGAGCGGCACAGGTCGAAGATGACACCGAACGTCTATCTTCCTACTCGAGGTCTCGAGTTAGCTATCAAGGAAACAGACTGTGCAGTGGAAAAATATGTGTCATATTTTTAACTTTATCCATCGCCTTTGGAGCAATAGTCCTATTTATTTTCTCTGCATTCTTCCACGCCTCTGACAGCGAGATTGAGTTCTACCGTCGCGCGGTGAACTACATCACCGGAGATCGTTTCACCCGATCGGAAAATAGCAATGAAAAGAATTTCCCCCACAAAGAAATTCTTCTACCTAAGGACATTAAACCCAAGAGGTATCAAGTTTACCTTCATCCAAATTTGACGAGCTTTGATTTCCATGGAGGAGTGAAAATTGACATCATCTGTGAGAAGGCGACTAGAAACATTCTTTTTCATGTCAAGCGCTTAAACATCACGAGTTATGGCGTTCAGGATTCCCAGGGAAATCATCTTCCGGTGTTGCGAGTTGCAGAGAGCAAGAAACTTGAGCAGTACTTGGTGGAGATGAAGTATGAACTGAAGGAAGGAGAAAAATACACAGTGAACCTTTATTTTAAAGGTCACCTGGCCAACACAATGGCAGGATTTTACAAGAGTTCGTACAAGACCAAGAGTGGAAAAACAAAGTAAGGACAATCTTTCTCTTTCACTTTTAAGTACCAACCAAGTATAACAAGTAACAGTAGTTTTCCATTTGGTGGGACACAACAATTTGATTCTGAGACTGGAATCAAATATTACAAAGAATGTTGTGCCCTTAAAAATTATGGACATTTTCTGGGAAATGCTCTCTCGTGGGGCGTTTGGCAGGGTCTCTCGTGTGCTAAATTGTTGTGAGGAGAAGGTCACAAAAACATCCTTGTCTGATTTACTTGATTACCGTAGAAACTTGGCCTGAACCCAGGTTAGGAGAAAGAAACAAATCCGTTGTTTATTGATAGGCACTGAGAATCTTAATAAAACTTGACTGACTAAATAGTTGACTGGCTGACTACAATAGTTGATTGATTGACTGATTGAATGATTAATTGATTGACTGATTCGACAATCGTCTCATTAAAGATGATCAACACTCTCTGGGTGACAGTATTTCGAAGGAAACTTACGTGATGTAATGTTTATCTTTTGTTTTTTACAAGGTACATGGCAACAACACAGTTTGAAGCCACGGATGCCAGAGCAGCGTTTCCTTGTTTTGACGAGCCTGAGTTTAAAGCTCAGTTTATTGTTACTTTAGTGCACGAGAAGGACTTCAAGGCTCTCTCCAACATGCCTGTGGCCAAGATCGTATCCCGTGACGACGGCTTCATGGAGAGCCACTTTAAAGAAACTGTTAAGATGAGCACATACCTGCTGGCCTTCATCGTGTGTGATTTTGCGTACAAAGAGACTCATACAAAGAGGGGAAATAGGGTTAGTACAGATTGGATCTCGCTTTGTCTACCCAACTGTCGCGAAAACATTTATTTATGAAGCAAGAAACAAGCTGAAAGAGCAAAGCTTTTGTAAAAATACTTGACAAACATTGGACAGAAAACTATGCATTTTTAGCCTAACCATTTTCTTGGTACTGAAATATAATTGGCAAATTGTATTGAATTCCATTTTTAGCGAACTATCAAATCTCACTGGGAAACGTAAAAAGAAGCCATTCCTGCAATTCATGAATGAATGAACGAACGAATGAACAAACCAATGAATGAATGAATGAATGAACAACTTAATTAATGACAACAGCCGGGTGATCTAAAGGTTGTAGGGCGAGGGAGAAACATCTTAACATATCTTAGTTGTGACTATTAAACGTTTTCTAACTGCAGATTCGTGTGTGGTCCAGGAAAGACGCCATTAACAGCACAGATCTTGCCCTCAGCGTGGCGGAAAACGTCACAAATTATTATGAAAATTTCTTTAACATCCCATACCCATTGCCCAAGATAGGTAAGCTGAGATTTAATCAACTTATCCGGTCATGACAATATTGTATTAGTGGACGTGAAAAACGATCCTACAATATGGAACGAAAAACAATTTACCCCGGAAGTGTACGAGGAAAAAGGGTAGCAGCATATGAATCACTTTTATCCCCACAGATTTGGTCGCCGTGCCTGATTTTGGCGCAGGCGCCATGGAGAACTGGGGAATACTCACCTTTCGAGAGACCTACTTGCTGAGTGATCCGGCCTCCTCTAGCGCCGCTGACAAGCAGGATGTGGCTATCGTGGTCGCTCACGAGCTTGCGCATCAGTGGTTTGGGAACCTGGTGACGATGAAGTGGTGGAATGACTTATGGCTTAACGAAGGCTTTGCTAATTATGTGGAATATATCGGCACTGATAATTTTCGAAAAGACTGGAAAGTGGTACGTAATGCTTTGAGTGTCTATGCGCCTCAGCAAATATCAAATGCGGAAAAAACGCTTCTTATTGATAAGGAGGCTAGCTGATAACCAACACAAAGCGTGCAGTGCTTCTCCGGCACGCTGGCTGAAAGTGAACGGTTTGTGGGAGTAACTTCCTGAGTAATCTTTGAATTTCAACGCAGACTTGAATTTTAATTTTTCTTTGTAATGTTAATGCAGCTGGAGCAGTTCGTGGCTCACACATTACAGACAGCTCTGTCAGCTGACAGCATGGAAAACACCCATCCCATATCTGTACCAGTCCATAATCCGTCCCAGATCACAGAGATTTTTGACAGCATCTCTTACGATAAGGTATGGTCGGTCATTCGTTATAGTTACTTTGGCTACATATGTGAATACTACTCTTGTTGACAATGAAGGTGTTGATTCGTGCGAGTTCCATCCGTTTAGGATATTTTGGCCAAGCCCTGATGGACAAGGCCTTTTGCTGAAAATCAGCGTAGTAACCTGGAAATACCCAAATGTAAAAGACAAAATCCCAGCAAAGGTGATGGTGATGGCACACCCGTTATCCACAAGAAACTATGAGCAAGGAGGGAGGGAAAAATGATCTTGATTTTCTTAAATCAGCGAGCGAAAGTTGTTTCATACCTAGCTTGTACGCATGCTAAAAGAGCTATGAGATAAATTCTCGGATGACAGGAGTGTCCAGCTGCACCTTGGGAAATTACTTATAAACATGTCAGGCTCAGCATGAAATATATTTCATAAAAGATAAGATAAGTGACCGATAAAAAGTAAGTACCTTCGAGTAAAGAAGAAATTTATGCCCAGCTTATAAATATGCACAAACTTAATCGATGATTTTTTCCATAATTGATTGTCTGTTCTGTCTTCCTACAGGGTTCCTCTGTTATCCGCATGCTTCGAAGCTTCATCGGAGATAAAAAGTTCCAGAAAGGATTGGAGGTATTTTGTTTGTTAAGTCTTCGTTTCTAAGGAAACATTTTCTTAACTTTTATCATGATCTTACCTTTGGCTACTTTCAGCTTTATTTAAATAGTCACAAATATGGAAATGCGGAAGCTGATGACTTGTGGAAAGCCTTGAGCCGTGTAAGTTATAAGCCTTAATATAAAACCATTCAATGTGTAGTTGGAATAAAGTAAAGGTATCTGTCAACCCATTTTCCCAAGTACACAAGTTACGTTTTACGTCATATTCTAATAAAATTTTGTATTTATTAAACGTTATGGATGTATTATTGCCCAAAGTAATCCCAATGGGGATGCAGATTTAGTCCATGCACGCGAAACACAAAAGAATCAAGAGATTATAGTTATACTTTATCATACGTGAATCTGAGGAAGAACTGAATTCTGGACCAAGGAAACCAACGAAACCCTTTGAGCGTTTTGACTAAATGAGGAAAATGTATATAAACTGGTATTGATAAGAGAGGGATTGTTGCTGCAGACTGGAACGTTTCGCAAGCCTCGCTGACCTTTTATTTGCTACCCTTACTCCACGTCGAAGCTAGTGAAAGCCTCACTACACCATGCCCTCTTGTTAAGACAATTTTCTCTTTGCCCAGGTGTGTAAAGACCTGGATGTGAAGGCCATCATGGACACATGGATTAAACAAAAAGGATACCCAGTTATCTATATTGATGACGACAACATACAGCGCAGAGATGGCTCGAAAAAGGTTGTGGCCACTCAGAAACGATTCTTAAGAGACGTTAAGCAAGGAACAAAAAAATACGATGACGAGACCAAGAAGTAAGAACTTTCATGTCATTAATGTTCTTATAAGAAGAGTTGATTATGCAAAGCTTTACAGAAAACTTCAACATTCGATATAACCTTGAAGAAAAGGTTTTGCTATGCGGCATCCCGCCCCCCCTTTTTTTCTCAGCAGATTGGTCCATCTGTGATCTACAAATCTCTTATTGAACTGATCCAGATTTTTTAACTCTTTCACAGTTACAACTGGCAAGTACCGCTCACATATATGACGTCACACAGACCTTCCAAGAAGCGTACAGTGTGGCTGAAAGGCAAAAATGGTAAGAATATGGTAAGATTTATTAGCCTGTAGGGGACAAACGTAGTCACCTCCCATGTGATGACTGTGTTAAAATGTCTTCGATTGTGTGCCCAGCACGAATGTCTTTCTGCTCAGGCAGTGACGTCACGTAAAACTGTCGGTACAACACTGGTGAGAGAATATGAGACATCAGTGGTATAGTCGGGCCCTTGCGGGTGGAGTGTGGTCTCAAACCGTAAATCTATTTTAACCATAAAGGCGTTTCTGATAGATCTGTGTCAATAGCAATTTGTTCATAAAGGAAACCCACCTCATCACCAAGTCTAGAATTGGTTTTAGCAGAACATTTGATTTGCCTATGAAAAAACGAATAATAGTGAGAAAAGGACGTCGAGCAGTTTAAAATCATAATTGATTGTTTTACTGTTATATTATTTGAACAGGTCAAATGCCCATCGGTAAATCGAAGTACCGCTGGATCAAGGCAAATGTGGGGCAGACAGGATTTTATCGTGTGAACTACAACAAAAACAACTGGAACAGATTGATCAAACAACTCAACAAAAACCACAAGGTAAGTGGACTGCAGTTTCTCCATCTCGTTTCATTTCCTGAAAATTTATTGTTAGGGTGCGTTATCTTGAGAATATTTCGGTTATTTCCAAGTCAATTTAGGAACATGACAGTTAGGTTATAGCTAGGTGTGGTGGTCTATCTCATCCGATGTTTAAATGCTTGGAGATATTAGCTGCATAAGCTACTCTAAAATCTCAGGGTAAATAAAGTAATGTATGTATGTGTGTATGTATGTATGTTACACTTTGCTGGAGTAACCTGTGACCAGCGCCCAGAATGGTCTGGAACGAGTATCTCATCTTGACTTCCGGGGCCAGTTGACTGGCATGACCGCCCGCACACGTTCTCAAACGATCGTGCACTTCTGCGCATTCTAAAGAAACCGCATTCTTGCAGATTTTGCTGGGAGTCAGTGTTATTGTGTTATATGACATTTTTCAGGTTTTCGAGGCCGTGGATAGGAGCGGATTGATTGATGATGCATTCAACTTAGCAAGGCAAGTCTATTCTTGGTTTTCACCCACCTGACAAGGCAGCCATGTTCGAGGTCAATACAATACAATTTTGTTCGCAGAGCATGCATGAAAATAAAGTTTAGCTCCCAGTGGAAAGGCAGCCTCCTGTTCTTACCAACCGACATGGCCGGCATGACTTCGCATCCAAACCTGTAATTGAGATGTTATCTTGAAAAGAGATCCCTCCTGTCTCTAAACTCTTTTGGTTCTCTCAAACGTTGTTGAATCCTCTGAAGACCGAAAACTTTAACGCTTTTCCTTTGTGTGTGTTTGCACGCAGGGCTGGCCAAGTACAAATGTCCACTGCGCTGGGTCTGACCGCTTACTTGGACAAGGAGAGAGAATACGTCCCGTGGTCCTCCGCGCTCAGTCATTTGGGGTTCATTGGCTCAATGTTGAGCATGCGCCCTTCATACGGAAACTACCGCGTAAGTCAGGGCTATTTGCTTAGCTTACTACCCGTCGTGCCTAGTAGCATATGGGCCAGCAGCGAAGTCCTTCTACCCGGCCTGTCTTCCTTTAGTTCATTGCAGTCCAGCTCCTTGAGCTACTTAGTTACTGTTCTACACCAAATTGTTTTGTGTACTCCCTCTACCTTAGGTCGAAAGTGTCCACTCTATTACAATTATGGTGATGTCGTTGGCATCTTTCCGCAGGAAATTGCCGATGGCCAGTCCATTTCCAGCGGCGTGGCCCGATAGTGGTGCGCATATAGAGTCATAGCGCGTTGGGGTTGGAAATCTTAGCTTGAGTTTTATTATGATACAGACTATCACAAGGTGGTACATTCGTCGCCACCTCTTCTCAGCTTGACATAATTTAAGAGTACCCGATCTGATCAAGAAGAGAACTTTGTGCGCACGCTCATTCTAGGTGGCTATGACTTGTGATTGACAAAGAGCCATTTTTTCATAAGCTCACTGATCAGAGACGCACCATTTGACAAGTGTCACGCACCTGAAAAATCCCGCAAATTAAAAGCAACAGACGAAAAAGAAAAAAAGTCACGAAAACTGCCACAGCTCCACCCTTCATCCTTTTCTGTTGCTCCTTCCCTTAGATGCCACCTCACCTCTTTTAATTTAACAGGCAGTATATTAACTAAAGCGTTGTATCAACAGAAATACATAGTGAAGAAGGTGAAGCCCCTTGAAAAATATGTCGGATGGGAAAGCGAAGGAGACATCCTGAAAATGTAAGATACTGTTTTGTCTCGTTAGGTCTACATATCTATGTATATAGATTTCTTGCCATTGAAATCTAGAATAATTATTTCCTTATATGTTTTCTGTAATTACAGGTATCTCCGAAATAACGTCCTGTCAACTCTAGCCACCCACGGAGATGCGCACGCAGTCAATTACAGTTTGACTGGGTTCAGAATGTGGATGAACAATAACAGGTTATTTAAAACGTTTCTTTTTTTTTTCCTATTTTCATCTTGAGCTCTTTAGTCAGGCATTTATTTTAAGAATTCAGGAAAATGTTATCAAAGTTTTAAAAGGGACCTACTGAGGTCTTCAAGTTGCTCTCCTATTCTCCTATAAATTGGGATACGATACGAGGGTGGGCTTAGCCGACACATATCGGGACCAAGGGATCGCCCTCCTCTATTCATTCCTCTCTAACATGAGGGCCTTGAGCTCCTTTGTGCTGCTTAGTCCGGAATCCCGCCGTAAGGCCTATCTTCAGTTAGATCAGACGTCGATCCGGCACATTGAGATCAAATTGACATTGGTAATGAGCATAGACCTTAAATCAAATCACCACTTCTTCTTTTCTGTACCATGTTTCCAGCCTTATCATCTCTCCTCACATCCGCAATATTGTGTACCATACCGCCATCAAGTTCGGCGGGGTGGAGGAGTGGGAGTATTTGTGGAAAAAATACCAGAACACTATTGACGCCACTGAAAAGTCCCGGATGTTGTATGCTCTTTCAGGATCCAAGGAACCTTGGCTGTTGAACAGGTTTGTCTATTTTAATTCTTTATAATTTACCAACCTTAAGAATGAACATCCTGATTGTTTGATATTTCAGAAATGTTTGAAAGCCTCCTCTAAAGCCAATAATCACACGTCGCTTTTGCTGAAGACATCGGTTTAAGAAAATTCAGAGAGTGCCAAATTTTCCAGTTGACGTGTTTGGCTCTGTTGATGTCTATTGTAATGCTATCTTGAAGACAACGGAAAGGTTGGATAGAACGAAAGGAAAAACTGGAAGTGGTAAAAGACCGCAGGTTATCTCGACCATTTACATCGGTAAAATAACGTTGGTTAAACAGCGAGAACACCCATTTCACGTGATGTTAATGTGTACACTTTCTCCGTGTCCAACTCAAGTGATTCTCAAATTTTCAGGCTGTTGAATTACTCGCTGGATGAGTCAAAGATAAGAACACAAGACATGCTGCACGCCATCTCAGGAGTTGGTTCCCATATATATGGCCGTCTGCTCACCTGGGACTTTATCAGGAAAAACTTCGACACGATTGTTAAAAAGTAAATGTGTTTCGGCTTACTTTCGCTTTCGTCATTACTATACTATCACTCTCAGTCACTATCATCATCACCAACACTTTCATCATCATCGTCATTATCTTCACCCTCATCATCATCGTCATCATCATCATCATCGTCGTCGTCATCATTATCATCATAACCATCGTCATCATCATCGTCGTCATCATCATCATCACCATCATCGTCATCGTCATCATCGTCATTATTATCATCATCATTGTCATCGTCACTATTATCATTATCATCATCGTCATCATCCTCACCTTCATCATCATCGCCATCATCATCGTCATCATCATCGTCATCCTAACCCTCATTATCATCGTCATCAACATCGTCATCATCATAGTCATTATCATTGTCATCATCATCATCGTTATCATTATCATAATTACAATTACCACGACTTATATCGATTACCATTATCATTATCGTGGCCCCGGTAGAGATCCTTCCACTCTTTAGCTTAATTGTCACTGGTCCGCCGTTTACCTGAAAATGATAAACACATATTATACTTACTCATAGTTAACCATAGTTAGCAGACATATAACGAATAATAATAACAGTTTTTTAACGAGGTTTAAGTGTCATGAGTACGACACAATTATACACCTTTTATACTTTCAATAGTCTAAAATAGGGACGGATAACATTATTTAAGCGTTAAGAGTGGTGATCTCTTCGTTGTCCACCAAGCTTTGTCCATGGTGTGGCTATTTCTTCGGCGCCATGAAACTCTATATAGACTCCTAATGTGTATGATAGTCTCGTGGTACGGGTTATTTATCGAGCCAAAATGAATTTGTTATTTAGGGTTGGAAAGGATGCCATGGAAATCAGCTACTTGATGGGCATCGCTACCCGAGGATTCAACACCGAGTTCCACCTAAACGAGGTAAGACAGTGCTGTGATACTTGTGGGAAACTGTGATTGCTTTGAAAGAAAGAAAATAATGGCCCAGGTCTTTGCACGGTCTTTGTCTTACTACTGAGTGGAAGCAGAGTCTACTAGATCTTCATTGTCACGGTTTTGGGCGGAAAAGGAGTAAAGACTTCTGGGTTTGGTATGTGAGATGAGGTACAAGAAATCTTATAACTCTTTATGGTATGGCAACGATAGCACGAGCGATTTGATTGGCTGCTGAGTGGGCATTATTTCCTTGTAATGACCGCGGGCATTACCAAACGATTTCTTCGCCCGGTGATTCCCGTAAGCACAAACGGCAAAACTCATACTAAAACTTTTTCTCTCAATAATGGCTGTATTTAACTGAGACAAAATTATCTGGACCTTTGAAAATTGCGAATGACGAGGAACATTCAAACAAGTTCTGTTTTTCTGGAGAGGAAGAACAAGCCAAAATTCGACTTCCGGTGCAAACAGGCTCTCTTTTTAGTTTTACTTCCATTAAAAGCCATATAATAAATAACATATTAAACTCGTCCTTTCGGTCATTAAAGGGAAATCTCATACCTCGGCCTTGATATTGATCGGGCGATACATCAAAGCGTCAGTCTGAGATTTCCCTGTAATGACCTCAGTCTCGGTTAATAAGTAGTGTATCTAAGTAGTTGTGTTAACCAAAGTTGCAATAGTAAGCAATGAACAGCCGCATTACAAACTCGACAAAAGCAAACAAAGAGGAGATTGTACACCAACTCAAAGGCAACCGACTATCTTGAAACCTTCCAAGGGGTGGTCTGGTGTCGCTTCAGCGGTCGCTCGTATACGACTCTGTATGTCGCCTGTTGATTAGGGACAAATGTCACAGTGTCGCAAAAAACAAACAAACGAACAAAAACAAAAAACAAAGAGGGATCGGGAACTGCCCCTGTCGCAAACTGTCGAGCTTCTTTCTGCCAGTTTCTGTCGGTTGTCGTTGCTTTGCAAGAAGAGTGTCGCCTGTCTTCGGAGTCATGTCGCTTGTCGCTTCTCCACCTTGGAAGGCCGTCTATCTTTTAGTCTGTTTTCCAGTTTGGATATTATTACTTCACGGTAATCTGGTTTTTTGTTGTAGGTTAAAGAATTTGTTGCCCAGCACAAAGACGTTTTAGGCCCCTTACGAGCTACTAAGAAATCCCTTGAATACATCGAAGGATGTATCAACTGGATGGCCGACCATAGCCAGGAGGTGGAAGACTGGCTCCAAATTCAAGTGGACTCTCTCAGCAGCCGGTTGAAGGACCTCTAGCTAACATAGCCTCCTAGCCTAATGATCCTTTGGTTCACTCTAACTGAGTGCATCTTAACCGTGAAAAATGCATTGAAATGTCAAGAACATTATTGGATAGACAAAAAGAATATTTATAATATACTACTTGCAATGCGTTTGATTGGTTTTCCATGGAATATTCACAAGGAGTCCGACCGAGCACGTTAGCTATTTATAAGCTTTATGGGTTACTGATACTATTACTAAAGAAAAGGAAACGTTTACCTTTGTGTCTGTGTCTTTCTCTTGGTCGTTCTGGAAGGGATCTCTGCTAGTTTTGAAAAACACAGTTGCTTCAGGCGCTTCGGAAACTAGAGACGACTTTAACGTCTCATGTTGCTAGTATTAACTATTACCTCTCACCGGA
Organism: Galaxea fascicularis; assembly: GCA_948470475.1. NCBI lineage: Eukaryota > Metazoa > Cnidaria > Anthozoa > Scleractinia > Euphylliidae > Galaxea > Galaxea fascicularis. The sequence goes on along the minus strand of OX419345.1, from coordinate 2,302,119 downwards.
AGCGACTTTAGTTAATTTCGTTATGTAATAGTTTCCGACGTGACTGAAGAAATTGTCTTTTGACATCGAACGGAGAAACCCTATTACTTATTGGCGCTAAAACAGATCCCTTACAAAATGACCAAAGAAAGGTAAATCTATTATTTCCTATGTAATAGCGTCAGTAAAATTTCTTAGGCAACCTTCCATCCGAAAAGATATTTACCCCTGGGTATCCTATGAAGCTTATAAACAGCTTCACAGCGCCCGGGCTCCCTGTGGAGTCCCACCATGAACTTGCTTATTCATAAAGGGCCTCAACGAAGGCGTGTGTGTATGCAAAGGAAATCAGTGCAAGTGACAAGTGGGATATTTTATGGCATATTGCGTGGTAAGAGAGATTTGCATAATAATTATTTTTACTCGGAGTTATTTAGTCAAAAGGCTGCTATCATGAGGCTAGCCTTTTAAATGTCTCGAAGCCTTTAGGGGCTTCCACACTGAAAGTTTGTTTTCTTTTCATGGGATAATCCTTTAAAGCGATTTGTCGGTTCTGCGGACTGTAAGTCCAGTCTTCAAGCGGGCCCTCTCTGTCCGCTTCTAGTTTTAATCATTTCCGTTCAGTTCCGACATGCTAATATGCTCATACCTGTGCGCTGATTAGACTGCAAAACAGTCGTATTTTTTGGCGTTCATGTCTGCCACAAACGTGCTCGGTCTCGCTGAATCGAAATAATGTCTGAGGCTCGCTCACGAAGAAATCCACGTTTTCGGTGCATGTCTCGCGCCTTTCGAGCGATCACGAGAAAAAAATTAAGAAAGAAAGATGATTGTTTTGCAGCCTAAGTTCGGCTGGGATTCAGACTGTCCGTCCTATTTGTGAAGCTGTGGGTTTTCTACTGAATATTAACAATAAAAAATTTTGAATGAAACCAGAATCAAGTGGTTTAGTTACGTACGATTTACCCTTCAAAGAACGCTTCAGTTCAATGGTTCATTGTTCGCACGCCTCTGCTGTTTACTACGAGGGACGTTTAGATTCAACTTTACGAGGAGGAGATGGAGTGCAGTCGGCGTAGAGTATTACTTTCAGATTTCAAACCTCTACCTTATTGTTAAATTCAGCTGGTCGGATAGAAACGAGACTGATGTCATAAACGATTACCGCCAAAACGTTGCCGATCTCGCACACTTACGCAAGTCTGAAGACCCCCAATAATGGCCTTCAAAACGGAAAAAAATTAAAACAAAGAAATGCTGCTAGATGCCTAAGGTGTTAGCTCCGGATCTTAACGGACGTTTTGCGCTGCAAATGAGAAAAGTGTAACGCAATTCTGCGGGAAATTTTACCGCCAAAATGTGAAATAAATCAAATGCAAAACGGTATACGAAGGGAAGGCTCCAAGCAAATTGTAAATGTGTTTACAAAAGAGATGCTAAAGAGGTCACCTGGATAAAAATCTTTAATCAAACTGATTGAACTAATTATTGAAATAATATAGCTAAGGATCGAACATATTTATATATCCACAAGATAATATTGAAGCATTCAATAGCAGATATCGCTGGATGCTCTGAAAGTTATGAGGTAATCTATACAGTGGGCACGCGCTCACGCTGGTTTGTGTAGCTTCCTAAAACTGGATCTTGAATGCTTCTAAATATTAAATTTTATCTACCTGAAGGTGTTTTGAAGAGCCAACTGAACCAAATTTGCAGCATTTAGTATATAAAACTTGCACAGCCCAGCTTCGCCGGGTGACAGCCAACTTTGGAATTCGAGGATAAAAAGGTCCAAAGGGATCTATTGTGTTTTTTCGCTGTGCACATCCATCCAATGCAATATTTACTTGTCACATTTTTATGAATTTTCTTACAACATCCGATAGGTAATGGTGATGACGTATATTCCGGAAATTGCGCTCTAATAACGAAAAAGTTTTGATTTCAGTAAAAGGGACTAATCTTCTATATAATAAAAAGCAAATTTAAATTAAATTGCTTTTCATTGTTTACGAGTTTCACCCTTCTTATGCTAATAAATACTTGACGCACCACTGGGTCTTTCTATAATATATTGCTATCCAGATGAGTTAAGGCTACAGTCACGAAGAGCTAGAGAAGGACAGGGGAGGGATCGAAACCTCCACACCACTATGGCCCAAACTATCAAATATTTTGTACCAGTATGTCGTAGTTAAGCCCATTTGATGACTTTAAGGTAGATAAGTGAAGGGCCAAGGTGTATGGCCCAGGCAGAGGTAAATATGACCCAATCGGCGAGTGATGCATATTTACCTCTGCCCCTCCGGGGAAGAAAAACCCGTTGCGTAGCTGAGTACAGTTACAGCTAGTTATTTACAAAATTTTTCAAAAACTCCTGCTTCTACATTCTTACTGAAAGGCCGTCGATGAGCTGTGGAGGTCATTCAATCGATCTGTCTCCGCGATTCTTTTGACGCTGTTATGTTTCACATCACGCAAAGCAAACGTTGAATTCATTCCATGTCGGCTCTTGCGTCGCGCTGCCTTCAAAGAAAACTTACATCGTATAATCTCCTTGAATGATCTGCGAAACTGCCCGCTATAGAAACAATATAAAATCGGGTTCAATGCGGAATTACCAAAGATTATCAACTGCGTAAGTTTCCAGATAGCGTTCCCTTCGTAAACATAAAAATATCGCAGAGCTCGCACCATAATGAAAGGAGCCCAACAACAGAAGAACACGAGCGTCACAACCGCCAACATCTTGGTCACTTTGTGTTGTTTCGAGTCGACAGTTCCTACACCAGCACTTTGTTTAATATGCGCTCTGAGAACGCGCAGAATCTTGGTGTGCGCCCAGATCATGAAGATTAGAGGGCAAATGAATATTAGCACAGCTTGGAGAATGTAGTATGTTTGGCGCCCAATGTCACCCCAGTAAGTATTCACACAAAGCTGTTTCCCATTATCGTTTTCAGTTGCGTATCCGTAGAATAATGGCGCGCACACTACAAAGGACACAGCCCATAGTATTTTGATGACTATAGTTCGGTGCGCAACACCACGATTTCTTGCTAAAGAAGTGGATCTGACAGAACGAGAACGTTCAAAACTGATGGCAACAAGAGTCAATATAGAAGCAGTGTAAGAAATCTCGATCAGCGTCCCCTGAAGTTTACACATCGCATTGCCACCCGGCCAATCGCTCAGAAAGAAGTACGACAAGTCAAATGTTGAGAGGATCGCAAATAACAGATCGGCGGCAGCCAAACTCGATATGTAGCAGAGGAGAATAGACTGGGAAGAGCGGTATTTCTTGTAGCAAGTTAGAAGTACCATGATGTTGCCAAAGAATGCCAGGGTGAAAAAGGCCACATAGAGAATAACATATCCAACAATTAACCCTAGCGGGTACTCGTCACCTTTTTCAGGAACTTGCGGAGTCGAGCTCTCGTTTGTGGGGTTTCCTTCAGAGCTGAACATGTTCCGAGTGCAAACTCAGTTTATACGTTGAACAGAATACTACTTGTTATAATGCGTTTTCTGAGATCGTGAAGCTAATATCTGGTTACACCCAAGTGGCATGGAACGGTTCCTGACAGCCTGTCTCCTGAATGGTTCTGAATACACGGTAGTTGAGTCAATTTAGGAGTTCTTTTTTGAATTAAATGCAAACAGGTTTCTCGATTGTCTCTTCGCATTGACAGCCTTTTCTGAATAATTAGTCATCTCACCAATGTCTGACAGGGTTATGTGATCACTGTTATTTATTAGCACGTACTAGCGCAATAAGCCCACTCGATGGGACATAGAGCATAACAATCGCGTCATGCAGGATGCACGGAGGTCAGGAAGAGCAATCTTTTATCAAAATAACGCAGCATCGTGTAACGCTAATTGCATCTGAATAGAATCCCACTGCATGATTTTTAACAACAATAAAGGGCTTGTTATTGAAATCTGGTTAAAAATGAATAAGCTGGCTCTGTCTGGATTTGTTTGCATTGTAAATGATATGGCTTACTCCGACATGAGCATTGTTTTTCGGATATCTGCGTATTTTGTTGTGGTGGCGGCATGGGTTTCCTTTGTGACGTCACAAAGAAGATGTATCACGCATAAATATTTTATCAAGTGCGCTTATTTCCATATTTTTTTTACAATAATGTAACGATCTTAATTATTAGGAGAGAAATTATTTTTAAAATTTATTCACCACTTACTGCTTTGCCCAGGGCACATTGTAAGACATGGACTGGATTTTATACCACGTACTACGGCAATTTTAGAGTTACGTGGGGACGAGCGGCATGTTTCTGCCAAAAATAGCAATGAAAATGGGTCGAGTAACAACTCAACCTAAAAATTTGTCAACGACACACATGCATCACACAGAGTGTCTTGAACATATGATTCAACAGTTAGAAGCGTATGTTAATTATTCAAACTTCACTGTTGTCGTGATCAGTGCTGGATCAGGAATCAGTGCCCCTTGGAGCTAGTTTGAGAATTCGAAAAGACGAAAACCGTGATTCATCAAACTGTGACGTAAAAGAAAGAGACTGATCGCAAACTATCTATACAAAACATACAGCGTCCTTATAAAAAATCACGTTACAATATGTAAGTAACGAGAAAAAAACTTTTTTCTTTCACTACTGAGTTATGACATATATTTATTTGTTTCAATTGCGGCCACGACTGATAACTGAGTAAGAATACTGACTGGTATCTTCAATCGTTTTCCGTGAGAAAAATTTGGAATAGCACATGTTGGATTACTCCAAGTCGCTACAAGCTATGGTTAAATCCAGTTGATAAGACGGACAAATGAGGTTTTTTTGTTACGTTTGTGAATGACTGAAATAAACTGTTTGTTTGGTGAAAAATATACAGTGTACCACTTCCGTCTTAAAAGCTTTATAAAGATGTATTAGCTGATAATCACCTGCTTTCTGTTTACTATAATGGGCAAATAACCCCAGTCCTTTCATGAATTCATCCGACGTGAAAATGAAATGTCATTTTTTTATTTGTGAATGTTAAAGGAATTCCAGTTAAGAGTTCGTTGTATTTTGCATTTTAGATGACACGAAACATGGCATTGGCTAAATGGAAAAAAAAGATAGTGCTTTGTATTAGTCAAAGACGGTTTTAAGTTATGTCAAGCCGGTTCCTTTTTGCCAATTTCCTTTGCTCGTCTCACGTGGCACTAGATATCACTGCTATAAAAGTTTCTTTCGTAAAGCAAACAGACATTTAAATTCCAGTTTTAAAATAAACATGAGGAGAATTGCGAAATTGTAAGCACCAATGTGATTCCTGAAATACTCACCTCGCACTGACAGCTGTCTTTTCTAAAACAGCCAATTCATTATTTGTTTATCAGCGAATGTTTCATCCGGAGATCGCGTAGTTTTCCTTGTCAGAATTAATAGCATTTGATTGTCTTTCTAGCGAACAAAAACAGCTAAAGCGAGAAACGTGCTTGGACGCTAATTATTGCTGATACCCGGTACAACTGCCCCTTGCTCCACGTTTCCCGCCAAATAAGGTGCTTGTTATGCACGCTTGCGAAAAAAGACGACAGAACGGTGAGAATGCTGTTGAAATTAAACATTAGCACTGTTGAAAATTCAACAGCAACAAGAGAATACAAGGCAGCTTCAAACAGTATCAGTCTTAATTCGTTTATGGGAATATTTATCCTGTGTTTCTACATCATAGTATTCTCAACGTCAAGTGTTGGAAATATTGTTGTTCTATACATTTGCAGAAGGACCGGGCGCTTTGTAGCGTTTCGGCCAACAAGCACTGGATTTTTTAATCGTTACATCGCAAATCTTGCCATCGCAGATCTTCTTTTTACACAACTGACAGTCTTTGATGCCATTTATGCCGTCCGTGACGAGTGGGTTATGGGTGCTGCGATGTGCAAGCTTCAAGGGTATTTCGTCGAGTTATGCTATTCTGCGGCCATTTTGACGCTGATGGCTATAAGTCACGAACGCTTGAAGTCTCTCTCCGATTTGGAAATGAAATCACGAATTCAGCGTATGAAAACAAGAAAGCTTTGTTCAATCATGGTGTGGGTTGTGGCAATCTTGCTTTGTTCACCTCTTTTATACGCTTACAGCCTGGAGAGAATTCAAGAACGTGGCACAATCCAATGTACTAACGTTGCTTGGTCACATATAGGAAGACGGATTTATTACAGTTTAATGGCTGTCATACTCTTCATCTTTCCCCTCATCATAATGATATGGACACAGCTAAAAATCAAAAGCGTTTTCAAGTCACAAGTTGCACCAAACCAACAAATCCAGGTTTTGATGCGTGCGCGTCAAAAGAAAGCAAGTCGAATTCTTAGTGCAGTTACTCTCGCTTTTTTCACTTTCTGGTCCCCTTTCATTATCGTAAGGACTCTTCGTTATTTTAGCTGGTATGAAGGAGATATTGTTTGGAGACTCGGTCAGCTTTTAACTATCGCTTCGGCGGCTGCAAACCCGTTTATTTACAGTTTTTATAGCCTTCATTTCAGAGTTTACGTAAAGAGATTTATTACTTGCCGATGCGGTCTTATGGCTGCAAGCGCGGGTAATGTAGAAAGCTCCATTGGGAATACTCTGTTTTGACTGGAGCAACGCATAGCTTATATTTTGTGTCTTTGCCAAGAGGAGTTATACAATGAACCGATTATCGTTGGGACACTGAGGTGCTAACGAAATCGCAATGAAATTTTATAAATTTGTACTATAGCTTGAGGACCGGTATACTTTTGTCACTAAGTTTGAATACAGTTTAGCTCTTTCGTAGGGTTTAATTACTCACTTGATACAAGTTTCTGATAAGATCAGTATTGATTATTGCTGCTATCAAAAGCAAGGTATTGTTGAAGTTTTTTTGAAGCGTTTTGGTTACTATGGCTTCGATTCAGCTTCGTCTGAAATTGCACCCAAAATAACTCAACCACGTGGTTAACCGTGCTTCAGGTGAACTAAAAAAGTTCGCCGATGAAGGGGTTATGGATGGTTGGCGAGACGTTCGTTAAGTTACAATTACTGCGGAGCTCTTATTCGAAAATGCGTGAAAATTTAACACGTGTTCAAAGATATGCTCGATAAACTAATGAATAGTAATTATATGGAAGAATCTTTTTTAAACTAGCTATGTGCGCAGTTCTGACGTAGTTTATACTATGATTACCAACCTTGGTTACCCTTGCAAAATGAAATGATGATTGAATATGCAAAATATATACGCATGTCATTCTTTTTTGTGTGTCGGACGTGATCTCCTCAGTCCAATCAAACATAATCATTTTAACAATGAAAACGCTATTTTCGAAAGGCATTTCTAAAGTTAAACACATAATGAAAGACTACAACAATTTTTTCTCTTAAGCCGAAGAATCGAATATCTACAACATACAAATACAACCATTAACCTTTTCATTTGGACTCGTACCTTCATGAGTTCGGTCCATCAGAACCCCTACGACAAAAGAATCAAGCGAAACAAGAGACGAAGATTTCTATATCTCTTTTATTGGTTTATAAAAAGCTCATATCTATGAAAGCTATAGTCCCGAAAAAAGCCAAATAAAATGGGATGCCAACTGTGAATTTGACAATTGCTATAAACCTGACTGGAAGACGCCAATAAACTAGCTTTTCGCTGTACTAAATTGGCCAACTTTCATTAAAGGTTTTTCATAGAATATTACCGACGAATTGTTTTTTGACAAAAATTGGCCTTAAAAATAATTCTAACTACACACCTTTTGCGGAGATTTCCCTGAAGAACTTTCTCATCTGTGCTGCCATTGTAAACTGAAAACCTACTTCATTTTGGGATGATTTAATAATGTGGTTGAAGGAGGAAGCCATCATCCCAGATATTTTACCTGAAAAGAGTATGACTGTCTTATTAGGTTTGAAACCAGAAAGCTCTTCACGTCATAATGTTTTACTCAATTTCTGTTTCCTAATTGCCAAGTTTTTCATTTGGCGCTGTAAAATTAGGTTTTCTTCCCCTACTGTCTTCTCAATATAAGATCAAACCCTACACTTACAACAAGGAGAATAAGAAATGGGATCCTTCAACACAACTTTATTAAAGTAAGACAGAAAAGTTAGTCTCATAGTATCCCTTTTCTCCTTCACATTGAGCGACAACCAAACAAATAGATATATCGGAAATGAGACCAACGAGTCCGCTAGGTTCCGACACTTCACAGTTTATTACTTTCCAAGTTAGGTTTTCTTCGTTACAACTGTACTCTCGCTCAAATCACACTGCTCACGGATCTCTCACTTCTCTCACTCGAATCACCGATTTTCCACACCTTAACATATGTCATACGATAGTTGTGTTTGCCATTGCGCAACGACTAATTCATCTGTCAACACGGCGATCACTAGTCACGAATCAGTCAAACTTAATTATCGCAGAACAATTTCTGACAGATATATGTACATATAAATACTGGCTTGTAACAGTTCCGCCTTACCGTAATCTAACATACCTTTTTCATCAATGCACTTCTCAGACATGTTGTATTTAGCTACCATATACCTGCAATTTATTTAACTCTCTTTTTTTGTTCACTAGTGTTCTGTTTTAACATGTAACTGTGTACTTTTTTTTTGTAATTTTTGTTTCCTTTAGTCCAAGTTGTTTCTTTTCTCTCTTGCTGTTTGTTACAATGCTATTTTACAAAAAAAATAAAGATTGAAAAAAAAAAAAAAAAACAAAAACAACACAATCTTGGCTTCAGTCTTCCTTGCATGCACAAGCTAAAATGACAAGAAACACCAAAGCTTACGAACCTTAATCAAGACTCCTAACAGATACAGTGCCATGTTCCCTTTGTTCTTATAGTTAATTAGCATTTTGCGCGCACTATATATTCAACTCTGTACTTTGAAATTTAACTGAAGATGACAAAAGACTCTGTCGAACATGTTTTTTAAAAAATATTGTGTTGTTTTTAAAAATCGCAACATATCTGTTCAGTATATCTAGGCCTTTTGGAGATACAGTGAAATACCTATTTCCCCAATCGAAAAGTTAAGGCCGGAATGTATTTATATTTACTGCGTGAATCATCACTCGAAATTAAAAAGATTAGTAAATTCAGTTGCGGAAAAGCAACCATTGTAGTGACGGAAAGCAATGGACTGCAATTTAGCAGAAGAATACCTCACACAACATTCAGACAATTAATGTGTCTAGGTAAGCTGAAAGCCACTCATCGGGCACTATGTTCAAGTGGTAGCGGGCATTACACCTAAAATCTACCAAATAAAGATTGAGCCCGAGCATGCCGGCAAGCTGACGAGGCCTAATAAGGCCGAAACACTGTTCATGGCTGCTCATGCCATTAGCAGCCATGGACAGTGTTTCGGCCTTGTTTGTTTCGGCTTGTCGTCAGCTTGCCGGCATGCTCAGGCTCAAACTTTATTTGGTAGATGTAAGGGTAATGCCCGTTACCACGCAGCCATATGGTGCCCAGTGACTGGCTTCCAGCTTCTATAGACACATCAATTTGTGAGGTATTCTTGTCACTCGAAGCCACATCCCACAAGCTTCACATTTTCAGCATTGGAGAAAGCTTATTTTTTCTTTACTGAATCCTTATTTAGTTTAAATAAACAACTGACAGAGGTTGCTTCCTGAAAGCTTGATTAAAAACCGGTTTATAGAGGGCCCTTTCAAACCGGAGAGTTTGTAAGGGCGGAAGAACTCATTTGACCTAGAAAGCCACACCATATACGCAATCTTGACGCCAACTTTATAAATCTCTTTTCTAGTCGTGTCCTAACTTTGATTAAAGGAGACCATCATGACCTGAAGGAGACACTTAAGGCGCGCGCTTAATGACTTTCCATCAGTGTTGTATATTGAGTTTGGACAAAGACTGACATGAGCTGGATTGAAAATTGCGTCCTGTTGACTTCGTATCAATTACGTCTCACCAGTGAAAGTTTTCCTGTCATACTAGCCGAGCCATAATGAACTTTTTATATCCGTACATTCTCTTTGTGGTAACCATAGAACATATATTGAATATATCACCAGATATCACCATCTCGGTACCCTTTAGATGTCGACCAGTCTGTGAAGATTCGAGAGCCGATTACAGGAAACTATATAGCAAAATATTTGCAATGGACTGTGTCATGGCCAGGATATAAAAAAAGACTTGGACTTAAGCAGTGACACAGGATAGACGAGATTTCCTCTGTCAAAGATTACTGATAATCACCAAATTTTGGTCAAATCATAATTAATTTACGGTAACCACACTCACCGGGGATAATCAAATATGAGGTAACTCCTTCATTATTATTGAAATGTCCTGAATTTCATGGAGTATTTTTAAAAATAACTTAAAGAAACTTCTGCCTGAGGAAGAAAAACACTTAACGTCAAGAGCAGACTGTAGAACCAGTATCGTGCGCTTTCATAAAAAGAAGTTAAGGTCAGCTGACTGGCTGATTGTAAATATCGAGAATTGAAGGTCAGTTTTGCGCCGAATTCTTGATACTTAGAGTAAGTCGATCTTAAGAACTAAGGCTGAAACAGCTCTTGCTCACTCACCCGGGAAATGATAGCAGCGATGTGAGTTGGTGAAATTATGATCGACAAACAACACGGAAGCGCAGTACATATCACTTTACACTTTAATTTCCTCGTCCCCAGTCCATCTCTATGCCTCTTTTGCCACAAAGCGAAAATTTATCCCAGGAGAAAAGCCATTGCAAGATCAAGTAATTTCTTTTTTCATGTAAATGTTTTCTTCAAATATAGGTCTGCAGTTAAGTGTACTAGTATAGAAATAATGTTTGATGTTATCAGGTTAAGAAAATTTGTGCAGTAGGTGGCGTGCACTTAACCTAGAGGGACAAAGATAACAATAATAGAATAGACAAATACTGGCGGACGAAGGCGGCGATGGCTAGTATTCGCGAGGCCATCTCTGAAAGTAATAAACTTGGCTAACTGCAAACTTCAATAGCGACCTTGCTAGCAAACGGGTTTAGCCCTCATTTTATTTAGAGACTATTTCAGTAGAGTCCAGTCAACTCCAGCCCACAATTTTTTGGTTTCTCCCTTGTCACATCCAGAAAAGGGAATTTATTGCTGAAAGAGGAAATGAGTTTCAAGGTCACGCCTAGCTTTCAGCTGCATGCGGTATCCACTTTAAACAAAGTGTGTTGTCACACAACTCAATTTTCATTTACTTGCTTTTCCGTGAACAACAGATTAGAGAATGTTCACTAATTCTTCTTAAACAATAGTAGGATTAGTCACTCTATAACTAAGCTCTAAGGAAATACAAAATGCAGGAAATAGCAAACCACTTGAGACACGAAGTGGTCCCATGGGAATCTAAATTGACATAGGTGCGTCCCGTGCGATTAAATTAACTATTTCCGGCTAGAGTATAAAACGCGCTGCCAAGAGCGACGAGTCAGTCAGAATCAAGCACGATCCCTGAAGCGAGAACACAAAACAATGGATGGTTTAAACGAGAGTCTCGCCAATTCTTCGGGAAATGGGGAAGAAAGCGTCCCTACAATGTCTCCTTTGATGAAAAACGTTTTTTACTGTTTGTACGCGATTGTTTTCTCACTGGCGTTCGTCGGGAACACGTTAGCGTTGATAACATGCTACAAGACTTACAAAGCCACAACATCTGTCCTACTGTGCTACATCGCCAGTCTTGCCTCAGCGGACCTTATGTTTACGTTGCTCTCGATTTTTGACTTGGTTGGCTTCATACGCGAAGGTGACTGGTTTGGTGGGAATCCAGTTTGTAAAGTTCAGAGCTTTCTCATCGAGGCTTGCTACACGGTGTCGATTTTAACGCTGGTTGCCATCAGTCGTGAGCGGCTTATGGCGATGTCTTCACCAGTTTTGGCTCGCGCTCAACGAAGTGTTGAACGTACGATTCTCCCAATTATAATTTGGGTGACTGGAATTCTGACCTGCACGCCGCTTCTCTACGCGTACTACATAAAGGAAGACGAGAAAACTGACAAATCGATGTGCGTTAATGAATATATGGGCGACGAAGGAAGACAGATTTATTACGCCATCCAGGCAGGAATTCTCTTTCTCTTACCGCTGGGATTCATGAGTTACGCTCACATCAGAATATTTAGAGTCTTATCACATCACGTCATGTTGAGAAACTCTATCATGTCACATAACAAAGAGGGGTTAAACCAAAGTAAAATCACCAAGATGTTAGCGGTAGTGACACTCGTATTTTTCATCTGTTACGGACCTTTCATGGTCATTCGAGCCCTCAGATACTTTTATATCTACAACGGAGACGTCGCTTGGAGGATGGGTCAAATGATGATTTTCATGCAGGCGGCCGTCAACCCCATTATCTATTGCTTCTACAGTAAACAATTTCGATTATCCTTCAAGGATTTGATCTGCGCATGCTGTCATTTTAGTTCAACGGACAGGCAAACCAAAGCTCGCTCATCGTCTGTGAGGTCAATCTCGAGTCTGAAATCTTCACAGAACACCTTTGCTATGAATGAGTTTTATGTGGCGCAGCCAGAACAACAGGGTCATTACATTCCACATCCTGTTTAACATCATAGAACATTTCAGCAGAACACAATAACAGTTCGTAATGTCACTATTTTTAAATTCTATCTATATTTAATGTAATCAGATGATAATAATAATAGCTTTATTTATTACCTTTGGCGATAAGAATTACGTTAACATTACAGTGAAAAAAACAAAGAAAAATTCAAAACACGACATATATAATGATAAAGATCAAGTCAGTTCTTCCTTATATTTCATGGTGCACCGGTATTGGATTCCGATTTCAGCTTGCCATATTTAGTGAAAGAACTGGGATCAGACAAAAAAAACCTTAAGTTGCCGTGTGTCATTCTGTTCCGTTTAATTAGGCCATAGCTATTAAATCGTTGTAATCCTCAAGTTGCAATCCTCTTTCAAGTTTCAGTTGTCTCGGTTAAATAGACACCAGACCCTTTTCTTAGCTGTTGTTGAACTAAGAATTGACTTAGTACTAGGTGGATTAAAATGCCACAAATGGTCTTGACCTGTGTTGAGTGAGGTCTTGCGAAAAATTGCTCTTCATTTGTTGTTATCCGTTTCAGAGCCCGATCTGTTGGTCTTGAGTACGACAAGGCCTCAACCAGACTGATTTTGCATTGCGTAGTTGTATTTTGTCTTGTATAAACAATTATCAAAGTTGTTTTAATAGTCGGATGTGTTTGCAAATGTGATAAACACACGCCAGTAAAAACAATGCCGCAGTTACTTAATTCAAAGAAAAGACTACCTGGGTATAAATTGTTATGAAGTCCTTCCTATTGTTTGCTTGGAATTAATTTGCTAGAAAAATCTCCGATCGATATTACTGACCAGCATAAGAGAGATAACAACAACGACAACGACAACAACAATTTATTAGGTATTTCCAAAAAGTTACATGGCATTACCTAAACTAAACTAATTTATTATATATATATAATAATAAACTGGAATAAAATTTGCAATAAAATAGAATAGATAATAAGAAAATAATACTGTTGAGTTTCATTTTGTTTTATACAGAGTGTCGTGTCTAACATTCATTGTCTGAAACTGAAGATAAAATCAGAAATAAGATTACATATAAATGGGTCAACATTATTAAAAAGGAACAATGTTTTGGAGTTAAGATCAAGATCCTTGAAGAGAGGATATTTTAATGTGATTTTGTTATTATTATATTATGTAAAAATGTAAGACCGATTCAAACGACGTTAAAATGAGGTAATAATCAGTAAATCGTCTTTTGGTTAGCCACATTGCGTGCACGCTTCCACGTGATTGTCTGTTTTGTGTCTTCGAATATTGATCCTGACTCTAAACGGCGTGGGCGTGATTTTATTGCCACCAGTTTGTGTAATATTTCACAGGATATGAATGTTTCACGAGCCATTGTGTTGATGTCATCTTCTGGGAACCTGCTGGGCCTTTGGTCTGACTTGATCAGGAATGAAGAAAAACAAGCTAAATGAAATGAAATCTGATCTGACTGTTCTAGTATCAAGGCCTTTTGTTTAAAACTTAGAACTGCTTTTAAATGACAGCACGACAGGAAAGTATGCTGCAATATTAGATTTCACTGATTTTTATCGTCACGCGTCGTGGTCTCTAACTATTACTGGACATGTGTACTCAAAATTAAGCGCGGTATTCAAAGCACGTCACGATGGCTTCCACATGTATAATATTTTCACAGTCAAATGAAGCCAGAACAATTTTTGATGAGGTCTCAAAAGCGTGTAACTAATCGCTCAGGGCGGCACTAGGGATCCGTGAAATTGTAGTGATCAATATAAGCATATCTTCTTATCGGAGTTTTTTATCAATGTATAAACAACAGTCTCCATATGGTGCGAAAATAAGTTCGGATATTTGTCCGCGGACATTTGTCTGTTCCGCGAAGCCAACAGGAACTGATAATGTCCAAGCCAAATATCCGGGCATATTTTAAAGCCAAATGGAGGCTATTGTGTTTAGTATCCTCCAAATATTTTTCGCAACGCGCATTTGGGGAATATCACCGTTTATAATCCATCAAAGATTTTTTTCGCACGCGATTGGTCTAAACGCATCACGTGACTGAATATTCCCCAGCTAAATTGAGGAATATCCGGTGATATTCCCCAAATACGTATCGCGAAAAATATTTGAAGGATAATAACCACAATAGCCTCCATTTGGCTTCAAAAATATGCTCGAAATTTGAATTTGGACATTATCAGTTCCTCGGAGCTCACAGTTTTCCTCAAGCTGCGCTCTTGGAAAACTGTTCGCTTCTCAGAACAGGTAACGTCCGCGGACAAATATCCGAGCATATTTTCGCACCAAATGGAGACTATTGTTTATATATTCCCCAGTTTTAGCTGGGGTATATTCAGTCACGTGAAGGGTTTAAGTCAATCGCGTGCGAACGAAAATATTTGATGGTTTATAAACCAACTTATAATCCTTCAAATCTTTATATCTACAATCCTGGCCAAAATTATCTAGAACACTAAAGGTATCAACCTCCTCAACTGCACATCTGTAAACTGTATTGAAATTAGACTGAGCCCGAAGAAAACACTGTTCACAGTGTGTTATTACAACCTCTCCCCCACCCCTAACAATGTTGATAGTACAACCTCTCCCCCACCCCTAACAATGTTGATAGCGACTCTTGTGTAGTAGCAGACATTCCGACAAATCAACATTAAATGTGGGGAGTGGAGAGATAGGGCCTTACAATTCATTTTTTTTTTTGCAAAATGTCCCAATGTTTTTGGCCAGGATTGTTGCTTATTCTCCTTTCGGAAACCTAGTCATGCACTCAAGTCCTGAGCAACTTTAATTTCTTTTCCTAGTTACGTGGTTTGTAGACACCCTACCGCTAACGTCCGCTTTGCAGCTAACAGGATAATCGCAATGACGTTCAATCGTTTATTGTTTCAAAACCGAAACGTGACCAGCAAAGGTAACTTAGGCCCGGTTCAAACGTCAAACTTCACATGTGCCGAATCTAATGCAAATGAGGGAAAACAATAGATTTTTCTCATTTCATTAGATTCAGCACGTGTAAAGTTCGACATTTGAACCGGGCCTGACAAAGTCACGAAATTAGGAAGGCGATCGAAGTACATGAGGTTGATACCTTGATCTGATGATGACGTAATTCTTGCCGCTAAACAACTGAGTAAGCAAATCAAGTGGACTTAAGTTAACATCCTCTAGAGGCAAACTATTTAAGGCTGCCCTCTTGAAGTGAGAGCTTTTGTCATGTCACTTAAAACAGAGACTAGAGAGGAAAGCCTGTTAAGTGGTGAGCGGACATTCGAAAAATCGTTGTTAGTAAGCAAGACAGGCGGAAATGATTCCCGAAATACGGAAGGGTTGGAAAACATTTAATAGTCAAAGGTGAGGTTTTATTGAAAGTCAAAGTTTATCTTTAAACGTCATTCATTGCTATACCGGCCGCCTCTGACAAAAGCCACACAGGAGAGTTTGCGGTGGGAGGGCAGGAATTCTGGCCTATTAACCGCGAAACTAATGGCAGCTGCTTTCTCACAACACGTTCACCCTGAATAAATAATTACCAGATTTCAGAAGTTAGTCTGCAGCGTGGAAATAACGTGTAAGTGTTGGTAGATGTCCGCATCACCGCCTATTTCCGCGCATTTTAAATAAATTTCTAGCGGGAAGCCATTTTGGATCTCGTGACGTCACTTGGTTAGAGCTATTGTCGAAGAGTAATGATCAGAAAATAGTTTGTGTCTGAATCAAACGGAAACCCAAAGAAGTCAACGTAAATAGGCGATTTAATGAATGTCGTTTGGGACTTCAAGAAAATTCATAGTGGGAGTCTTGGACTCTGTTACGACAATTCAATTAATTTCAGTAATTTTTATTCTTCCTCATATTCAGGGCGAGAGACTTGAATTACCAACTAATATAATCCTCGCGCCAACGCCTGGAGATTCTCTGCGCCACTACTCCCCGCTTGGCGCCACTATGACCGTGTGCGTTTACTCATATTTACCTAAATTTTTCCGTCCAGTTGTTACGCAAGTATTCCGTATAAGGATTGTAGGTTCCGCTGACACGAAGGATGTTTTCTCTAAGGCTTGGCTAGATCTCGGCGAAGGCTGAGGTGACGGGCAGATTTCCGAATGAAACAGGTGAAGGTTAAGAATTTTGAGGCTATGGTGACCTCCTGAGCCTAAGAAAGACAGTTGAGACAGTTAATTTAGGGAAAGACAGTTAATTGTACGCTGCAAGAGAGTCCCAAGTACAATTGTACAAGAGGAGATAAAAACATGGCCTCGATAGAGCCGGGGGATAAATCGTTTGGTCGTCTGAGGGCACCCTGGTTACCTAGATTTACTACATTCATTTCTAACCTTGAGGTGTATCTGTTGTGGTGCTGAGTTTCCTGTGGGATTGCGCTGTTATAGCGTCCTTAACAAGCCGCGCTCGCCTTCTTTTCCTCTCGGTTAGAGCGTCTTTGACCTGAAACATATTGACTTTATATAAAACAAAGGCTTTAGCACATATCGTTTAGTGTTTTCGGTTAACTCAATGTTGTATTGTATAGCCGGTCTATCTACCGGTTTTTCATGGGTTTCTATTAGCACTTATAATTTACACTTTTCTCTGTTCCACCACCTACCTATTTTATGGCTGTGTGACTAAGATTCACACTAAAATAATTTGAGGCGCCTGCGCGTAGGAAAAAGAGGGACACAGCGGTGACTGCATAATGACTGAGTGATCGGTCATGAAAGATGCACCAAACGCACCTGTTTGTTTAGGACGCAGTGAAAAATGAAGATTAGTAGTCCTTGTAACGAGTTGGAGATCGCAAAGAGGTAATTAAACACGATCTTGTCTGAAGTCATAGTAAGAACACCAAAGGACCCCGAAAATCCCAGGAGAGGTAACAACACAAAAGATGCCTTGAGCCCGCGCTGGAATCTCTTGGTCAGTGATTCTTCTCGTACCCGATGGCTTGATAGCATTCTGCGGATAACGAGGACAAAGATTATCAAGTTTCCCTGAAGGAAAAAAAAAGGTAATTTCTGTTAGTTTTATTTACAGTAACAATAAGTGTCGGGCCTCGTCAAATAGTGAACAAGTAAACCTGATAAAAACTGATTTATCAAAGATCGAGAAACACGGTGGATTCTCGTAGACTTGTACCGGACACAACTTTTTCGATCATCCAAAAATAAAATGAGAGTGATGCCTATGTGCTGTAAATTTTCTACATGATGTTGCACTGTTTTATACCCGAAGTTACGAAGTCAACGCGATCGAAATGCAGTCTAGCCTGTTGGACCTATATTAAAAGCTATCGACACTTACGCTGATAATGATTAGCGCTGGCGCCACAAATGCCCACAGCACGAAATTCTGTGAGTTCAGCCAGCATGTTTCCATATCAGCGTAGCCTCGACCCAGTGTCGCAGCCAAGGAAACTAACACAATGAATGCTGGAAAACCTGAAAAGAAATCAATTCAGAATCAATTTTAGATAAACTGTTACTCAAAAAAAAAAAAGAATAAAGATCAACACCAAAAATTTGGTTTTATTAGCTGAGTCAGATAGTGTGAATTGGCCAAAGACATTCAAAAGCGGTTTGGAGCTTTAGCCCTTCGTCAGAGGGAGGATTTATGTTAACGTCGGAGTTTAAAATATCGTCATTTACCCTTTAAATTAATTTCACATGAAAAATGTAATGGCATGAATGGCATGAATAGTATTTTGGCTTACTCATTTCGATATAACTTGTTCGTTGTTTAAAGCATTTGAAGACTTACCCCACCCTAGGCAGTAGAAATATCTGATGTTTATGTCCGAATTGGCTCCAATGATTTTGACCAGTGAGAAATATAGCTGTACCCCCTCTGACAACATCCAACAGAAAATGGCAAGGAGAAAGAAATGTAGTAAGGCAGCTAAGGCTATACAGCTAGTCTACAACAAAAATGGAAACAGAAATCAAATCAAAGCTGTAACTTCGATCATATTTTTCTTAAATCCTCTCGTCCTTATGGTCATGATGGTTTAAGGACACAAGGGGGCTTTGAAGCACGGGAGGGGTGGCGGTTTGGGGATCCTTGAGCAGGAACCATAAAGCTGCTGATTATTACTTTTAGGACACAGTGACACCGCTCCTTGTCTTAAAATGTCGTTGACGAGTGGCTCTGGACGCGCCAAAAAATGAATGCGCAGCAAAAATTAAAATCAAAAATCACTACGCATTCCATGTTACTTCCGGCCCGCATGCCGCGGGCGAGCAACCTCGTGCGGGCGATCCCTCTTTGCCACGCCTTAAAAAAAAATAAATAAAAAGCCTTCCGAAACAATGCCGACCACGCCGAAGAAAACCTATCAGTTTCCCCGTAATCAGTGCATCGCCTGCAATGATATCATTCATGACCGAAACCATCCGCCTCTTCTGTTGTTTGATAGCAGCCGATCAGCTGAAAAGATACGTTTGAATTTCGAGAATTTAACAAGAATCTCTTTAAAAGCTGAGGATCCATACCCGAAAATTAAGTTAGAGTCAGCAGCTTCAAGGGAAGCTCAAGAAGAGAACTTAAGCCATTGTGTAGTTTCCCATCTCTCCCCTCCCTAAGGATTAGTTTCTGGGCATAAGCTGATTAGTCGGTAAAAATTACGCATGCGCTACCGGATGTCCGTGATTTACGGACATCCAGTTATTGCTGCTACCAGAGCCCTCCGTTTCTCTGACCACGTGACGAAAAGAAACTGAAGCTCTGGGGACGAGAATGCAGTGACGTAAGCATAAGCACTGCGCTTATGTTGGCTTATGTTGGCACTGCGCTTATGTTTATGTTACGCCCAATTTACACACCTGTTTAACGCGACATAACCATAAGCATAAGCATAAGGAAATGAAAAATATTTCTTTCCTTATGCTTATGCTTATGCTTATGTTACTCCCGGTATACACTCTGTATGCTGATGGTTGAGTTTATGTTTGTGCTTACGTCTCTTTTGTCACTGTTATTGTAAACCAGTCAGTCAATCAGTCAGTCAGTCAATCAAGCAACCCATTGTTGTCAGCATGAGAATTGTTCACAAAGTTTAGAAGGTGTAAAATTCATCCCTAATTGGTCAATTAGCAATGCCCGACACCAACCTGGTTATGGAACACATTAGTCTCCATGACAACTATCAGAGCGTCCATTACTGCTATTGCGACACAGAGATTAAAAAGGACAACTGTTCTTTGTGAGCGCAAGCTCCTCCATAAACATAACATCACAACAATACTGATCAGCACACAGATCAGAGACAGAACACAACCAGTGATGGATATCCAAGAAAGAGCGACAAGGTGCCTGGCATCTGCCACCTGAAATCCCAAGTAATCTATTATGGTACAGTTTTAAAGTGAAGCTAGGAAAGAAGGACGAAGCATCCTCCATTACAGCTGAATATCAGTTACATATGCACGTGATGGTACGAAGTAGCCGATGAAAGGGAGGAGTCCAATGCAAGAACATCGAGCTTAGGAAATAATCCCCATTGGGGCTCCTTCAGTTTTCTTCCAAAAACAGCATTTGTAAATTTTAAAGTTATTAATATATTGTCAACGCTGATATTCTGCGAAGGTCAGACGCTTCGGGACTACTTTCCCTTCGTCGGTGAGTTGGCGCCACACATTATTTAACATAATCATTTCATTTCAGTACAACAATTGTAAACCCCAGCGAGTAGGTTCGAGAAGGAATACCTCTATACTCCTGCAGTACATTCCTCACCCTTTGCTACTGAATCGAAATCACATATTTTTTTCAGTATAAGCGGAGCAGCATATTACTCTCTCACAAATATGGCAGAGGTTCTTCGTTTCTCTTTAGGCTTAGAGTCTTTCCTTTTTCTTAATTTTGACCTCAGCTTTCAGGAAGTGACACAAATTAAAAAAAATTGTACCGTTGCAGGCATAGTTACCTTATCACTACCGCTGTCCATTAGTACTGCAAATAAGGTCATGTGATCGCAAGCGCACGTTGTGGTTGTGCTGTTTGTACGTGAGGACACCACATAGCATCCCATAGTTGACCAGGTGTTGTCTAATGCTCTTGTCAAGGGTGTTGTTACGTTGAGGAATGCGCATACTCGCTTGATATTAACTGGGGTAGCCTGGAGAGGAGAGAAGAACCGTTATGTTTCGGAGAGATTGTGACGTTATTTTTAACATAATTAAGTGACAATATAACGAAGAGTAACATATTTTTATACTTTGAGGAATAATCGCGGTAAAGCTTTGTGAATAAAAGATAAAAATGAACACTTCATGTATACTTCACAAAGATAACTAATTAAACTAACGCACAATATCCTTGTAAACATTGTGAATGATTTTAAACACGAGTCTTGTCCCATCTTAGCTTATCTTAGCGAGGCATGATCATTCTTAGAAGGCAGTGAAAGGTGTTTGAGAGCCTGACCGGGAGTCATCCACGGAGTTGAGTGACCTCTAAAGATGGTATCAATCTGCCATGAAGTAGTGATGTTATTGGTTTTCTATCACGTTGTGATAATTTTGACTGCGTAGAATTTAAGGAGTGTTAGAATGGAGGGTAGTATAGTGAGCGATCTCAGGTACCTTCTGGGCCTCAAGTGCTATTTTAAATGGAGGACTGATAACATCAGGTGGCGCTGGTCTGATAGTTACTGATGCAAGAATCGAGTTCAGGATCCAATGGGAATCAGTTCCCAGTGAAGTGTTTAGCCTGCCATGCGCCTCTGTACTTGTTAGCACGTGACCCAGGGTGGAAAAGAACACAGTCACTGCTGTGATAGTGCTGTTTGTTTGGCTGAAAACGGTTGGTGGAATTTCAAGAGAGCTTTGTCCTTCCGTTACCTTGAGTCCTTTTGCTGGTATCTGCAGAATACAAAAGGCCAATAACCGGTAATTGTTTAGACTCCAATTTTTGACTGTCTTGGGTAATCGTTATCCCTTCCTTCAAGATATTCCCCTTCTCGACCCCTAACCCCACTCTCCCCTCCCCCCTTCCTGAAGCAGCTCCCAACGTTAGTGGCTTCATAGCTCAGTTGGTTAGAGCATCGCACCAGTATCGTGAGGTCACGGGTTCAAACCCCGTTGAAGTCCTGATTTTTTTTTCAGGCTTCTTTACGCAATGGCATAAATTGCGTTCACAAATGCGAGAATCATCCTTCATTTGATTTCATTACTGCAGTTCACATATCATTTATTTCATATATATCATTCACATTAATCTCTTTCACGGGAACATATGAACCCACAACCTGCTCCCAACATCAGTGGCTTCATAGCTCAGTTGGTTAGAGCATCACACCGGCATCGCGAGGTCACGGGTTTAAACCCCGTTAAAGTCCTGATTTTTTTTTTAGGCTTCTTCACGCAATTGCATAAATTTTATTCATAACTGCGAGGATCATCCTTCATTTGACAAAAGATTCCGCTGAGAATCGGGTTCACGGGGTTATATCCAATTGCCTCTTTGTCAATAAATCTCAGTTACAGGGCTGATATGGTTTCTTACTCACTGAAGTGTTGGCTTTTATCTTTACGGCCACCACAGCAATGTTTTCAGTGACCACGCTGATGCCATTTGTTTCGAGGGTAGAATGGTGTCCGTACTCATCAAGTGCTAACACCAGTCGGTATGCTATGTCCTGTTGAGTCTACAGATCACAAAAGTATGCTCAGTGGTTAGCTAGTGGTCAGTTGGTAGAACGTCGAGATGCTGAGAGGGCAGTCTTAGGTTCAAGTCGGACCAGAAACCAGGACCTTAAAACAGTTGATCAATGCTGCTTCCATGCACCTCAACACCAGGTGTTTAACGTTACTTTTATTCATGACACTTTTGTCAAATTTTAAACACAAAAGTTTTAGCAATCCCCCACCGAAATCCAGAGAGATACTGCTGGTAGTAGCTAGTTTAGGGTTTTGGTTTAGCGACAAAATCGAGCGGTTTTCAACTGAGTGTCGAACGTAACTCGCGTTTGCTTTGGTTTTGATTTACTTCGCTCTGTGATTGGTTGACAAACTCACGCCACTTTCTCAGCCAATGAGAAGCAAAACCAAAACCAATCGCTAGTTGCACGCGCGCATTTTCCCGCGCTGTTTGGCGCCGGTTGCACTAATAGGCTCTTTGCAGTTAAGGGGGGAGATTCTTAACTACAAACCTGTTGCTATGTAAAACTTTTACCCGTCATATCTTTGATGTCCGAATATCAAAGAACAATCCCTTTGGACACAGATGTTCTATAGAAGGTTCCCTGTACTTTTTCGAACGACAGCCATATTTGGCAAGTCACGTGACCTTGGCAGAAAAAGCGCTAAAACTCAAGTTATTGACTTTTTACAATAATGAATACAATACCAATGTTCGGAGAGCATTGTTTTGAACGTCTTGACGAAAGGATTTGTTGAAATTGTGCTTATGACGAAAATTACCCTGCTTTGAAGGGAGTTTTTAACACACTTTGTTTGATTGCGTTTGTGTTGAGAGATAAAACGGAAAACCGATACGTGGGATTATAGAGAATGTTTTGATCTTTCGTCTTCGCCCAAAAAATATCACCGAAGAAGTTGTTCCATCGAGTTTTAGGCTTTTTTCGTTCTTTTTGACCGTTTAAGACTGGTAACTGTCAGCGCATGCGTCGTAAGTTAATTTTCCGCCATCTTTTTTTGCGTTCCGCTGGACAAGAGCAACAACGGCTACGGGGACGAGATTGCGATGAAATGTTCGGACAGAGTTTGGACATTGTTTTCATGGAAAACTCACACTAAAAGGAGCTGTATATGCAGATGATTAACACGCAAACCCAGTTGGACCCCAACCCTCTTTTTGACCGATGGGCGAACGCGACAATCTTACCCGACTTCACATCATGTATAGTACCCGACGCGTTGTTTGCGTGTTACCCTCGTGTAAGATAAAAACCATCGTACATAATTTCTAGGGATTTTTTGTCACCCCGCCTAGCAATTTCTCTCTTAATTTCGTCGCAAGACCATTGTGCGAGATCCTTTGGGGTGAACCCACTTCACGACACGAATCCACTGGCTCTTAGAGAGATGTCTAACACCAAGAGTTCCAAGTACATGTTCGTAGTCTTTAAAATATTCACCGTTTAGCAAGAATGATAGCAGAAGGTAATTTGGCAGCCAGGCTTTTGGTCGAAACCTTGACTCAATGGTGCAGCAGTCCGACTTATGTTTACTTTTTTCGAAGCATTTCATGCACGTTAGTTCAAGTTCCACGATTCCTGGTTTTACTTGCGTTTTTGTCGTCATGCGAAGTTGCCCGCTTACATTACACTTTTCGCAAATTTGTGACTCAAATGCCGCCACCAAAAAATCGATATCGCTAACAACAAGTTCTGAGTCTACAACCATCATCGTGTGAGACGTTTCCTTCCTCAAATCATGGCTGTATCTAGTCAATATTTGTTGCACCTGGTTTTTGAACTTCTCATCGATCGGTCATAGTTTCATCGCGGTCACTCAAATTGATGCTGACAGGTAGGTTGGCCAGTTGCTGATTGATATCCGCGGTGAAAGCCACAATTTCGTCCGCTGTTCCGATGTCCACACAGCTCTCTGTTTCGGTTTGCGTTCCGTGTAATTTTTTTCCCCGCTGTTTCGGTCTGCGTAGCAGTGCCGGGAGTGGAAAGCGTTGACAACAAATTTTCCTGATTAGCCCACCGTTTCTTCAGTGCTGAAGAAGCCAATACTGCCTTTTTCTGGTGCCTGGGCATACTTTTAGCCCGCTTAGCCCATAGCTTAGCCCAGAAACCTCAAGAAAACGAAACGTTATTGCAACAGACAAAGTTTTTTACAATTTTATTTTGTTTACAAGATTTATATTTCCCGCCATTTTGGCGGCAGTACGACCGGCGACCCGCATTGTGCGGATTACCGCTGGAGTTTATGTTTGCAGTCGGCAATGTAAGCGTCCTTAGCAACAGGTTTGTAGTTAAGAGTCTCCCCCCTTAATGATCACATGGTACAAAAACACCTTGCTGGAGAGCAAAGTAGCACCTCGACTCTGACATCCAAGACAAAGCAAATTCAATTAAATTTTCTTTGTTTTGGAATTTGCCCCCCGCAAGGTGTTTTTTGTACCATGTGACCGCTAACTGCAAAGGGCCTATTGCTTCGTATTCTAATTGCCTTTTTTTCATCGCCTTGTTTACATTCTGTTTCGATTGGGAAGAGTAATTGTACAGAGTAATTGACACTCAATGGTACTTATTACAAATAATGTCTCTTGGGATCACCACTATTAAGCCCAACAGTACCTTAACTGCAGTTTTCCAGGCCGGCAGATTAGTCCGTCTCAGCAAATTGCTTGCTGTCTTCAACAAGTTGTCTATGTCGTGTTTATTGCTAAGAGGCTTTCGTTTGTTTGCAGCGTTGTATTTTATCAGTGTTGTCAATACATCAACAGAAGCTGTTAAATCCCTTTCGTACATGCGACCCGACGACTGTCCCGCGTCCGGAGCACTGTGAGTGGCTGTAACGCTTTCTAGATTCTCAAGTATGGCGCTTAAAGTTCTGTTTGTTACATACCCCTCTGTGTAAGCTAAAACCTGAAAGCAAAAGGAACAAAGGTTTTTTGAGCAATACTATGTGTAATGGAAATTTGGAAGATCCCAGTCCTGATTTTTTCGGTAACATTCTTGTAAAAATGTTAAACTTCGATTTTTATCCGCAGAATCCCAGAGCTATATCATATTCCCCAGAAAAAAATTTCCAGTCTCCCGATTCCGGGCAAAATCTTCAGATTCCAGGAAGAATTTTAACAATGAGCAAAGTTTGACGCGAGTAAAGAACAGATGACCTGTTATGGAATATTTTTTTTTCTCATTCTTCCCGAAGACGAGGTGTTAAGGACTCACAATTATTATATTTTTGAAAGCAACGTTAAACGGAAGGAGGACAATGTCTAATGATTCGTCAGTTAATTGTTGATCATAAGGTAGGCAAACTCGAATTAATATGTTGTTAGTTTAGTTCTGATTACTCTTTGTTTTCTCCTTACTTCTTCATATATGTCCACAATTAAGCTGGAAATGCATCCTGAAAAGTCAACTTGTCCCCATTTGGCAGCTTCTGAGCCCGCAGAAAAGCAGCGTCTGACCGCGCGACCTACAGCGAGGAGAAAAAGGGGACAACATCACACAAAAGACCTTCATCGTCATTGAGAAAGGTGAACGAAGTTTGTCAAGATTGCTTCGTTTCGCTGTAGGTTGGTAACCTGGCTTTTAGGGGCTAGGAGCTTGGCACGAGTTTTTACAAACATGGCATGGCTTCATGAAATTTCTGTTCAGCTTACCAGTGGCATTAGGACATTGCTCAATGTCAGCCATTCCCGCCAACGTCATTGACCAAGTGACGTCATGAGACACCTCCTGCTTACATACTGCTTTGTCTCCTGTTGGGCAGAACAGATTAAACTTGCCTTGTCAGAAGAGGTTTGGACGGGGACTCGCTCTTCAGTTAAATTCTCGATTTCTAAACAATTTAAGATTCAATCTACTCTAAACCATCACTTAAACGTGACAACCCAATCAGGATGATTTTTAATCTCTCCAAATAGGAACGTACGTTTAGTATCTGAGACGTAAATTTTCCTTTTTCAGGCCAGTGTTCACTGGCACATTGATAGTAACCCCGTTTCCTGACTATCTTTCATTTCATAGCGGCACTGAGCATAACTTATTTTTAATACGGAGCTGGTGAGCAACACAAAGTCGTTTGAAATTGTTACCTCGGCGCAGTATCACAAGCCTCGCTAAGGGACTGGAGCCGATCCCATCAGTATTTTTCACCGTGCATCTGTATTGGGCCACACTGCTCTGTGTACCGTACTTCAGATAACCTCGAACAGTAAGTGACAGTGAGTCTTTATTTTTGTCGATGAGTTCATCTTGACCGGCGTTTTCCGCCCTTTTGTACCAGGAGATGGACAGTCGCGATACGTTGCCACGTGACAAACCGCAACGAAATGTGGCACTTTCACCTGAGAATGAACACAAGCGAGAAAATGTAAAACATACAATTAGATTCGAGAAATTCCTTCTCCGTGTTGTTTTTGTTATTAAGTTGTGCCGTCATCGCAATCAAAAGTGGAAGAAAAATACGTACTTGACCAAGTAAAAAAAAAATCTACTTGGCCAAGTCAAAAAAAAACTAATCACTAACATAGCATAAACCGTTTGTGAAACGTGGAACTTCTAAATGTTCTTGCATTTGTTGACTGCACGCCACGCCCCTACAAGCTTCTATCAAGATGGAAGTGTTTCTATCAATTCTCGACATACGTTCCAAATCAGGAGATTGAACTTATTAGTGATGGTTCGATACGCATGAGCTGTAGAACTCACCCTCAAACAGTGTCCTCAACAGCGGCTTAATGTTTACTTTTGGAGGCTCCAATACGAGCACAGACATAGTTTCTTGAAGACTTTTCCTAGATTTACTGCAACAAGATAAAGAAAAAAGCCCTTCAGTGTCCTTTAGTGTTTTGATTTATGTACAGTGGTTCTTTTACCAAGGAGGCGGAGAAGAGACTTACATACAAAAATATGAAATAAGTCACAATATTATATTTTTACATCGTCACAAAGGCCATGCTCCGGATCTGATAGTCAAGTTTGTCTGACGTTTTCCGTATTTGTGCTTTTGTCCAACTGCACATCTATCACTTATTCAGAACATTACGTTGGAACGCTGCATGTCTGGCTAAGCGGCACAAAGGTCCCTACAAAAATGAAGTTTAAAATAATTTTCATTCGATTTCCGGAAGGAACTAAGACCTGAAGGAACAGACCAATTTTATTCAGATCATATGATCGAGATTTCGATAGCCCTCTTAACTACCTTCCACGGGAAGAGGGTCTGATAGCAGCTTAGTCATTTGACCGGCCATGATCACTGCTGCGCTCACCTAACATTGCAAGTATAATTTCCCGAGTCTGCTTTTGTAGTCGTTCTGACGGTTAGCACCGAACAGGTGCTGTTATACTGCTCAATTTTCAACCAATAGGATGGCTTCAAGGTCACATGGTCCTTTTCCCAAGAAAATGTCATAGCAGCCGGTCCAACCGCTGTACAGTAGATTGTTATTGCAGTCCCACTTTGTCCAGTAAAATCCGTACTCATAGTGACATTGCTGAGGTCTGGAAGTTAAATATAATTCCAAGGCATAACAAAGCATTGAAAGAAGAAACGGTGTTTTGTAGCTGTCAGTTTCCATCTTGGGGAAATCATAAACATTTTTCCCATCTCCCACAGGATGAGAATGGCTAGGCGTGCTGCGTCGTAATCTAATCCAGTTTAATTTTAAACATGAAGGCCTCTTTTACGTTTTATCTTTGTTGGACACCTGTACATGCGACCATGATCACTACCGGCTTCTGACATTTGTTTACAGTTAGAGAATACCTTTTGTTCTCTTTTCACTGGCTTCTCTTATAGCGGATACAATTTATTTTGAGTCTGCCGTCATTGCTTTCTTAAAGATCTCCTCTCTCAGACTGTCAGAAATTCCTAGGCAGAGTAATGTCTAGTATGGGAAATTTTACAAATAGGCTACACGATCTCTAGTTGGGATGAAGGGTTGAAAAGGCGAATATTTCATTGTTTAGTAACTGTTACAGATTATTACCTGGAAATAGTGTTTTAAAGGTATTACCAAAGACACCAACTCTCTGATCATACACCAAGCGACTGACAAACTCGTAAACGGTTCCATACTGAAATTGATCTGTGATAGTCAACTCCTTCGCAGGGTTGTTGTAGAGTCGTCCGTTCCATGTACTTTGACCTTCTCGTCTGTAGCGAATAAGCAGAGCGCTCGGGTTTTCCATTCCATTACACTCGGAAGCTGACCAGGTTACGATTGCGGTTGTTATGTTGACCAAAACTACTCTAAATGTTCTCGGTGGATCAGGTTCTGCGGGAAGTTTAAAGATCATGAAGCAAGTTTTTCAATGGAAATTAAGAGGAGCACGGAACGAATGATTAAAAAAAAAAAAAAACGGGCAGCGAAGCAAAAATGAACCCCATTTTTATTTTTATGTGACTTTTTAGCCTAGTAGTCCTCTTAGATATCATATGAACGGACAAATTGAAAGGGCCAAATAAAATGAAAATGAAGATACGGATACTAACCTGAGAGTTCGAGAGTCACATTAGTCGCTGAAACTCCCAGTAGATTAGATGGCATGCACGAAATATTACCAGAGTGGTGACAGACCACGCTTTTTATATTAATCGACACTTCCCATTTTATGCTGTCAACCTTACGATGTTTGAAGAAATAGAAATATGCCGAAGATGGAAGATGAAGGTAAAACTTGGGCTGGGGTTCGGCTGTAACTTGGCACCGCAACCTCACTTTCACTCCTCTCGCCACGGTTACCTTTTGGGAATTTTTGACAGCTGTCTGGTTGACAAGAAAACGAACGTCACTTGGTTCAACTGCAAATACAATTTAAACAATTACAAAACCATACATAATTGCCGCAAGAAGTTTCCAAACAAGCCACAGGATAAACAGTGGTATATGCGTGCCGCAACTTTGTTTTCATGATCTTCATTTTTACAGTATCACAATACACCATTTTGCTATAATAACTTCCAAGTGGATTGTGGGTAGATTCAGTTCTTAGGGCGTTACTGCATGTCAGACATGATAATGTTATCGATTTGATAATGAAAATTACGGGTAGAATCATATTTAAGACAACGTTTCGGTGTCCTCATGACACCATCATGCATGTCGTAATTAAAATTGTAATTTTGAATGTTTGTCCTCAAAATGGACTGAATCTAAACACAATTCACTTGGAACTGATCATTAGTAAAATGGTAGCGGATTGATCAGTTGTGTCAGTCAGTCAGTCAGTCAGTCAGACAGTCAGACAGTCAGACAGTCAGACAGTCAGTCAGTCCGTCAGTCAGTCCGTCAATTTTTGAAAACTAAGGCCGAGCTTAGATTACATTGATTTCAATTTATATTCAATAAATATTCAAGTTCATTACTTGTAAACTATACTGATATATTTATATGTACTTTCATTTTTAGTTAGTTTATGATGAATGTAGATCTACTCTGTAGAAATGTCATCATTAAACCGTTATTATTATCATTATTGTTATTAATCAGATCAGTCAATCATTCAACTCCCTTTCGATAAAAAAAATAAATTGACTTGTCTAGGCGTAAAAAAAAGGGATTATTCGTGGGACTCTGTCTTGTATTTACTCAGATTTTGTAGTCGTTCTCGTCTCATAATTGATTTGAATGGTTTTTCCCTTGATAACAGTTTTTATTATTGTTGTACAACCGTTGCTCATTTAAAGTTTGCTTACTATTTGTCCAGAAACTCCGCACCCTCTTCTCACTTATTCCAACAGAGTTTTGGGAGTAGACCTTGACGTCATATTTCTTTCCTTTGTCAGGGTTGACGAGGTCAAATGTTCTGTTTTCAAAATATCCAGCAGTTTTCCACGTGAGGGACGAGCTCTTTTTGTATTCAACTACGAAGTGGAACCTAGGAAGACACCCGTAGCCAGGGACCACTTTCCAGGAAATTTGTTTTGTTAAAGGATCCAACTCGAGAGTTGATGCCATGCGGGGTACATCTGAGAGTGTTAAGAAAAAAAATTATTTCTCGACACTAAGAAATGATCAGTTTTTATTACGGGAAAGAAGAACTGTGGGCTAGCTTGCGCGGGTTTTATTTTGGTGAATCGCTGGTGAGGAAATAAGACGCAAGCGAAAGTGAAACGATACGAAATAATTGCCGGTTTCACCTTGTTCTGGCCTCTACATGCAATTCTGTTTCAAGACCATTCATCTCACATTGTTCATGGTCACAAGTAATCGTTAGCAGCGACGGCTACATTAAGCCCTTAATTTCTTTCTGTTTCCTACATGTCAGCCTCAGTTTCAATATTATTACCTAGTATGGTAAGAGTGAATTGCCTCCGGTCCAAACCATACTCATTGGTCACCACGCATGTGTAATTTCCCGCCACTTGGCAGTTGGCGTCTTTTACTTCCAGAAAGCTCACTTGTTCACCTTGTTGGATGACGTATTGCTGGCCCTGTTGTATCAAGTTGTCGTGACGATACCACGTGATATGGACTGCATAGACAGCTAGACATGATATGACAGTTGAATTGTGTAGTCTGCTAGAATAACTTGTGTTCTGTGATAGGATAATTGGGAGATCTATTTAAAAGAAAAATTGTTTAATCTTATGTTTGAAGAGATTTCAGTAGTTTTATCCCTTGATTTTAGCATTGTTTCGTTACTATTATAGGTGTTTGGTTCCCGGTGACGATATCATAAAAATTTTTCGGAAATTTTAAAATTGACGTCATTTAATTAGAATGTCTACAGAGAACAGAAATACAAACATGAATGCAAATAGTGTCCGTTGGAGGTGATTGAAAGGGAAAGGCTCAATTAGCTGAGTTAGCTTAATTAGCTCCATCTAACACGTAGTTCACGCTACTGTGGATAGTGATATATAGCTTGGTTATTTTTTGTTTATGCGTAAGAATCACTTACCAAAGGTTTTGACGGAGACATCATCCATAAAAATTCCTCCGCTTCCTAACACCTCACCACGAAGAATGATCTAGATTCAACAGAATGAAAAGGGATGGTGATTTTCATGGTCTACCAGTTTTTCGTACTGACATGACCAGTAGTGACCAGTTTTCTGGTTTCAGATTTCAATTAGTCACGAACTTGCTGTAATGAAACAACGCACTTATCGCGGGATTAAAAAGGAAAACCACGCAAAACAGTGCTGAGCGCGGTAAACTCATGCAACCAGTCCAAACAGGAGACATGAACACAGAGCTATGGTTTTAGTTTTGACTGACGTGTTAAAAACTGTCCAGGTGATATGGCCTGCAAATAGGCTCTCTACATGGGTTATTCCGAGATTTGCTCTCGAATGACATGCGTTAAAAGCTAGGGGATTGGGGCTTTTGACCGCGCGCCATTCGAAAGCAAATCTCGAATGGCGCATACTATAGGTTTGGCTATAGTGGTACGCCATTAGTTTTAACAGTAAATATTTTCACGGTGTTCACACCTATCCCATGTTACCCCCTTTTAAAGGGAAGATTACGTAAATTTCTTTGGAACCAAATGAAAAAATTTTTGGAGGGGGTTTAGTTCAAAATTAGGTATTAAAACTTTTTTGGTCTGAAAGTTGAACACATATTTTTAATTGCCTTTTGCAGATCTGAAACACAGGATTCGTATAACAGGGGACAGAGGGGTAGATTATGGACATTTTCACGCACCTTACCGAGGCCTCAGCAACTAACCGACCCAGAAATTGGACATTTTCTTGTCACAATTCAATGGACTTAATGATTGCTAATTTACCTGGAAAGACGTTTTCACAGAAAAATCAATCTTCAGATAGTTCCATTTTCTGCTCTGATTTCCTTTAACATTAAATAATGTTCTATTTCCAGTGGAGTTCAAGACAACAACAGATAACGTCTTGTTCAGCCACCCTTCCATGTAATACCACATGGATAATGTCACATTTTGTCCAGGGAAGCTTGGACTCAGAAACGTTTTGCTTACGACATCACTGCGAACGTTGCTTTGAGAAACTAGGCCCAGAAATTTTCTCGAGACTGAAAAAAAAAAAATTAAATAAAAGATTGAATTAGTTTCCTGACATCACTGATAGGTCTACTTTGAGAAACTTGGCCAAGAAATATCTTTGAATTGGAAAACAGGATAACTTAATAACTTAACCAATGGTTAGCGCTAACCATGCTTCGAACAACTCGGCCCCGGTTTGCAAGAGAATGTTCACTGCCGTCGAGTTTTGAAGTCTGTGTAAACTGTTTTAGTCTCTATTTCAACATTCATATAATCTATATACATATTTTTGATCTACTGGGTCTTCACAGCTGACATTTCAGACTAGCATAGTCAGGGAATTTTACGTCTTTTTGCATTATTTCATAGTTTTTGTCGATTTTGGCCCAATATAAAAACCACAAAAAAAAAAAAAAGAAACAAACAAGCATGATTTATCCTTTAACACACTAGGATCTATAAACTCAAGAAAAGATCAAAGGTTGCCGGAATCAGTACCTTCAGGACAACCATAGAGCTCCACTCTCATTGATATGTGTCTGTTCCAGGCTTCTGGGATGAAACGGATATAACGAGCCCTGATTGGTGGATTCAGGTCATGATAAACAACGGTATATCCGTTGGTGTTTCCAGGAAATGCCTAAAAACGTAAATTGCTGTGAATCTGTTATGATGAAATTCATTTTCCTAATTTCCTGCGTTCTTGTGGACAGAGCCTAAATGGATCGCGTAATGATCTATCTGTTCATTTTCGAAGTTTCGCTCATCAACTGTTCCTCGCTGACTGATGTTTTGTCAACTTTGAAAATTGCGGACACGATTCAAACATGAGGTAAAACAGCTGGGCTGTTGCTATCTCACAATACAAAGCAACTGCAAGGGTGGTTATTACAAAACCAAACTAGTTTTTTTTGTGATCTTGGCCATGGTCTGTTCAAACACTATCACTAAAAGTGACTGTTAAGGGCATTAATGGAGCGGAGTAAACAATTAAGCATCTGGTACCCACCAACCCACTAAAAATTTAGGATAATATTCAGCTTGTGCTCTGTAAGACATTGGATTCACCTGTCGTCAAAGCAATTTTTGTGTGGTGAAGAAAAAGCAATTCGAATTATTTCGTAATCTCAAAATTTGTGAGAATGGTTTGCTTTATTAACAATCTTAGGAATTGCGACTAGATAAAGGTTACTTTCCTAGTAACAACCCTTGTGTTAAAGTCGACCTCATATAAGTATGAACTTGATTAGAAAGGACACACTTTCGGGCGTCGCCCCGTGAAATGTTACGCATGAATATCTGCCTCACCTTGTTAGTTGTTTGCCCAAGTTCCCTGTAGTACCAGAAGATATTTCCGTTTTCACTATATTGCAGTTTGTACCTGGTAACCCATTGATCGTATCTGTCACTCGCCCGTCCTTGGGTGGCAACACGTGTCACTCGGGTGCGGTTATTCTTTAGGTCAATCTGCAGCCACTGATTGTACCCGTTTCTGCTGGCCGACCAACACCCTGCGTTGTCTCCACTTGCTTTTAGGTGAAGCCTAGCTTGACTGGCGGCGTGTTTATAGTCATACTCTGAAAAAGCTCTAATTTGTCCGTTGGTGATTGCACCGCTTTCCATGCCTAGTGGCTCTTGAAATTTAAAAGTTAAAAAGAGGAACAGGAATTATATGACTACTTTTGATAAAAAAAAATAAGGTAGTGAAGTTTGGTTTGAAGAGGCACACTCAGGGCTCCAAATACTCTGGAAGTGAGATGTCTTTTCTAAGTTGATCGGCCCAGAAAGCGGGTGCAGTGGTGAGCATTACTATGAAAACTGATTCTCTTTGCTCTCTGTGCCTTTTGCTGAATTTAAGCATTACCAGATTTGGTAACGGCTGTAGAAGGTAAGGTAATGTTTTGTGCTTTTTCGTTCGTTTATTCGTGTGTGTGTTTTGTTTCAACTCATGAACGTGGTTTGGTTTGTCGAGATATCTACACACCAACCTTAGATGGAGTTCATTTAAATTATTATAATTAATTATAAGCCCCTCCCGAGGGGCCTGTACTCTTCAAAGACGATGAACGTACTTTTCGGAGAAAATCAGTAAGTAATTTCCGTCGGCGTCTTTCACTCGAGTGTGTGTGTGTGTGGTGTGGTGTGTAGGGGACGGGGGGGGGGGGGGGGGGAGGAGGGAATTATTGCCAATCAATCGCGAGTGAAGTGAAGTAAACACAAAGGCAGTGACAGTTACTTGGATACTCAAGTGAAAACCGCTCTGTTAATTGCAATGCTTGCATCACTTAAGGTCATCACCTGCGCATACGAGTTCCGTGTGATCATGACGAAGGGAGCCATATCTAGTGAATTCCTTCCAATGGTGATGATTGTTTGACACATTCCGCCATCGGCAATAATCTCTGTCAAAGCTACAGTAAAAGCCCACGGGCTCAAGGCAAGTAAAATTGTGTGACTCATTGCCCCTGTTGTCTTCACACCACTGGTTTGATGGACACGGATTTGAAAGACAACGACTGGTGAAGGATAATGAAAACTCTGGAAAAAAGGGTACATGAAACAGTTACATTGATTTAGCAACGTCGATATAATCCGACTTCCTCAACGACATAAAACATTGCTTTTCAAAGTTATCACGAGCTAAATATGAACATGGAAACAAAGGCGTGGACTTTCGATGTTACAAGAGCCCGGATTGCGCTTTTTTTAAATGTAGAAACTTCAATGAGAACTGCGCATCAAGAATGAAAGGCATTACTACTACTACCACTACTACTACTACTACTACTACTACTACTACTACTACTACTACTACTACTACTACTACTACTACTACTACTACTACTACTATTATTATTATTATTATTATTATGCACAACGCACCGAAGAACTCGCTAACCCTAACCCAGATTTAATATTTAATATTTTAATGCGCGTAGCCATATTATCATCTTCAAGTTACTTTTATTTCGTCCAGTAAAATACAACTGATCTCGGTGGATTGGTTAATGACTGAATAACATTTTAGAGAGCTGATAGCCCATACCTATATACCACTATTCACTAAAATCACAGACCAACCCTGACCTCCGTCACAGGATATCACAGTTGAGGACCGATGCAGTAAGTTCATACCGTAAGTAGGTTAGTACAGTCTCCGCACTGAGTGCTATATACCTGTGTTTTGGATCAATTATTCTTTTTTAATTCGCTTAGTCCAGACGTTGTAAGTTAGTAAGTATATCTACTTTCAAGAAAAATCTAAAAAAAATTCCTTCTCTCTTAACTTGCTCCTTCCCCCCCCCCCCCCTTCCTGTTTCTTTCTTCTTTTTTCTTTCATTTCATTATTACTCTGCCTTTGCCGCTCAGTTAATCTAATATTAAGTTTATTCATCGTTATTTAGCATGGAAAGCCCACATTGCATAAGCCCCATGGTTTCTTTGGGCTTTCCTGCCATATTTTAACAAATCTCTGCATGTAAACTCATTTCGTATTAAAATAAGGTGGCGAATAAAAAAACAAAATAAATAATTAAAAAAATGAGAGCTGTTACTTGTTTACAAGAACTTACTTTTCAAATACATCGTTTTAACTTCCTGCTTTGAGAGTTCACGTGTCCAGAAGGCAAGGTCGCTCAATCTCATAGTAGAGAACCCCCCAATTCCCCTATTGCTACCAACAGACAAACGACCCGCCCTGTGAGGCAGGGAAATGTTTGATGGAACAGGCCCGGAGTACTGCAACAAATTGCCATTTTCGTAGTACAACATTTCTAAGGAAAACACAAGGGGAGAACAGTTGTAGGTATTGAAAATCGTACCCGAAAGTCTCAGCACACTTGCATAAATTGACTTTTACACAAAAGATCCTCACATACTTCACCTCAGCTCCTTAATTAATCAGCTTAAGTATTTTCTATGAGCAATCTTTTCAATTGCTAGGCGATATGAAAGCTGAAGAGGAAACTTGTTGTAGGCGCAAATACAATATGAATTATTACAAATAGGTAGTTTGCATGCGTAATTTTAGAAGCCGCAAAAATTCTCAACACACAAAATCACGAATTGCTACATGTTTGCCTAATGAGAGGATTGACGACGATTCATAGCGTGAAGGAGAAATACTCACAAGCTCAAGCTGAAAAAGTACGGGCAATACCTCACTTCGGGAAAGAGTA
Source organism: Galaxea fascicularis (assembly GCA_948470475.1). Lineage (NCBI taxonomy): Eukaryota > Metazoa > Cnidaria > Anthozoa > Scleractinia > Euphylliidae > Galaxea > Galaxea fascicularis. Next base: position 2,265,714 of record OX419345.1, on the reverse strand, counting down.
GTGATAACCTAGGATCAAAAGCACCGTACAAGAGATTGTGGGATTTGTTTGAGGGAAGAGGGACCGGACTAACTGGGACACGATCTACGAAAATGAGGAAAGTGTAAGCTGCTGAGTGCCTCTGTGCACGAATATCTTCAGATATTCATCGAATGTAACATCTCACAAACGTCCAAGAGAGCACGATTCTCCATCTTGGCTGTTGCCCTGGCGATCCCCAAACAATATCACAATCGCTCGCGAAGTGCTGGTCGTTTCCAAAGTGAGCTATCATGGCAGGTTTTACTTACTTTTTTTGTTCCATGTGACCGTCAGGTGAACCCAGCCCACTGGAAAACAGTCTCGTTTAATTTGCCAGAGAGCAAAGCCAAGCTGTAGCTGTATGCGGAGCTTACCACCGTCGTTGAATCGAACTGAAAATATTGGGCCGTTATCATTTGTGATGGAAATTACATACACGCCATCATTGAACTGAAGCCAAAAAGTAAATGAAATTCCTTGTTGGCAGGCGTTGAGGTCTCCATTCATACAGACGTTGCTAAAGGGGCCTGCAGAAAGAAGATTGTCGAATATCTAATATCAAAGGTTCTATCAATTTTGCTAGCAAAATTGCGGCGATTTCGTCTTTTTAGAACTTGATAGTGATCACATAAAAGTAACAGTAGTAGTACTATAAATAACAGTAGCAGCAACAGCAGCAGCAGTAGTAGTAGTGGTGGCAGTGGTAGTGGTAGTGGTAGTAGTAAATCGCTTTATTTGCATGACCGCAAGATTTTACAGTATTGCAAAAGCTAATTAATCATTAACAAAACAAGGGTAATAGTAACGTTGTCCTAAGTTACATCACTTTCATTTGATAATAACGATGTATCACGTATATTTGTACACGAGGAAATAAACTTCATCACTAGCTTATTTACATGATCGTCAGACTTCATGAGTAGTTTTATGCTTTCAGAGGTTGATTTCCTTTCAAAGTCAGGTATTATCTCATTGACTCGATTTAAGAAAGTCTCCCTCTGAAACTGAGAGTATCTGCTACACTGAAACAAGAAATGAGATTCATTTTCCACTTGAGTGGTAGTGGTGGAGGTGGTGGTAGTCATAATGATAGTGGTGGTGGTGGTGGTAGTTGTAATGGTAGTGGTGGTGGTGGTGGTAGTGGTAATGGTGATGGTGGTAGTGGTGGTGGTGGTAGTGGTAATGGTGATGGTGGTGGTGGTAGTGCTAGTGATGGTGGTGATAGAGGTAGTGGTGGCGGTGGTGGGATTGGATGTGGTGCAACAGTTTATTTTAGGAGTGATAAATGTCATGAGGTAGTTTCTTACTAACCTAAGTCGACCCAGCCTCCCCCTATGCGTTGAAGACTGATGACATTCCCTAGCTGACGATCTCTAACAATCTTAGCAGCACCTGGGGAACGAACTCAAGTCAAGACTTGTTTCGACTATTTCATTAATCTGACAACTAATACGAAACGTGGCTTGGGTGTTGTAAAAGATCATACCTTTGGCGCCTGAGTTTCTTTGGTTAAAAGGCCAACAAAAGTGTCCGCTGTAATTATGAGCTGTGGGTGAATAAGCGATATAATCTCAATCAATCAAACTGGCCGAGAAAACTCACATCAGAATTTGCGTGTCTAGTCACTTTCTCACAGTTTGTGATACACCCACCTCTTATGCTGCAACGACGCACCAGTGGACCGGTGCAGTGCTATATTTCTTGACACGATTAAAATATCGATATTTTTACAGGATACGGCCATAAAATGCTCCACATGAACAATGAAAAATTGTTGTTTTTAATGAATTTTTCCCAAGTTCGGAATTTTACTAAATAATGGTGAAGTAACACAGTTCCGTTTGCATTGCATTCGCGCCGGTTGTGCCGGTTACCCCTGGAGTTGACCTTGGGGCATCTATTATTTACTCTAATGCCGATTGTCAACTGCATCATGCAGTCTGGTTAAAAGTCCCCAAAACAGTATTGTGATTTAGTTTTGAAAAGCCCCTTGGGGTAGGTTAATTAATGTATTATTATTATCATTATTATCATTCTACGGAGCCGTGACATACCTGGTGTGATTTCCAGTTCACAATAATAACCGGTGTACCCACTCTGTTTGTTACAAAAGCATGTGCCGTTTGTGAAGTTAGATGAATACTGACAAATTCCTGCATGTTGACAAGAACTGTTTGAGTTACAGAAGGTCTTCTCCTGACAGTTGGATCCAGCAAATCCGTCAGGACACTGACACCAATACAGATTCACTTTCACGCCAGGATCCCTTCTGCAAAGTCCCCGGTTCAAGCAGTAGCCAGTAGCGTGGCAGGGTAATCGTTTTTCACAAAACACACCTTCATATCGCCCGGGACCACTGTCCTGGTTGCATTTACAGAAGGTTGTTTTAGTCTTTTGATCTAACTCACATCTGCCACGTCGAAAGCAGTCAGCGTCATTTTTGCATTGCAGTCTTGTCTCGCAAAAAGAGCCCGTGTAACCGTAAGCGCATGTACAGCTGTTTAGTTCGCAGAGTCCTCCATTTTGGCATTGTGTATTACTCGAACAGTGCATAGATGAGAGGCGTTTGGTGCGATGGACCCTTGTGGATTGCGAAGCTGTAATTACTGAAAGGTCAGATTGTCTTTGTCAGCCAAACATAATCTAATAACTCAGTCACCTCGTGAGTCAGACAAAACGTTAGCCAATAAGTAAGTTATATCCAGTCAATCTCTTTGTTGTATATAAGTAATTCAAGTTTGATTGACGGACTGACTGACTGACTGACTGACTGACTAAATTGCTTTTATCGCCTTTCGTCAAAGCGAATCCGTGATTCAGTCACTCGAAGAAGTAAGACAATGACCTTTAATTTCAACCATCCGTAAGTCAGTTCATCCACAGTGAGTCGGTCAACAGTCTTCAATGGTCTTAAACTCTGAAAACTAGCAAAATCAATTGTTCGAACAATTGCGTACGCTATGATTGGTCGAATCAAGTGCATTATACTCCGTTAATGTATCACACGCGTCCATTGTTCCTGTAATAAAAAAACGCGCCGAGTGCATTGTTGAGTTATTTGAGCAAGCCGGAATTTTTATGAACACGAGAGAAATGTCTCGCACTTCTCGAGTGTTCCCTAGTGCCTATATCACTCAACAATGTTAGAGGAACAAGTTTTTTATTTCTTTTATAAAATTTTCGTTTTCGCTTTTATTTAAACTAATGTAGAATATGGATTGAATCACATCTTTTTTATTGTTTCTACCATTATTTCTTTCACTGAGCATGCTCCAAAATTTGAGCGCTCACCTACTCGTGACGTAGGCTACTTGTGCAAGCGTGTCACGTATGACGCGTGTTTATCGGGGATATAATGCACTCGATTCAACCAATCATAGCGCGTGTAACTCTTCGACCATTTTACAGAGTTCTAATATACGGAGCCTACGTCAAAGGCATGTTCCGTCATGCTATGAAGGAAATAATGTAAACAGACAAACAAACAAAACAATCCAAAACGATGTGATTCATCAATATTTAAATTACTTTGAAAATTAACGCAAGAAGAGTTAGTGTCAACAAATTTTGTCTACAGATTTCACACATTTTATAAAAGAAATAAAGCCGATACAAGAAATCAACAAGACAAGAAAGACAGCTAAATCAAGGAGACAATAAATCAGTCGATCAATTGATTAAATCAAATGATTCTAGGATGGGACATACTGAGGGGGTGATTTCAATATCCATCATCAAAGTATCAAAATTCATGACGGCTAAACGAAACTGAAAAGACATCTTACTTACCACCTGCTTGCAAGCAGAAGTTAAGGAACAAAACTAAACAGGAGACACGGCTAATATCTTTCATTATCATACAACCTAACAAATGAATCAAAAGAACATGTTATCATCCTTATTAAATTTCAGTTTGCTTCGACAATAAGTAAGTGGCTTTTCAGACTTTTGTTTTTTCCATTCATCCAGAGATAAGTACCGCCTTAAAGCAGTTAAGAAAACTTGCGACCACGACCAGGTGTCCAGGTTTTATGGCACCGACCTTTTACGTCGAATTCGAAATGGACATTGTGTGAAAAGCGGCCATTTAAGACAACTGTCAACAAGGTCGTGACTTGCTACTCTGTACAAAGTCTTAGTTGAACCCTTTTCACAATCTAAAGCTAATTTTCAGTTTCCAAGTGTGGTTAAGCTATAGACAAAATCGTGTTTATTAAGATAGCTTCTTAAACGCTCAGTAATCAACGCCTACAATCGGTTGTATTTTGCATTGCTGAAACTACATTATGCGGAGAACAAAGACGGGAATACGAACTACTGAGTACTGTCCAGATATTAACTTCACGCTCGATCTCAAATTCACATAGGTAATAATACGTAATAAACAAAGGTTTTTCGTGAAGTTTTGTGTTGACTTGCCTTTTCCTTGCCACTCGGAAACAAGTTCGGCTTCATAAGTAAACATAAAACGTACTTGATATTTCCGTTGTTCACCTGTTTTTTCCAAACCCTTTAGAAGAAAAGAGACTGGTACTTTGCTTAATTCTGCCTTGTCGCGGAAAGATTTGGTTTCCTTTTTTGTATTACAGGACGCTTACAATTAGGCTCCCGGCTGATTTATTAAATCAGGGGACGGGTCACTGGCGAAAAGCCATCAAACCGACATGCAACTGGCCTTACGACTTCCCGGCTAAACTGATGAACGCTAGATCACGAAATAGGAGCACATGAGTAACATATATCATAACTTTATTTAAACCATAAACTGAAACTAAGAACCTACCTTTCAAGGAGAAATTCGCTTCACTCGAAAGTGGTTTGAAAACTATAACTGAGATTTTATTTTGATAAGTGACAAAGAAAGGGTCAATGTCGACAGTGCAAATAAAGCTGACAGAGATTTATAACTGATCAGAAATTACCTTCAGAACTCATCTATTATAGTAAAGACAGATGTTTTGGTTACTATGACCACCATGTGAGGAGGGAAATCTCCAAATTTGCACCGCCAGACAAGAAAATCCTCTTGCCAGCTAAGGATACTGACAGTTTTCGTAATAGGAGTGATATTCGCCAATTTATTAGAGTTAACTAAGATTGGATTGGTAATTAAATGTGCTTCGTGTTTCTGTCTTTTCCTCCGCAGTTGATTGTAAATGATCATGGAATATGGCAGTTCGTTTGTCTTACTACAGGTGGTCCATTAGTGGTTTGTACACGAAACGGAGCCAACCTTTTCACTGATACTGCGGTGTGCCATATCTAAGCTCACGGAGTGTAAATTCAAGTGACAGGCCAAGAAATCCTCTCAACAATCTTGAAGTAGTATCTCCGTCAATGGAGGTTTTGAGAGCTCGTGAGTTACGTGTGTAAGAAGACCGTATAGTATATGCTACGGCCGCTGTTTAATTTACCCTGGGTAAATTGCGTTATATTTCTGCCTAAAGTGTCTTTGCTAGTTGTTATACGAAAAATTAACATTTCACATTTTTTTGCCAGTTTCAATTCAAGATGCAGCCTTTCGTTCTGTTGATGTTGTTATGAAAACCAAAAACAGTTGAAAGAGTTTGCATCAAGAGCACAGCCTCTTGTTAAAAAACACATTCATACTAAACACCTATCGAGGACATTAAACAAAAACATGATTTTCATTTAAATACAGGCTAAAACTCTGACCTGATAATGTCAAAGTTTATTGGTTCCAGAAACGATATTTAAAACGGAACTTACACGTAGAACGTGCTCCTGGATTTGCTGTCAAGTGAATCTGAATTAATGGTCACGTTTTAGGATTCGCACGCCAGCCCCAAAACAAATACATTAATAGCCGGTACCTTGCGGAGCATATTAAACTATTCGTCAGGTTTACGGTAGTGCGTCGTTCTGGCGATTACTGAGCCCTTCTTTCATTATTCAAACCGGGCCTCTGAAGACGGCGTGGGACTACAATTTTAGGGAACGTCTGGCAAACGCAATAAGTGAAATACTTCCCTTATTTACCACTGAAGACGGCGCAGAGATACGTCTGACTCTTCTCTCATTCGGGTGTCCGCATCAATTGAAAGTCGATTCAACTGTTGCCGTTATCACGGATCTGATTCCACTCCTTCTACCCAGTTGAATGAATGAAGCGAGCAAACAACGAACTGGGACGTGAAAAGAAATAATTACTTAAGATGCTTATGAATGCTGGTCCGGAGGTAAATAAAGCTGGGTTTGACAAATGGTACTTTGAAATAGGTGATGGAACCCTGATAACAGTCCTTCTGTACAGTACTCTTTAAAAGCCTTATGCAACCCTTTCCATATTTTATATAGTTAAGCTGTGACAAAATAAAATGCAGAGGGACCTTTGCCTATCGCGGCCAGTTTTCTTTATTGTGTCATGCCAATTGTCGTCTCAGTATTTCAAAATTTAGCGCCATTGCACCCGTAAATATCCCGGATGTGTCACACAATTCTGCGCGATGAACAGATTGTTGTTCGTTTTACTCTTGTTTACCAAGAGGCCATTTCCGAGTTCATGTCTGCCTCCTCTTCAAAGTGAGTCTAAGTGCGAAGTTTTTGTTATGAAAATTAGTTTTCATTCATATGTAAAGTAGAACTAATTACCATCACAAAGACTTCGCACTTAGACTCGCTTTGAAGAGGAGGCAGAAATGAACTCGGAAATGGCCTATTAATTGTAAAATGTAAATGTAAATGTAAATGTAAGTGCGCTTAGCCAATCCAGTTAGTTTACATGAACTGTACTTATTCAGAAATAATTAGAAACAAGTAATCCAACCCCAACTATATATAGGAGAAGGACAAGTTGGGTATTGGCAAGGGATTTACATAGGGTTGCACCTCTTTGTGAACGTCAGCTAATTTCGTTCGATCTTCGTAGGATGCAGCTCTATTATTTTAGGGCTAGGTGCCATTATTTTGATTGTTTGTCTATTGTTTTTTTTCAACCAATCTTGTGACGTCTTGCAAATGTACAGGGCTGCCCCGCTGTCGACATGTGGTCAGCAAGTGGAAAGAGAGGAACTGGACTCCAGATTACAATTCCATTTGCTCTCAAGTAACAACTCGCCCACGCTTCCTGTAATAATCAATTTAACCCTTTAATCCCAAATATCAACATTTATATTCTCCTAACAGTTCTGACCTATTTCATATGTAACCTGTAGGGAGAATGTATCAATGTTAACTCAATTGATCCCAGTGGTGATCGTTTCCTGTCAAGCTAGGGGCAAGTAATCATTGATATATATTCAAGTCTGGTATTTAAACCGAATATTATTAATAAAAACGTCTTGCATTGGGTATTCAACTGCTTTTGCTTCTACTCTTCACAGCCAATCAAAAGGCAGGTTGTGTATAAGCAGAGCGTGTGCCTGAAATGAGCGGAAATTCTATCAAAAGAATTGTTTTTTAACGTTCTCAGAGCTTCGAAAGCTAAAAGAAGGCCGTTAGATAGACATTATTTTTATTATTCAGGAGTCCATCACTAGGAGCGTACAACTCCCATACTAAGCCTATGTTACGGCATTTTTACAGGCCGACTTATTTTTTTCCGCGAAAAGGGAAGTGTAAGTACATATGATACCGCATCATCATCACCTTTCTTTTGTTCTAAAGTTTGTCAGCTTCGATATATACCTGACCTTATGAAAACCAGGTCGACGAAAATTCGAGGCTTTTTAGAACTTCCTTTGCTATTACCTCCGTTGTTTAACAAGGACACTTAACTTTTTGCTTATGACCAGATTACAGTGTCGACGAAAGGAAAAAAAAAGAACATGGCTATTTGCTATATCACTAGACATGAAATCGACGTAACCTCTGACCTGAACTATCGTGTGGGCAGTAGTGTCAGTTTTGCCCAAATCTTTTTTTGAAACGTCGGCCTTGCCGAGAGCAAAGTTACCGTCGGAAAGAGGCATCGATTTCCACGAAATCAAGCAACGTTTTAAACCGAATTCCCTGGTGGCTAACACAAATAACAGCAAGCTCTTGGTAAATTACATCTACGTAAACATGTGGCAAATGTTACGACTAGATTTGAGGCCGGAAATCACACATTATGACACTTCAAATTATCACATCACTTATCAGATCACTAGCATAGAATCGCTAAAGCCGCAAGGGCGGTAACAAGTCGGGAAACTGGAAAAACTTACGGTTTTCGCGCAGAAATACAGAGGCAAATCTTGTCCTCGCCTGATAGTTACTTGAAGTCCCGGATGTTGAAAAACGATTTCAAGCAAACTTCCGTCAAGCCCTTGTTTCTTGCTCAATTTTTACTAAGTCTTTAGCCTGGTCAAAAGTCAAGTCCAATTTCACCATGTGCGCTTACAAATCAACCCTGACACCTACGTTTTGAGGCTAAAGACTCCTTACCTCCGAAAGCAAAGCTCTACAATAACCTTCACTGCGCCTAACAGTCGACTTCATAGCGGCCGACAAGATAAATACGCACGAAGGTTATTAGACGAGGCAGACACTGCATCTCGCTAGAATTTTTCCCTCACTGAGCTTCATGATGCTCTAAGGAAAACTTTGCTCTAGGAGGTGAACAGGAAAGCTAAATATACTGACTCCGTTTGAAACTAAGCCTGCGCTAAGATTTCAAATTCATGCAAATTTTCTTGAGAAAGAGAGAGAGTGGGACCAAATAAAGAGGGTTAAAAGGGAGGAGGGGCAGGGTAGGGGGGGGGGGAGAGCTTATTCTAACTTTCAATGTTAACTTTCTCTTACTAATCAGCTAATTGCCATCGTCGCTCCCCCCAGCACAAGCAAAGACCAAGAAGAATAGAAGGGGGAAACACACCTCAGTACTAAAATAAACAAGGCTTAGTATAACTTTCCTGCGACCCTGTTTTCAAAAATCCAGGTATATATATAAACTTTAGAACAATAGAAAGTTCGAGGGAAAGTTTCGCACGAGAGAATGGGGATAATGTAACATTGTGATTGGTCATTGGGGCTCATGCAGGAGTCCCATATTCGCGGAAAATTCAATCTAAAAATAATTAATAATAATAGTAAGCTTTATTTAAAGAGGGTGAAATACTTAATAGTAGTCCTAAGACACTGATGACTCTGTGGCCCTCAAAATCAAATGAACTCTAAATCAAATCAAATAAAATCAACTGTTGGTTTTTTAGGGTGAAAACGCCGTGACAGGAATATAGGGCAGTTGGGCGCTCCTAGTGATGGGCTCCTGTATTACTTTGTTTTGGTTTGTTTTCTGAACCCATGTTTTTATGGGCGCCGTCAGTTCTAGTCTGTGTCTCAAAGGGTTATTATCAATATTATTATTATTATTATTATTATTATTATGACAGTTTAAAACTCCTGAATGCCAGGTCCTAATCACAAATAGTGGGCGTGTGATCGTAACCAGTATTATGTCAAAATTTACGAATTTACATTGGATAGGAGTTAAATTGCGTAAAATTAATAAAATAAATATCTATCCAAATAATATCTGCAAAGCACTAATTGTGTATTGTCTCATTACCGCCCTATAGGTGTCCAAGTGGCTGGCACATCGCTTTGAATGTTTTAGCGATGTGAAGGGTGTGGCTCCGGATGGCTTTCTGCATTCTTCTGAGTACCTTTCGGTAAGGCTATCTGAGCCCACTAACGCCTTGACTTCTTCCTTCAGACTCCTTGAGTAGCCACCGAGAGCGTCAATGACGATTTTGAGCTGTCGAATCTTGAACCCTGGGTGCTGTCTCTCGCGCTCTAGTCGCAAAGGCGCGTACTTTAAGGTCTTATCTCTTCTTTCTGCTTTCTGTTGTCCAGTCAGGCTCATCTTCTTGTTTTCCCTGTCTACAAGCCTAGTGTCAACTCTGTTGGCTCGTATTTGCAAATGCTCCGCGAAAACAGGCACATTCCAATCCGCCGTCACCTTGTCGTCTTGGTACACAGGTTTGGGCTGGACTGGTGAATACCAGGGTGGGATGTCGTCCGCTCCCTATATATGCATCTCAAAGAATAGAATTTTGAATTCTGCGTTGTGCCTAGCCAGGTACATGGTTTGCACCAGTGCTCAGCAACCTGACACCACGTGTGCGACACTTTCTTGTGCCTTTCGACATAGTCTGCACTTCTCATCACCGTCTGTGTGAGTCTTGGTCTTGCTCGAGGCGTATAGCTTAGTTGGCAAGAGTTGAGGGTATAACTCTTGCAGTCCCACCACTATGTTGATTTATTGTTGTTGTTATTATTATTATTATTATTATTATTATTATCATCATTATTAGGACTTGCCGAACTGCTGTGCCAAAGAAAAGACGAGAAGCGACTGACTGAAGTGATTACAAATTTATATACAGCTATGATCTGGTTCGGCTAAGATTCATTGCGAATGGTCTTTGTCCTCTGTAAAATGAATATAGACATTTTTTTTAACTGTAGCATAAGCGAATAATGACGTCGATATTAGCTTCGCGCTGGCGTGTCGATGCCAGATTGAGAATAAGGCCAGTAAGATGTTGTCGCCATGGTAACTTCAAGTCAATTGTAATGTTCGGCGCCAAACCTGCAAACGAGGCGACATTATATTTTTTGCGCTTCAGGTGCTTTGCTTCAGCGCCGAAAGAAATCCTTGTTTCAAAACATTATCCTGTGTCACAGTAAAGAAAAAAAAATAGGAAATAGAGAGACATTTCTATGAAGTGCAACGTCTTAAAGGAGTTTATAAAATCTAGAATCGTTTGAAGCTGCAAAAAGTTCCATGGCGATGTTATTCTACTTCAAGCGCGTACACAGGGAAGCGATTATTTTAAACATTTTTTGAGGACATCTTATTGGAACTGAAATTAAGGTAAGTTTAGTCTTCACTAAATTAACATCTTTCTAGAAACGGAAATACTGAAATGTTTTGCAATTATCAGCAAGTTCGACCGGCTTATCATTCTGCACTATGGCAAATACTTCGTTACCAGTTTACTATATTTTTAGTGTGAAATGGTTTTGTTGTGACCATCTCTCATTCACGTATGACTCCAAGTTACTAAGGGTAGAAGGGTCTTTCTTTGACAATGGCATCTGCCGATTTCAAGGGAAGTCAATTTAGAAACTATTGCTATGGTTTTATGAGCGTTCTGCGGCGAGTAAAATTCTCAGTCTGTAGCAGACTTTTCCGACTTCTGTGATACCAATACCTTTTATGCCGTGCGGCGGTTAATTATACCTATCGATCAGCTCTAATCCCAAGCTGCCCGTTGAAAAGAAGAAATTCAGAATATCCGTCAGCGGACTGACATCCGTATGTTGTAACCTTTGGTTGTCGGAAGATATTACCACAGCTACAACAATGATAATCGAGACAATAGAAGAAAACGGCCAACTTTTCTGTGTTTCCTTTCGCAAAGAGCGAGGGTACTAAGAATCACTTTTTAGTTTAGAAAAAGTGCTAGTGCTGAGAATTTGCTTTCAAAGGATAATGACAAGGCAATGTAAATGTTCGGGTAATATTAATGAGCACTTACGCTGAAACAAAATCTCTGTCTGTTAGAGCTATACAAGGGGAAAGTTCATGCCGCCGAAAATTTTCAGAAACCTTTTAATCTATTTCACTATTTTTTTAAATTGAAAAATCGAGATAGATAGCACGGCAGTGTCGAGCGGGGGCGTTCTATAAAATAAAGATGTGGTTTCCTGAGTCGAATTATATTTACCAAATGCAAATTCGAGAGGAAAATGAAACAACCATTTAAATTTGATCTTAGCATCTTGAATTTTGAATACACGAAGGTAAATCGCGAAATAGCGAAGACGGCAAGTGTGTTTTTTTAGGATTGGCTAAAATGGGAGAAAAGCTGAGTCCTCGATTGAACCTGGAGTTGTCGCGAAGGTGTCATCCAAGGATCTGCGCACTAAAGTCGCGTTTCGCTCGCTTGTCGAATCGCCATTAAACATTAATACTGGGTCTATTTGGAAGGCAGAAAGAAAAGAAAATAGCTTCGGTTGTCACTTATTGAAAATTAGACGACAAAAACGCCGATGTTTGCGTGCCTATTTGCATACGGATCATCGAAAATCACTTTTTCTTTGTCGGACACTTTTTCGGTTGCCTCAGCGACGGTTGGCCGCATTGGAAATCTTCGAGATTAGTGGAGCTGAACTTAAAACAAACACAGCTTCTGCAGGTAACTTTTGTCTTTCAAATGATGTTAAAATTTCGGGTAAACATCTGTGCTTAAGCTATCTTAAGTACAAGCACCAGTCTGAAGCAAAGCTTGCGGGAGATACGTCTGCGGGAGACATCTACGACTGGGCACTTCGTTAATAAAATTACCTCGAACACGCGAGTCCGGAAACTTCTGACTGCGAATTGGTATGTGGAATAATTTGCAAAGTGTGAGTCAAACAACGACAGAAAATCAGTTGTAATAAAAAACGTTGGTCCGGGGAAAAATTAGAAAATACTCATTATTTAGCGTTACAGTATACTGTCACGTAGTTAAAAATGAATTTTACCAGCTGCAGTATGTCGTTAAAAAGATGTCCAAAAAATTTCCAGGCATCATTGAATTCTTTTGATGATAAGTTCTGAGTGTTAGAAAGAGGAACTGAAGTGGCTTTCGGCCGGAACGGAAATGAAACGGTTGACTATAGAATATAACTTGCCTTAGATCTTGCCAAAACATGAGTAATATTTGTCTTTCATTTAATTATAAAAATTATTATTGTTTCAAATGAAAGATTTTTCTGTAGCCTTTTATGTGGCTTGGAAAATAATCAGTTTTGTTTATTGTAGACCCAGAGTTGCCATGACAAAACTTTGTCTTTCCAAAAGACCCCCAGCTGTCTTAAAATCTATTTTCCAAGCGGCGGTGTAAACACCGGTTATTCTTTGTGTCACTGAATTTTCACTCCACAACAATTATTTATCTCCTTAGAAAAACCAAATTGACAAAAAAGAAAAATTTCCGTTTCCTAGTTGATCTCACCGATTTAAAAGAGTTTGTGAGCCTCTTAACTATAATTTTTTCTCAAACAAACATGTCAAACATGTAACACAGCTTAAAATCAGTGTTGTCCTACATGTCAATGATTTTCGCATTTGTCCGTAACAGCAAACGTTAGGACTCAGTTTCAACATAATCTTATTTCGGAGGAAATGAAAATAAACCAAGACTTCATCTTTTGGTCAGTTCGATGATAAAAACTGGCTAGTCGTTGATTGTATGTCGAGTCACACATCCGACGTTGAATTTCAGCTCTTACAAAAGGCTTAATTTCTGAGTGCTAGTTCGGAGATATGTCTGCAAGTGATAAACATCACAAGTTTTAAAGTCAAACGGATGCACCTGTTGTTGTGACAAGCGATTCCCTGAGGTATCACATTAGCGCTGTGAAAGTGGGACCAACCCACTGTATAAAGGGTCAAAGTTAACCGTGCTGAACTAGTGGTGAATCAATCGACTAAAACCTATAGCCAAAGATATGTGCGACTAATCTGCAATTCGATCACGTAAACGGGATTTTGCCAAAGTAAATTACGTTACCATTTCTGCATTTGTAGACCTTTTTGGCTTTTTGTCTATTGCTACTCTCATTGACATGTAGCAAATCTCGCACATTCATTTAGAGTCCTTTGCCACGTTTTGCAACCATTATTAGATAAGGACAAAGAAGGTGTAAGCTGTAGATGTGACTTAATTCACCCTAAAATGGTCGCTTTTTCGTGAGGAGGGCAAAAATATCATTAACAACTTCCAAGGACAAAATAAGTGACCAAAAAAAGTGATTTCGATCTAACTCTTTCTTAAAATACAATATGCATGGAGACCAGGAAGAGGAGGGATATGGCGCAGTGGTGAGAGCACTCACTGGGTTGAGTTTGTTGTTGGCTGTCTTCTCTACTCCGAGGGATTTTTCTCCTGGTACTCCGGTTTTCCTCTCTCCTCTAAAACCAACACCTCTAAATTCCAATTCGATCCGGAATGCTCGGACGTTTATACACAGTTCGCCCCTGGCTCGGGAGATTGGGCAACCACTGATTATTGTACATCTCGAACTTCTAACACTTGTGCTGTAACTCTGGGTGATTTTGCAATAAATGAAGTCTCCCTTTTGAATATGCTGGCATCGGTCACTTGCTAATAAGAATGGTATCAGAAGAGTTGGTCTTATGCTATATCGGCGGGCTCCTCTTGACTATGCAAAGTCATATTTTGAACAGAAAAAGTTGTGGGATGTGGCCATCCCACAAGCTTCACGTTTTCATTGCTCGTTATTAGTGTAGGAATCTTAGCTCGGGTATTAGCTGTGCCATGCTGACGAAAACAGCTGTCCGTTGCTGCTCATACTCGGGATCACATGCACCCTACCACCTGGCCACAGTGCCCAACTTGTGGAGACCTTTTACTTGTAATTTATATGCCCGCGCAATTCGAAACTTGTTTAATATCAGTTCCCAGAGCATATCTCAGGCGTATCCAGATTCAGTGCTCGTGTGGGTTTTTCATGTTTTAAAGTTAATGCTCCCAACCCAAGAACAGCAAAAAATACACAGTAGCAAGTTTGTGGGATAAAGGGAGTTGGGGACAAAGCGCTCTAGAAAAATGTCTGCACAGGGCAAGACTACAAACTAACATTACATGGCAAAGCGGTCACAATCCTTTCCAGCCAGGGCACCAGAATCCCCCAACCCTCTCCGGGGGTCGTAATCCCCGTTAGAGAGGTCCTTATCCTGTCCGAGGTAGGGAGGTGAAGGAGAGGTCACAATTCTCTTGAGCGAGGGGGTCATAATCCTCCAACCCTCTCCAAAGGGGTGAAGATCCTCAATGAAAGAGGTCCTTATTCTAAAAGATTTCCACCTAGTTGCTTTGGTAACAATGTTGTAAAGCTTCACTGGGGCTCCGTTCCCTAGAATAGAAGAAATACGTGAGTCTATGGGGCAAAGTGTGACCTGTATGGGAGCACTTCATCCCAAATCCGTATTTTATTGAAATTCAAAAAGTCTCAGTCTCAGACTTTGACATAAGAATATTACAAAAGTTGGCAACATTATGTTAGAAAAAGTACATCAGATAATGGAGTGTCGAAGTACACCTATCATCTGCAAAGTTGACCACCAGACTAACCCTCAATGAACAATAACATATGGATATTACAGTAAGAGAACCGATGACGAGTAACAACCCGTAAAATGGGCTGCTTAGTTGCCTATGATAATACTCAAGAGCTAATATGCAAACGCTTATAACCTGTTAAGAAATGAACATCAGATAAGTGATATTGTCCGGATATACAGACTCTCCAGATAACCATATACCAGCAAAAAACACTGAGTTACACGTAAAGTGGGGTGCTTTGAAGCTGAATAAGGATACTCAGAGCTGGTAAGCTCTAAGACAACAGTAACAATGCTTGGAACCCAAAAATAAATGTATAGCCAGATAAACATGAAGCTAAGTAAAGGTACAATGAAATACCTGACTGTGCCACACACGACCAAGGACCCAGCAAAGGATAGGGGGGTAGAGAGGGAATGTTGTTTTTTGTAGACGCTACAGTGAGCAAACTAAGCTGAAGCACAAGGCAAGGATAAAATAAGCAAATCACTATGACCACGCATGTGCATAAAACGCAGCATATGATTGGCCAAATGAGACAGGAGATGTTGTTTCCACGTGAGCAAGAAAATGACCTTTGAGCGTGACAGCCAAGCTTTGCCCACATAGTATGTCACACACTGAGTGCGATATGTCATGGTGTCACATTAACTTAAATTTATAAGGGTTGAAGTTTGCTAGATAAGGGATCGACAGTGTTGGATTTCGCCTTTGTTCAGCAAATTCATTGCTCACTCGAGCTTCCGAAGAGTTTTAAGAGCATTGATAATATCTCTTGTCACCTGAGGGTGCAGCATTTGAAAAGTTGTTTTGGAGCAGGGGAGTCAGTTACAGGGACTTTCCCAGGGGGTTGTTGAGGTTTCGAACCGATCGGCGCCTTTGTGGTTATCCTTGATATAAGGACTTAAATAAGATCAAAACCACAATCATTCAGGTTGGATACTTTTGTTCCTCAGTTACTTGTCACCTGTACCAAAAATGTAACGTACATAAAGAGTACGCAAGTCTATAAAGATCGCATTCTTGCTTTCAATGACTCAAATCAATATTTAGCATCTGATGTTTTTTCTGTTTGACCTGATATTTGCTGGTTACGTTAGAGGAGCTAGAAATATCCTTTGTCAGCAAAGTAATCACAAAGTGGAGTCACTTTTCTTGTCTACATAAAGGATAGAGACCTACTTCAGTCTGTGGATAGAGACCTGTAGGCTGGGAGCATTAATAAATGCGATTGAAACTTCGAGAACAAAATAAACAAACAAACAAACTGAATACTAAACCTGGGATAACAAATTAACAAGAAGAATTCGTTAGGAGTTCGTTGATGCCTTTCGACTGAAGTTTACAACAAAAACTAACCTATACTTCAAATCTTTTTCGAATTGGTAGGCCGGCTGTTTTAAGGCATTCATACCACCAGTATCAAAAAGTGATAATATTTTATATTGAAGTATCTAGTGGGGCATCGATCTTCAATATCTGTTACAAAACAAAGTAAAAGTTACAAAACTTGTGTAATGCTCATGACATTTTAAATACTTGAGTCCTTGGAACGGTAAATTTACATATTTAAAGTTATTGAGTAATTGAAAGATACCGTTCAAGTAGTTTTCTTTATTTCTATAGTTTATATTTTGAGTGTGTAGATGGGTGTGGTCGGCTCTGCACGTAAACTGCCAAAAAGTCTGTTAAACATTCATAAGAAAGCTATATTACTTATATTTCAGTTCCACAATACTGTATTTTCATTGTTTTTATATCACACCCACTACTGAGGATAGATGACGTTTCATCCAAAACATGTTTACATTTCAAAAAGAAATTCGTTACTTTCCTTAAAGTTATTTCCTACCTGCTGGTTCTGCGGAAATTTGACAATGAAGCTTCTGACTGACCCGTACTTTCCGGGTCGTGGTCAATTCGTAATGTTGCCGGTGCAATTGAGGTACGGTGGATATAGATTTAGCCGTTACGAAACTGATTGATTGTAATTATTTAGGAAAAACTACTGCATGAACAGTATGTTCTTGTGATGATTTTATTTTCCTTTTTTTAACGCTGCATCAGGATTGTACATGTGTGGCTGAATAATACGTTGGTCTCCCTTCGTGTTCGTGTGATTTAGACTAGTCAAATGAGAGTTACTACGCATGTTTATGTTGTGCTGTTTATTATGTTGTACAAGGTTATTTTAATCTTTACTGCTATTTTTAGAGCCGCTCATTCGCTTTAGGGCATACTTTATTATGATACATAAATTACACAGAAGTGGTGGCAAGAAATCTACATAAATTTTAGTTCGCTTGGCAAAGTGTTAGAAAATTGTATTTGAAACTCCCTGATATTTTCGGCCAACCTCGTTCCCAGAGACCCTGGGAACGCGAGGTTGATTTTCGGCAAGTCTTTTAAACACGCCAACTTCATGGTCGGTAACAGTGACGAAATGCCACAGAGCCTTTTTCTGTCCTTATTCAGTCCTTCTTGCTAATAAGTCCGTGGTTAGGTCATGGGAAGGAGCTGAGAAAGAGGGTGCTTACTACTGACGTTTTCTCAGCCCTAACGTAATAGGGGCACTTAAACAGACGACAGCTGGATATACAGAAAGAAAACACCCAGAAAAGTTCGAGATAAGCCATGCATAACAGTCCCTGACGACGTTTCCGGAAGAAATTCATCTCGGCCATCATATTGCATTTACTAATTACCAAACGTCAAGCAATGAGAGAGAAAAGGTGTATTTCGCGTCATATTGTATTTGAAACGAACATACGCCGAATGCACACCTCAGGCTCCTCAAACAACGCTTGTTATTGAACCCGTGCCGGACAGCAGTAAAAACGTCTGAGATTCAAACAAGGTTGAAAGAATTTTCCGAAACGTTTGTCGAAAAGCGACGTTGAGGACTTACTTTTAATCAAAATTTTCGATATACAAGCTAAATATGGCCGCTTATCACAAGATCTGGAAGCACCTTCATCACCTAAATGTATGTATAAAGAAATTTAATTTTAATCTCGCTGATTTCATGACTTTCGACTGTTCAGATAGGTTTGTTACTCGTACTGAAATCTAATGGGCCCCCTTTACATCTGACATATTCAAACATTGTTTCCTCGCCCTATTATTTACAAACAGAAAGAAAACAAATATGATTTGAAATGTTTTGCTACTGTGACGCAAAATACTAGAAAATGCGTCAAACTTATCCCACAAATTGAACTGAGAAAATCATTTCACTATGAAACAAACAATTGGATAAAATCTCTTGCGGTGTTCCAACAGCAGTGAGAGCTGATTACAACACTATTACCACGAATTACAGAATTGAAGTCAGCTTTAATGAAAAATACCTCAACGTCTCTAATTTATTGTCATTTTTTTAAACTGAGAATGTCAAAGATTGCACCATCGCAAATCAAGATTTTTCAGTTTCATTCATTTATTGAACACCAAATAATCTCATTGTAGTTTGAGATCAGTTTAACTGTTTAAGCTTGTTCGACGCTTATGCCCTCGTAGACGCCAGTTCTGAAATTGCTAGACTTACTAGTAAAATATCGGTTTTAATTTTTCTGATTTTTCTGTCCGTTGATGAATGTAACTAAAAAGTGTTGTATGTTTTGTAAAAGGCAATTTTGTCTGTAAAAAATCCCCGGAAGAAACCCCACAATTAATCCCCAACTTTTCACAACAATAAACAGAATACGTATGATGTAACTTTAAAAGATCATCTTCATAAATTACTTGTGAAGTTCGCGTTTCTTTATCGATATCTGCCATCATCTGGCCATGTTCAGATTATAAATTATTTTATGGGATACCATTTTTCAAAGGGTTTGTTGTGTTTTTCGGACAGGAAAGTGTACCTTCATTACCTTGTACATTTTCCAAGTTTCTGTCCTTGGTAAAATGTTTCTCAAATATTTAGACGGATTTATGCTTTCCTGAAAAGATAAGGCTTAGCATTCCCTAAGAATTTACTCTAGAAGTTAGAAAATAAGTCGACAGAGTTGCAGAATTTGAATTTGTTTTAGAAAATATGACCCGACGGAAATTATATGTCAGAGATTGGGGTTTGCTAATTATTCAGCACAAACATATGTCTCTTCTCTATCTTGCACGTCACCTTCTAGTCAGGATGCAATCAGTTATGTATCTTATTTCATTAAATTAGTTTCGTCCAAGCTTTTCGGTTTATGACTCGAAGCGCTGTTAATTAGATCACGCCGATTGAAAAAGATAGCACCCAACATGAAAAAAAGAAATGTCATTCGCTTGTCTCTAAGGACAAAATCAGTTACAATGAAATAGCTGGAAATTAAAAAACCTCTATCACCTGAAAGATTGGATTTTTGCTTTGCATGTCCTTGTCTTAATCAATTATAATGACTTCTGGAAAATTCTTTTTCTGACTGACTGTTTGTCAATAAAGTCAAGCCAGCCCAGGACGCAAAATGTTCTTCACTCCCTTTAATTTATTTTTGACAAAGAATCTCCGGGGACTATCTAACATAGAATTTTTCTGAACATTTTGCTGCACTCTTTCTGGGTTCTCAGACTGGAAATTTTGGTGAAAAGAGGCGAATATGGGAATAATACAAATTTATAATTAACGCAAAAAGAAATGCACACACGGATTTAGTTGATTATCTTTTGTATTTACATTTTTTTCACGATCTGGTGGACGCATGGCGAAAGAAGACAAAAGCAGGAGGCTCTTTGTAAAGTAAAGCCAAGACGGTTACGTTCCGAACATAAATTGTTTTGTCTTTATTTATGGAAACAGACAAAAAAAAATACCAACAAAGATTGTTTTTGTTTATTGGGGAAAACATTAGCCTGCGTGAGTAGACGCCTTTTTTCGGCAAACAAGAATCGAAAACTTTTGGCGTCTCAGTCACGCAGGCTAGGAAAACGTATACTCTGAAGTAATACAAGGTCGCATTAAAAAAATCGCCAACGTCAAATGCGTCAACGTTCAACAACGTAAACGTTCCAGTTTAAAAGATATGCATTCAAATCATCGATCATTTAGTTTCTCTTTTCAGATGAAAAACAGCCAGAAAAATTGTTAAACCTTCCTCTGTATTAACTTGCAAAAGTCTTTTAGCACCCATTTATAGGACAATACCAGGTGGAGTTTGAGGCGACGAAGATGAAATGTGGTCACTAGAAGTCTGCTAAGCCTGTGCATCAGTCCCCCGCCGGCTCTTATCTATTTCAAAATCTGCTAATATGCATAGGTCCGGTTATATAAATTAGAGCCTTTCAGCACTGCAATATACTTAATATGTTGTTTTGTGCGTTCCTTGTAATATTATGTCTTTTTCAGTCAGAGCAAACTGTTTATGCCCTGGGCTAAACTACAGTTTCAATCTGTCAGCCGGGGCGCTCTTTTGGTGAAAATTTGAATGAAGAAGTTTTCGGTGGAAGGTTCGTGGAGCCTGGATAAATTCATTGTTGCGGAACTTGTTTCCTTAGGATTGCTGCTCAGGTGGCTAATTAGACTGGGAAACATTTAATTTGTTTCAGAAGCAAAACTCCGGAAAACAAAAATGTTTTTGACCCGATTCAAAGTCTGTGCGGCAATTTGCGTTTTTTACAATGCGAAACTGCGAAACTGCGGCTAAACTGCGAAACTTTTGCGCCCATGACCGTCATTTTTTCCACAAGAATGTTTCCTATTAACCTGGCCTTTTAAATTTTCCTCTAACTTTCTGAACTCTTGTCGGTTTGCTATGGAACTTAATTTTATTAAAGGGCGTCACTCCCCCTTAAAAAACTGGGTCTCAAGGTTTGAAGTTTTTTAGTGTGTTTTCTTTTGCTTTGTGAAAGAGTACTTAACCCATTTTAGAGCCACTATGAATTAAACCCTGCGGTTTCTTTCCCCAACCCTTTAAACGTATTCAATGCGTTTTAGGAAAAAAAAAAGAGAAAGGAAAACAGACACAAAATACTGACTAAATAACTTCAAGATTTGAAAAGTTGTACTTGAGAATTTACACTGAATTTACAGTGAGAAACTTAGCTAATTTTACTTAGAAATAGAGGTTGAAAATACCAGAATAAAGTTGTGCTCATTTGATTCGTGACACAGAATGCCAGAGTACGAAAAGCCAAGCAACTCTGAAATTTAATTTCCAGCTTGCTCAGTTTTCAATAAATGTAGGAACTTCCTCCCCAATTCATGGACTAAAAATAACAATATGAATACGTAATATATCAGTTTCAAAAGTCTCCGAGCCAATCAAATGTCACTCGGTGCACATTCAATTTGTCCAGTAATGAACTCTATTTCCATCCAAGCCAATTAATCCTATCACTCTTAGCTTCATTTCAAATCGCGTTTTGACCAAAGTTCGAGAAATTCGAGCTAGAAGTACAACTGTGCTCGCGTCAGTTGCTTGTTCAGTCTCTTTACAACTTGAGCTCGTGTTAATTTATGCCTCAAAATTCTCCAAGTTTGCCTTCAATGAAAACAAAAAAGCATAAATCGTAAGGGACATCCGGAGTTTCATGAATTGCTTTTTTCTTGTTGTGGTAGATATTGTTTAATATACCGCCTACTAGCACAACAGCTGGGTCGCTCGACTAGCCTGTTATCTTAAAACCCCTAAAATCCATTTCCCATATATTGAGGTGCTTTCATTTGCCTATTTTTAGCCCCAAACTGGTGAAATTACAGGCTCTACAGCAAAATTACAATAGGTCAAATAGTGGGGGTCCGAAATATTATAAACACCCATTTTCTAGTTCACTATTAAAGCTTAATTTATGCATACTGGACATCGAGTCCGATATTGCCGCAAGCTGTTTCTAAAGAGCAAGCTTTATTTCACTCGAAATGTTTAGTTGAGAATGTTCTTGCTTGTAAAAATTACCTGGCTTTGCTTACCGCAAACATAAAGGCATCGCGGGTTGATTGGTCAGTCAGGGAAATGAAAACAGTTATGCTGAAGAAGCTTGCGAAGAAAATCTTGAAGGTATGATATGAAATTATTAGTCAATAATCGTTCTGTAATCGAATGCATTTTGGTGGTTTCTTGACTTTTCATTTCTACGCCGCATTCAGATGCTCGCCGGGCAACTTATTCTATTTATTTTCCCCTGGAACCCAAGATTACTATGAATACAGGGCTAACCAAAAATGTCTTAATTGATGGTTCATAAAACATGCCTCACAACACAAAATGGAAGGTGATGAATGATTTTTAGTTTGCATGATGAAGGGAAAAGGCACACGTTACCAAAGTGAAGCGTGCGAAGAAATAGCAATTCCAAAGATAACAATGGACACCGAACTGAATCCATATTTAATTTTTTTCGTAATAGAAAACTACCTCGCCACATTCCCGGGTAAAGAGAAATTGCCTCGGTAAAGAAATGACGAAAGGACGTAAATGTAATATTAACTCGAACCAAGATCAAACTGACATCCTGTCATTTTTCAAAAGTTAAGACTGATACAATTCAAATATTGGGAAACTAGCTTATCAGGCCGTATTGGACACTAGCTCAGTAAAAAAAAATTGATGAACACATATTCAATACGGCATTCAAGGGAAAATCGAGCTTATTTAAATTGACGGAATAAATGTTTTCGGGTGACTAGAGAATTTAATCAGATATCTGTCCTCTACTGGCGTGTGTGACAACTATTCCGAATAAAAAGCAATGATAATGTCAAAGAGTAGTGACTAATTTTGCCATGGCAACAAAGAAATGCTCGTTTTTAAAAGTATACAGCAGAGAAGATAATATCGTTTTTAATCAAAGTAAAACTGATATTTTGTCTCAATATCATCAATTGAGAATTCTATTCTATTTTTATTTTTCTTCGACATCTTTGCACTTTTTATCAATATCCGTTTTATCGCAATGTGATATTGATCCGGCTTGCACGCATTACCTTAAGATAACTGCTGAAGTCAGCTTTTCGTTTGGCGAATACTTATCAAAATTTCCATCGCATTTATATGAAATGGGAATTGATTGTTTCAGTAATTAGCCATTTCAGAGTGCAAGGATCGCCAAAACACAACCACAAAATAGAAACAAAAGAAAAGTTTGCAAAAAAAGCAATTTATGAAAAAAAAAACATCCTTTAAAAAGAACTAGTATAATCAAATGGCTTTTATTCACAAGGCCATTGGCATTAAAAAGGATTCCATAACTCATATCGTTGGGAGTTTTTTATACAGTGTAATTAACATTCCAATATCCCTCCTAAAGTGTAGCACAATTATGGAGCTTTCATTTAGTAACTGTAACGGATCACGTACTAGGATTTCAACGCCTAACCAAAGGTAGAAACATGCATATTAAGTTTTATTGTTTATATTACGACAAGTGAAACAGTAACCCAGGAAATTACTGGCCAATATCTTATCTTCAGCTTCGTAGGCAAAATAAACAGTAGTCTATTGACGCTATACTTCCACTCTCACGATTTAATCTGAGCTCAGCCGAACCTCTAACAGCAACTGACCCGAAGACTGCTTGTGCATCAACGTTCAAAAAGTAAACCGTTGTTTTTAAGAAGCCTCGAATTCCGAAAAACACACAAAAAAAAAAGACAAAGGAGAACGCACATTTGAAATTTTACTTACGTGATTCATCAGCAACGTCGGCAACGTAGAGGAAGGCATTTGATCGATTTAACCGCAACTGTCATAAACATCCGGCTTGCTCAGTCATTTTGTTCTTTCGGTGGAAGCAAAGTGCTTTTACATGCAATTTGCGTTTGACCCACTACACGACGGGTGGATTTTGTTGAGTCGTAGCACGGTGCTGGCTGGAGAAGGCGAAGGCTCGCTCTTCAGTCTCTTTCTGTTTGCTTGTTTATTTCCTCAGTGTTTTTCAGTGTTTTTTTTTCTTTTTGGAAGTGACTTAAGGAAGCAGAAAATCCTCAGTTTCCTCGGTGGCTTAGGGATTAAACATAACCTTGATGTCGTAGATATGAAGGGCCATTCGCCTGATAGAAAATGAATTTATTTTTCACATCGGGCCCAGTCCCTTTCAGTCTTATCATCCACAGCCAATTCCTCTCCAAAAACCCAGGAAAAACTGAGTTTTCGTGTTTCAGCAATATTGCCTGATATTTATTCGCTGAATCGGCTAGCGTAGTGATCTCAATCGAGATCGCTTCAAGATAGCGTATCATTTTTTCTTTTGAATATTTTACGACAGGGGAGATTAGTGACAATTTTTTCTTTTTGAAAAAGAAGTAGATATGAGGCGTCGAAATATATGATTTATAATGAGTATTCACTTATTAAAATACTCATCAAATGTTACTCTAAACTATTACAAGAAGGATGATCACAAAACTTCACTACTGCGCATGACGAAACACCTGAACAGCGAGTTGATTGTACAGTAACATATTCAGTTATATGTGCACTAATAGTAGTCGTATCTAAGAACAAAGGAAGGTTGTTAAGTTAAATCAAGCATATAAACTTTTTTCCTAAGAAAAAAAAATTAAAGTAAGCATAAGACTGCTTTATTTGAAATGTAGCTTATCTTGTATTAGTTAAGGTAGTTCTTGTCTCAGTAGCAGAATAAGCAACAGATGTCACCACCAATACGTACCTCAACCAGAGATTAGTCTCTTCAGTCAACTCAGGCGAGCTGACAAGAACATTCACGTGTAACTTCAAAGAATGTCTCCGACAAAGTTATCCGCAAAATAAAAGCAAATGAATATTAACCAGTGATGACACGACTGAAGAACTAACATTATGTCTTCCTCGCTTCCTTTGGTGTATCAAAACAACTCCAGAACCCGGCAGATTTGGCACGAAACGTTTAGCAACAGGGCGAGACTGGAGTTTGGTGAGTCGACAAGGAATTCTTTTGCAAGTGTTTTTTTTTCCTATGTGAAACAATAGCCGCAAGGCAAAAACAAAACCCGATAAGCTTATTGTATTTCAGCGCCATCTTCAACAGTATTTACTTATGAATATAAATATCACGAAAACCAGCTTGTAATTCTCCGACCTCCACTGATTCAAGACGTCTCCGTCTTCATTTTGCGGCGTCGCAAGGAGTTCACTACATATTCGGTAAAAAGAAATTTTAACAACAAATTCCCATTCAATTAAAGACTAAATGCAAATGTTTAAAGATTCTACCATTGCAACCAGTAGAAAACAATACTATAATTGGGATAAAAGTGTACAAGATGTTCGTTTCCGGCTATGTGTGATTTATTCCAATTCCGCTGTGAAAATACTGAAGTTGCTATAGTGGTCGGAATTTGTAATTATCAAACTCAGGGTAAAATTTACGTGAATTCAGTTCGATGACAAACAAGGTAATATTTATCTATTCTAAAAAACATTATGAACAAAATTCTAAATTACTCGTGTAAGTTTTATTTTGTTAACTATCGATACCCAAAACGAATTATCGCTTTAAGGTCATCAAACTCACTGAGTTTGGCAATCCTCGAAATTTAAAGTTGAAGAACAAAATGAACATTGCACACCGCTGACTTCCTTTGAATAGCCGGTCAGATTTTACAATTTCGTTTACGGACCAAACAGCTACAAAATAGTTCTAGAGGATTAGCAACTCACTGAACCACACGAAAATGCTGGTTAGTGGCTTTCATTTGAATGGTCACACTGATATATAAGACCGGAAGAAACTCAAAACTTAAAACAACGTTGAGCATGCAGTTTCATAAACAATTATGCTGCATGTCTGAGACGCTTTCAGTTATGTATCACACTGCCTTGGGAGACATTGGCGGTCTTCAAGGCCAAGACGTTTATAAAAAGATCGTAATTCCATAAGGAAAACGTTTATGTAACCGGTACAGAAATTCAGTGATCTCTGATGAAGAACGAACACTTCGGAAACAAATCAGTTAAGTTACTGACGGAACAGTATTGTAAAAACTACTCGAATCAGTATTCTGTCTCTTACTCAACGACGTATTTTAAGTAAATTTATTCTTTCTCCAACCTGTTTCTGGTTTGTTGTTCTTTTCTGCATCAGCGCCATCAAGAAATAATATAAAGAGACAACAAGGGCCCATTCTTGCTAAACTTCTACCCACTAATAGCATCTTTTTTTCAAGTATAATTTTTGTTTTTAAAATTTTGGATTAACATCAACACCTTATAATAAAGCGTGTTTGGTTGTGAATTTTATTAACAACTCTTTCAAGGAGATTAACGCGGATGAAGATATTTCAATGCCATTAGAGCTAAAAGAAGGTTCATTGAAGGGCTTAGAAAATATAATATATGCCGCTCTGCAAAGAAATTGAATCGCCATTGCCGATGATCTCCTTAAGTTCGTAAGTATAGAATGCACTTGTAGGATGCATTAAGGTATTACGATGGTTCCCGGTACAAACGTTTTACTAAAAGCTTGCCAATTGTTTAGCAAGCCATCGATCATCTCGACGGTAACAAAGCCTCATGAGAACACAATGCGAGACATATTTAAACGTGTTAAGCACACTGGACAAGACGCAGATTTATTCTTTGTAATTATTCACAAACGTCTCGCAAAAACACCTGCTGACTCAAGAGTAATGAATTTCTAACCCTTTCCCTGAAAATGTAATCTATTCTGGTTAAATTGCTTTGCACTCGCGAAATGCACCAGTTTACCAGGCGTGCGCATTGAAAACCCGGCAATTTAGCTTTTATACGTACTGCAAAGATTCGGTCTAACACCTTCACATTTGCAAGCCGGACGACTAAGGAACATGGCAGCCTATAGAGAACTACAAAATGAGGTAACGCAGATACCACTCTATACTAGTAAATACTGAATGGATAATGGTCGAACAGAATATTATTCACAGCGTAAGGATATCACCAAGTTTAGTACAAAATAATTGAGAGAAAAAAAAAATTAAAGCCTGGCTGGGCACGTTTTACCGCTGGCGCTTAATAACTTTTTCTTTTGTGGTGATTCTGATTTTTCCAGTGGAAAATATCGTTCAGGTAGTAAAGAACTTTGTCCGTCATATTTCGAGAGTATACTAGAGACTTGAATTCAGCGTAAAATGAAATTTTTATTTGAACGCTGTGAAAAGGATTTTAGTAGGGCAAACTTAATTTGCTGAAATCAGTGTCTTAAGTTTTCTTCATCAATAAAAAAGCCCCTCTGTGTGACATGTATTCGGGTATCTCTCTGCTGGTATCTTGAGCGAAATAACCGACATTGAAAAAAGATTATGTATGGCTGATAAAAGATGGCGATAGCGGTGTTTTTTAGTCCACTTACGGTATAAGCAAAGTCAGTTTGTTTGTTTTTCCTTTTGGGGCAATGTAAGCGAGTTTTTTATTTTGTGAAACCGACACACCTCGTCGACTCCAATGATTTTAGTTTTGGGTTCAAGTGATAAAGAGAAAAAAGAGATTCCTTTTTTTTAATTCAACGTATGTGGAAAGGTTTGAATAACTTGCTAAGAAATCATTAGGACGCAACATTCGAGGAAACATATTAAAATTTGGAGTAATTACTGAATAAACATAGCTTCGAAATATCAAACAAGATCTCTGAAACATATGGAAACCTTAATTTGCATGGCAACTAATTTTTCGTCGACAAAACTTTTCTCGCCTTGTACATTCTAAAACCACCACGCTTGAACGCTTTATTTTGGTAGTATTTTACGGTAACGAAAAAAAATTAATTGCTAAATTTTGAGCTCTTTCCAGTGCATGAATTAATAATCATATTAAGCTTGATTCATAACGAGAAGCCAACCCGCTTTGAAGAGGTTGTGACAAACATTGCTTCATTTTACAGGTTCTTAAAGCAAATCACTTCATAATAACCAGAAATTCATCTGAACTGCAATAGTTAACTCGCTAAATTGAGGCTGAACGCAGCTATAGATTGAAAGATTTTACGATTATGGTTGCTGAAGTGAAATATTCTACTACTAATTGTCAAAAGAAGTAATATTTTTAATTACTTTTTTATCTTACATTTTTCCTCAAAATTTATTTTCTTGAAAATCTTCTTAGTATGTTTCTTTACATTCGTAAAATTCAATGTTTATATATTAATTATAACTGGCGAGGCCAAAAGGTTTCATTTGCACGGAGATATTTTTTAACACTTTGGCAGAAGCCGTGTACGGAGCTTAAAACAATCTTCAAACAATTTAAATTCAAGTTTAGGGTAAACGTAGGTATTTTCCCATTTTGATTTCAACTTCAGTAGGACCTCTTAAATTGAAAAAAAGAAATCACGTTCACTTGTCCCTAATCTGCTAAATCCTGTTTAGTCATAACACTGCTGCATTTCAACACGATGACTACACCCTCCCTAAGCCCTAAAAAATTGACGTCGTTTCGGCGGTCGTTCGGAAAACCGTCCGTCGACCAGTCGTCGTTGGAAGATTTGTTTGAGTAAATGGGGTTTATAAGATATTGTGAAATTTCCGAGTTTTCTCCCATAATTATACTAAGCCGAAAACTTATCTTAAATTTTATTGTCTCCTGATTGGTTAATGAACCGTCGGAAAGTGAAAATTTTCGTCGGAAATTCCCCGATGGAGTATAAATAGCAAATTAAAAATTAATTGAATTCAATATTTCATTTTCCTTGCAGCACAAGGTAAAAGTACCGCTTTTGAAAAACAATTGAACATGCGATTAAGCTTGAAGACTGAATTCCGGCGCCGTCTCAGGGGAGTTAATGTTAAAGGAAATCTGAAAATAAAACAAATTTGGCTAAATATAACAACAAAATTAACAAGGAAACGTTACTGCAGGGAAGTACCGCTTAATAGTTTTCATTTGAATGCATTTTTACGGTTATAAGGGTTGTTTTCCGTGATGAACAGCAAGGGACATGACCTTCAGTAGCCGGCGCGGGTAGATATCATTTCAACTCATTTTTGTACTGAGTGTCGCTTGCGGTGCTAATTACTTCTGATTCTGAATTGAACAATCGAGGTTTGGTGGCGTAAACCTGGTCTCAGTTGACAATAAGGTACCACTGATATCTCTTTACGGCTACTAGATGTATGATGTGTTTATACATGGCGAAGTTGAGCGTCTTCCCTCATAAACACGTCGTCATTCAAACCCTTTGGTTTCATTTCACGCTTTATTTATTTATAGCCAATGGGAGGGTGCTCGTCGGCTGTAGCGCCTGAAGACCCAAACGGACAGCAAGCTGCCAAGAACAACTGGTGCGCCTGTTGCGGCTCAAGGTCAGTGCCTTGCGAGAATTTGTCACTCCAGAGTTCGACTCATTGGCTGAAGTGCAAACAGCACCGTTGCAAAATAGTGATAAAGATAAAGAGGTTTAGTTGAACTCATGTCATGTTATTCTCACAAGACGGTGAGGGTTGGTAACACAGATTCAAAGCGAAGAACCACGTTTTACAGTAAACAGTAAACCACAGGGAAGTTACTGCTCAGTAACCTTCAGTTGAATAGTCGGCACACAAGTGTCGTATTTCATCCACAGAAAAATTAGAGCCACGTTGTATAGCATTATGAACAGCACACAGGAAAGACCTGCTTAATAGGTTTAATTTGAACGACAAAACCCAAGTAGGATTTCCTTCTAAAGGGGTGATTCCTCAGATGCGCTTATCGACTCTTACCAGCCTTATAGGGGAACAAAAAGGGCGCGCGCGCCAAAATTGTTTTCTTTGCTAGTTTTAGGTAGTTTCATTTTCCATGCCAGAGCTAAGGAAATCGGTCCAGACAATCAGACTGTCTTCGTTTCTAATCAACGCTTTAGCTCGAGATAATGAAAGGATACAATTTTCTAAATCTTTTTCTGGTGGAAAATTAACAAATTAACAATCAGTTTGATTGATTGATTGATTGATTGATTGATTGATTGACTTTCATCGTAGACAAGATTCAACAGCCGCTCTTCTGGCGAAGAAAGAAAGAGATCTTGACTGTGAGCGGTAAGAACACTCCACTTTTTTCGATTTGCCCCCAAAAAGACCAACGCTCGAAGCGTCAGTATTCAACTCAGTTTAAGACTTAAAGGATCCTTTTCACTCCTCAAACGACGCAGCACCTCAATTTCTTCGGAAAGTAATACAGGTTCCGAGTTAATTTTGCGGCTTGTTTTGTTGGTTTGTTTTTATGATGCTGCAGTGAGGGCTAGGCAATCACATTCGTGTGCTTCTCTACTTCAGGCCAACACCAGAGGAAGCAAGGAAATGGCAAACGTCGTTTGAATCGGTACTGAAGCACAAGTTTGGCGTGCAGCTGTTTCAGGATTTTCTTCGTTCTCAATACGGAGAAGAAAATCTTAACTTTTGGCTCGCTGTGGAAGATTATAAACAAGTAGACGAGAACAGTAGAGCAGAGCGAGCAAGGATGATTTACGAGGACTATGTTTCCACTCTGTCACCCACGGAGGTAAGCAATCAGTGATCTCTGTCAATGATTTTTCCCTTGTTATACCATAAGAAGAGACGTTTCATGGTGAACAATGGAAACAGTAGAGAGAGTTTCCGTCTTGGAATCATAGGTCGGTCTAATCGAAACCTCAGTGTCCAATAGAAATCGGTCTCTTAGAAATTTGAGTTGTACAGGTTCCACAGAAGCCCTTGTTTAATTATCAGCTACCAAATATTTTTCCTGGCGTGTCAGGGTTCAAAAGAAAATGTTACTGGAAAGATGGCTAGCAATTAATAATGCTGAAAACAGAATATATTTGTAGTTGCAAATAAATACAAAATTCTCAGTTGCACGCAAAAAAAAAAAAAAACACGGATTAGCCAACCAGATTTCTGTACAGATTTAATTTGAGTGCAAAATGACGACTTCATTTCTGACGGCTTTTCTGTCTTTTTCCTTTTTTTAAGATAAGTCTGGACGCTAAAGTTAGGGCAGAGATAGACAACAACATGAGCAATCCCACAGAGGACACCTTCAAAGTGGCCCAGGACCACATCTTTACACTTATGTATCATGACTGTTTTCCAAGATTCATAAAATCAAAACACTATAAGCAGCTTTTGAAGAGGCATTGACGCCAATTTGTTGGATAACTTGGATTTGATTGAGGCCTATGAATCCGATGATTCAGTTTCTGTTAGTTGCTCAACTGCTTCAGTGAGACCACAACCATTGAAAGGACAAATTCTGTCCGAGGTATGTCTACACTATAACGGATAGCTCTTGGGCCTCCACTAAAACCATATCGGATAGGGCTTTTGTTCACACATAAAACGCTGATTTTAGGGTGATTTCTGTAACGGAGAGAAGCTGCGCCGCGTCGATCATTAAAGCGACTCGCTCCAATTCTGGGCCGTTTCTGTTCATACCAGGCCGTAGTATTTGTCATATCGACATGATAAGCTATCTGGCATGGTGTAGACTTAACCTTCCTCGCTGTGGAAATCACACTTCCGGGCTAGTTTGCGGTGGAACTTTTTTATGTTGAACAAAATACCCAGGAGCAGTGCAACCCGTGAAATGAGGGTTCGTTTTTACTGTTTTCCGTTTTCTTTGAAAATGTAGGTTAATAATTTTGTCCAGTTTTAACGTGGCTGTTTTTTTACTTGAATAGGTATACAGCCTGATACACAGCACTTTGTTTTGAAAGAAGACGAAAATTTGATAAATTAAGAATTAATGGTGTTGATAGACAAAGACAAGGGTCATAACTGTCCAGGTATCGCTCTTGATAAATAGCATCCCTGTTTCAGGCATTGCCGTTATCTTCAACACTATGTAGTTTAAGGCCTGAGGAAGATTCGAGGACCCGTGTTCTTGAACAAGCCTACCGTTGTACAAATTCGTTGTTTGTTAGGCAGAATGGTTTGCCTGATAACCAAAAAGTAATGCGTTGCACATTTATTCAATTCAGTCGATTGAACCGAACAAAAATGAAATCAATGTGAAAATGTAAAGACATGAAAAAATCGTTTTGTAAGTAGAACACTGAAAGCTGTGTTATCGCTCTCATTATTTATTCTTGATTTCAGTCATGAGGTCATCTCAACAGGCAAGATTTCCACACAGCCCCATACAATAATTATACATGCATTTTATGACGCAAACTTCATTCGTGTTCGGAACAGGGTTAGTATGACAGTGATCAATGTGTAAAGGCCGGTACACACGAGGGAGCTTGCTCCCGCAGCACGCTCCCGGAGCAAAGCTCCCTCGTCTGCACCAACGATTTCTGGCGAAAAAATTTGTTGCGCAACAAAACTTTTGCTCCCGAGTTTTGCTCCCTCATATCAAACTGGTTTGATATGAGGGAGCAAGCTCCAGGGGCAAATCTGCTCCACGAGTCTGTTTCAGGAGCAAGCTCCCTCGTGTGTACTGGTTGGGGTACTTACCCGGGAGCGTGTTGCAGGAGCGTGCTGCGGGAGCAAGCTCCCTCGTGTGTACCGGCCTTAATTAATGTATGGGGCTGTGTGGCAATCTTTCCCATCTCAATAGACCCATTGACCATGAACAGAATACAGGGTTGTCATTTAGGGCCCGAGGGGGGCGGGGATTTCCCCTTGTATTTTGAGGTATATCCCCGGCTACTTTGGTATAAAACCAGCATGTTGACTTCACTACAGCAACTCGAATCCCTGGCTACTTTTTGTATATCCCCACCTACTTCAAAGATTAGTGACAGCCCTTAGAATACACAATAAACTAAGTAGAACTTAAAATACATGTTGAGAGAGAGGTTTTTCAAACTTGTAAGTTTGATAACCGATAACGTTACATGTAATAAACCGGTTTCCCAACCTTTGTCAACAAAACTACAAAGGTTTAGTTTTCTCGCTAGTGATTAGCTTTTTACTTGAAACACAATAACATTCCATAAATATTTCTAGTGTGCACGGTTTTCGGATTTCCACAGTAAAAGAAAGTCCCACGCACAATTGAACAACCAACACGCATTTGATAACCGCTGTAAATAGAGAGGCAGCGTGGCCGAGTGGTTAGAGCGCTGGATTTGAAATCCGTAAGTCGCGGGTTCAAATCCCGTTCTGACTGCTAGTTGATGCTGTTCTCGGTAGCCCCGAGTTCAACTTCTCGTCTACGTTTGTAAATAGCCAACTGGTCCCCCTCCCGCCAGTTGGGATTCTTAACCTAGTTATGTTTTTTTTTTTATCACTATTTGTTTACATTGGTCCTGAAAAGCCCCGATGAGGAGTGGCCAATTACGTATACATACAAATAGGGAAGAACTAGGTTAGTGGAAAATAATTTCAGTAGCAACATTTGTACGTAGATAATTTGTAAATAATAAAACAACTTTGTAAATATGGGGAACAAGGAAACAATCTCATTGAAAATTGAAGAATAGTGCGAAATATTTCGCAAAGTTGATTAAAAGACTACGAAAAACTGAACCGGATATGTGCAAATTAATCAGATGAATTTCTACTTTTTCTCAATTAAAATCATCTTTCTCGCCGACATAAAGCATAATTCTCTTGCGTAGTTCCCAGGCCTCAATATCTCGTTGGGAAAAAAACATTCAGACACTATCTAGTCACTGGTCTGTGTGGAGCGCGTAAACGTTTAAGGGGGAGGGAGCAAATACCTCTTACTAACCGAGTTCGAGGTCCGTACTGTAAGTTACGCACCGAGTTTTTTCCCATTCATTTATGGCCCAAGCGCGAAGCGCGCGGGCGATAAAAGAACATACCACCGGTATACACAGTCTGTGCAACGGCTCCCAAAAGCTTGTTCTGATTTGCAGGAATTGCTGTATCCATTTCTGATTGGTTAGGTTTCCTCCCTGTTTCGCGATTGGATATCTGCCTACGCAACTGATCAAGCAACTTCGCGCTGCTAAAAGTATTCTTGAACGACACAGAAATTTGGTGCTCGTAGCAGTGGGGACACGGAAAGGATATATTTCATACGATTCATTGTGTTTTCCGCAAGTCACTACTCCGTAATGACTGGGGACACTCCGTCTACCATTTTACACGGACTCTCTAATTTCAGAGCACCTCGTTTGGACTTGAAACTGTCAGTATTTATGTGTTAATTTCAGTAAATTTACATTTATTTCGTACAAAAAGCAAATTTCTCAGCACCTTTAACAGTGTACCTACAGTAGTACGGACCTTTAGCAAAGACGACAAGAACGTGAACGTCGACGACCGGAAGTCAAGAAATCGACATTCGGTGGTACTGCGCATGGCCTGCACGTCCACAACTCGTCGTCCACACGTCGTTCGGGACGCCATCTTGGGGCATTTCACGTCGTGCGGTGAGCGTGAGTATTTTCTGTAATGTTTTCACAGGTTTTGTTACTTTTCCTCAGCCAGTATGTGGATTTCTTAAGTCGTTTGGCTTCTTGAAAGATTTTAGAAGAACCAAGACTTGTTTCTGCGAGCTGCGATGAAAATAAACTCAGTTTTCTATCGCTTTGCAGATCTTCTCTTACGGTCTTGGCTTGATACCACGAAAAGATGAAACAAAACAAGTCTTCTCTTGAACGTGAACAAGACAAGTTCTTTGCATTTTTCCTGGCGTTTCGATGCTTAGAATTGCATTTTCTGTTGTATTCTAAATGTTTCTGCATTTGAAAACAAAAACAAGCGGTAAAACTAACAGATCACAATCACTCAATTATAGTTTACTATCTTATCGCTGTCTTTCCTGGTGCTTTTTTCGCATGAGGATCAAACTTTTGTAAAGCAACCTTGTAATAAAATTTAGCTGGGGTTTGATGCTGGCATGTATTGGTTCCCACACTTACTGGTTGGCTTCTGTCGTAAACAACGTAAATTTCTCGCTCCAGTTTCGCTTCAGGTAATCTTTCCCGACATTTGAACGCTTAGAAGGCTTGTTAATTTTTGTGGATTCTGCGTAAACCACTGCTTTAAAAGAAACCATTTTCGAAAGAGTTAGTGATTATTCTCAACTTTGTTTTAGTCTTCGTTCACCACCACGTCTTAACCCGCTAAAGCTTTTATTTTTCCCGCAGTGAACGAAGGTCTCGACCCAGTGCCTTAACGGATACAGAGTCGACGTTCTCATCCTCTTTGCTAAAGGTCCGTAATGTTAGACGGAGAACGAGTTTTATGCCGCTTGATGTACGATCCCAGAGTATTAGTACATAGCGGCAAATAACTGTCGGTCATCGAACAATGTCCGACTAAAATCGACCCATGTCCGACGAAATCTTATCTTTGGTCGTACGTTATGCTCGAACAATTTTTTTTTAAACAAACTATAAGTAAATAATGATAAAAGTCTCCACATTCCTGTTTTGTCTGGCGACCAAAATTGAGACTGCAGTACAATATTTGTTGCTATGTAAACGAGGTCGATATGATGCTTTTTGCGTACAAGACAGAACGTTACACAGACATCTGAATAATATGTCAGTCTGTGTGGCAAACAGGTGGGTTCCTACTTGGACAGCAAGTGTACTTAACAGATAAACTATAGTTTTAGTTATTCTTTTCAAGATGTTTTACAGTAATACAAGAGTATAAATGTGCTTACTTTGGTCTCTTTGATTACAAGAGCAAACGACCAAGGGCGCTGGATTCATCACCATCTCTAAAAAAACAGGACTGACACAGAGATTGCTTTGGAATGTGACTGTTGTTGATATAGTCGTTGTTCTGTTTTGGTAAATAGATTAACTAATGTTGTCTGTCAATATCCTCTACGTTTAGCAAGAAGAATTATTTTTCTATCTCTTAAAATCAACACATTGCCCCAACGAACAATCAACTATCAAGTTTGACTAAAACACTGTGGCTTGTGTCGAATGGTGAATCGTCAACAGAACTGTGAAAAGAGAGGAAAACAATTAGTAAATTCGGGTACCACTGTCTTTGTGTCTTCCACGATTGACAAAATCTTAAGGAAAATCCGCACTTCTGCGATTGTACATTGCCACATGATGCAATAACATCACATAGCAAATGACTTTGTAAGCACAATTATAGCTATCCTGGATTCGATAGCCTGGGGCAAATAAAACACTGCTCGTAAATTGGTGATAACATCTTCACATACCTTCCACCGGTTTCCGCAATCTAAGCAAAGTACAAAAGTAGTCATCGGTTCGTCAGCACTGCGTGTTTGCAGCTGTGTGTACGTGGTTTTTCTTTTACCGCACTTTCCACATTTGAACAGATTCGTCTCTGTCCCTTGGTTTTTAGCTACCTGTGCTTCACGGATGCCTTCCTTAGCGCACTCTTGCCGAAACCTTTTCATCTCATCGCTTGCCATTTCCTAGTAGAACAAATCACAACGGTAGTCAACAGCATGTTTTTAGGAAATGTTCACAAGGTGTCAGAAGAAGGTTGATGGTGAAGAGCATCGGCTACTGACGAGAGGATGGGGATAAAAGACAATGAACTTAATTATATCAAACAAATAGATTCCATTTGGCAGTGCCGGTTTGCCGGCTACTGACGAGAGGTTGGGGATAAAAGACAATGAACTTAATTTATGTCAAACAAATAGATTCCATTTGGCTGTGCCGGTTTACCGGCTACTAACCAGAGGATGGGGATAAAAGATAATGAACTTAATTTATGTCAAACAAATAGATTCCATTTAGTAATGCCGGTTTGCCGGCTACTGACGAGATGACGAGGATAAAAGATAATGAACTTAATATTATGTCAAACAAATAGATTCCATTTGGTAATGCCGGTGTGCACTACGATAACACACCGATGACATCAAAACCGCGTGGTAAGAAGAAAAAAGTAGCTACAGATGGTCTTAAGCACCGGCTAAACGATCAAACATTTTACATCCGGTAACATCGTCTTTTGTTGCACACAACTTGGGGTGGCTAAACGAGCAAACACTGCTTGATCAAACATCGAACAAAGTGAGCCCACATTACGCTTTTTGCGTATTACCTCTGAAATTATGATGTGCACGTCCGCAAATTCGCTCTCTGACTGGTTGCTTCTTCCCGCTCAAAAATTTGCTCGTGAAGCAAAAGAAAATGTTTGATCGAGATCCAACGTGGGATGCCATTCAAATGCAACGTTGAGAGAGGCGGCTAAACGGTCAAACATGCTCGTTCAACATGATATTGGCTGAAAATATTTTATCGTTTAGCCGGGGCTTTACCACGTTTTTGAAGTCCTCCGTGCGTTATCAGAGTACACGCATTAAGACCCACTCCCCTTCAGACTCGGTCGTGAAACAAATGATACTCAGTTTTGAAGCCTGTAAAAAGTCAAGATTTGATGAAAAAAGGAGAAAAAGGCTGCAATGCGTTTCGAAAAGATTCCAAGATTCATTTTAGCGAAAAAATATTTGCGGTTATGGGCACTTTAAGTTCTTTTCCTTGAATTACAGATGGCATGACGCTACTTTTTTTCTTTTTAAGTCTTCTCGATTTCACTTCACTGATCCATTTGTGAATGAAAAACTGAAAAATGATTTGGTGAATTTTTGGCTAAAATATGGGATTTAAGAGTAGCTAGATGTATAAAGATTAATGTCTATAACTGCAATAAACGGACTTCTTAAATACAATAATTTACTGATTGTGCAGTGACTTAACGCAAGGCAGTGTAAGTACCTCCGTCGGCATTGTTGCAAACTGTTCAGGAGGAATCTTCCCTGAAAGAACTTTCACTTTAAGGAGAGGATTTTTAGTGTCTCGTAAGTTGCTAACACGACTTCTGACACGCTGTTTGTATTTTGCATTTGTGTCTTTAAACTCCTGGAAGATACCTTCGTAAAGGTCAAGGGACATACATGTAAAAAAAGCAGTGCTAACACTCACTGTACTATGACACGTGTCTACATTACCAAAACAAACATCTCTTCTACACAGACTATAAATACAGTGGTAAGAACAAAGAACTCTGGGTTACTACCCTTCAAAAAGTTCATTGTTATCTCTGGGTTACACAAAAAGTACTTTA
This sequence comes from Galaxea fascicularis, assembly GCA_948470475.1. Lineage (NCBI taxonomy): Eukaryota > Metazoa > Cnidaria > Anthozoa > Scleractinia > Euphylliidae > Galaxea > Galaxea fascicularis. Next base: position 2,227,764 of record OX419345.1, on the reverse strand, counting down.
AGTACCTACATACACAGATACATACATGTAACTTTAGTTCCAGTTGGATTTTAGAGTAGCTTTGTAGTGCTAATATCTTCAACACACACGTACAACTGCACAGGTACAGAAAGAAAATTTTCATCAAATAAATAACCTAATTACATTCCAATAAAATTATAAACAATAACAATTAAGAAATAAAAGAAATTAGTTACATCTATGATAAAACTTAGAATATTCACAACACCACAACACCAATCACAGCGCATGTACTAACTGAGACATATAATGAAAGGAAAGATGAAATTGGACAATACACTAATTTCATCAATGACGTTTAAGGATACATTCCTCACATGCTGCAGCGAAGTCTTCGGCAGTAATTGCTGCAATAGAAAACAAGAATTACGTACATAATGTTACTCCTTGAAGCTTTAAAAGCACATTGAAGCTATAATGCAATTAGGAGCTAAATTTTCAATAATAACCATTCTTTAAGTTAAAATGAAGAAATTGTAAAGGATGAATCCACATACTCTGCTCAAATTCAACCTCCACCTTGAGGGAACTCACAAACATCTCCCTACACTTCCCCCGCACTGAGTCAGCTGTGACCTTGGGGGGTGGGAATGTGACAACTTTGTTGTCTTGAGGGGTAGAGGGTGCTGATGACGATGACTTGGTGCTTTGTGCTGGAGAGCTGCTACGACTGGATTTTTCGCTGTTTGGTGTCTTCCTGTCCCCATTTTCTTCAGTTTTTCCTCCAGATTTTTCTTTAAAAAAAAAATGATAAGAGTCCTTCATGGCAATTTTTAGAAGTCAACACTACAATAAAAAGTTTAACAGTAGAAACGTTAAAGTAGAAACGTTGAACTAGAGCAATAACAAAGAGTCCCAATATAAAAGTTTACCAGCCAAAAAAATTATCCCGGTCAAAAGAAACAATGTCAACTACTGTAACAACCTAAAAGATGTAGGAGATTAAGCAGGGGTTTCAAAATGTTTTGAAGTAGGCTTCAGACTCTGGAAAAGTAGATGGCCATGATGAGTGAGGAGCTGCAAGGCCCAAGCTGATTGCTATGACCAGGGTAACCAGCAACATGCAATCATGTCAGTATCTTCAGCTCCTATTAATGACAGAAGACCCCCACATCTTCAATGATCTGCACTCATACAGCTTGAAGAATACATACATACATACATCCTTCATTTGATAAAGCAAGTTGAATAAATGGCAGTTAATGCTGATGTGGACCTGCTATCCACTTAACACTAAATGAATAAACATCTAAAAATATATTTGTAAATACAAATAATACAATGTATTAACAGGGTCCGAAATTAACTTTTTTCTAAGGGAGCCAATTGGCGACTAACCTAAAAATTTTGGTCGCCAAATGGAAGGGTTTGGTCGCCAAAGTTTTTTGGTTTGGTTGTATTAATTTTTCGTTTTACTCCAATAGTTTTAATTTACGTTAATTTAAAGTAAAAGCACAAAATTTAAACTTTCTTTCACTATAAATAAACAAAATGTTTCCATTTAACACAATATTATTACATACAGCTATTAAAGGAGAGACTCACAACAGCCGTGTAACGATAGTCCTACATCTCAATGAGCGTGTTTGTCAACGTTCATGCGAAGGCTTGTTTCGGCTGACGCTTTATTCGTCACGACTCGTCACGATTTTTGCCACGTCACGTTTTCGCCCGCGATATCAGAATTGCGAGATATGGCGCCGGGTAATTATGGCGATCGTAAAATCGTCACTTTGTTTTACTACAATTCTCCACGGCAGCTTTATGTTTTCTTTTAAAAAAATCCCATTTACCTTGGAATTCCAAATGCCGAGGGGACAAAAGGTTAGTCGCCTGCTGGCGACCAGTTCTAAATTTCTGGTCGCCAACGCTCAATTTTTGGTCGCATTGGCCACCAGTCAGTCGCAATGTCGGACCCTGATTAAGTAAATAAGATAGCGTAGGATGACTTTGTAAAAATAAATATATTAATAACAATAAGATTAACATAAACAATGCATTAACAGATAAGAGGATAACTACTGAAAGTAACCAGTGATAAACTAGAGAATAAACTTAAGCCAGATCATTTAACACACCCATACATGAAATTTAACTCAGAGCACGATACGTTTGTAGGTGATCTGACACTAAGTGTATTGTTGTGAAACAGAGCCACCAACATCAGGAACTGTGATGACAACCATGGAGATAATGGGAAGGTAAGAAGAATGGGTTGGAATAGTGAGAATCCTGAAGAAGCAGCAACTTAGGGGAACTCACTGATCCCCATAACTTTTGTGCCACAAACAGCACGGAAATCTACCAAAAAAACTTATAATTCTAGAACACAAAGCAAACCCACTAAATATTTTGTCACATCACAATTTCTCTCACCAGGTAAAAGTTTCTTCCATGATTTTATGAGTGATTTAGCTTGTGTCTGCAGATCCGCATTTTCGCTCTTTTTTCTCAACGTATTGACAGACATCCCTATTCTAGTCTTCTGAAGAATTTCCAAAGTGATGGGAAGGTCTTTGAGTCTTTTCAAGAGATCAACAGCACTATCAGAATCCATCTGGAAAAAGTAACAAAAACAGGTTAAATACAACATAAAATATTACATTGTAAAAATTTAAGAAATGATGTCTGGCTGAAATGATTAAAAATTAAAAGCTTTTGATTGTCTGAACTACAGTCTTCAACAGGTGAAATGTGAATGACAAGAAGCAAGTGAAGAAAAAAATTGAATAAAATGCATGGG
>OX419345.1:2192500-2220000 GCA_948470475.1 Galaxea fascicularis | reverse complement strand
GAACGAAATCGATGGTTTTTTGTTGGCTTCCATGAGCGAAATGGACATGGAAATGCATTTGAATATTGACAGTCGCGTGGCGCGCCGGAGGCTAGTGCAGCAGGTCAAGAAAATCCAAGAGGAGCAAACGCAGCTCAAAGAAAATTGGTATCTGAAATGTTTAAAAAGCAAAGTGAAGGAGGATTCTGTGTACGTTATTTGTGATCCAAATGATTCCCGGTTTTATGGAAACCTACGTGCAGATTTAATGCAGAAGAATTTACAGGTAAGTGTAGAATTAACAAAAAGCGTTACAATTAGTCAGATACACTTTATCTGTCACGCTATTGTCCAGTGAATTAACAAAATTAGCATGTCAATGGATCTTTGCGAGAAATAATACAATGTGGCAAGCAATGTTGCGTGAGCCGGAGACATCTTGACAGTGCTGTGACGCTTCACCGACGCCCGCGCAATCGTGCGCACACATTTACTGCTGTGATTGTAACTAATTTACCAATATGCTACAGTTGCATTTGAATTAATTCGACGAGTAAAGTGCAAATCTTAAAGCGGTGAACAATTCTCTTTGAGAAAGCCGGTTAGATGTAGTGGAGGAAGAATTCATTAACAGATCCTATTGAAGTTCACGTGTAACCTCTGAAGAGTCTAATCTTAAAATCCCCTCGTAGCATCTTGTTTACATTATTTAAGTAATTAACGTCATTCTTTGACTGTAGTAAATTAATCAGATCCAACGTTTGCTTCTGAGACCATCTTAACCTCTTACTATAAGTTGGGCGATGGCAACCTAAATAGATAAAGGGGGTAGTTTCTAAAGAAACTGGTGATGTGTCTGTGGGGGAGTTGTACACAAAAATTATCAACGGAGTTGATAATGTAAATTGACCACCGTACAGGGATTCTAAAAGCTGACGTCTCGAGCGTTAGCCCTTCATCAAAGCGAATCGAGGAATTATGGGTTGTGTGTAGTTTATATAGTGGAGGAGGAGCTACGCTATTGGTGGTAACATCGCAACGTGAAAAATAGGAATAAATTAGTTAAATGAAAAGCGTTCGTTAATACCGTGGGGATTAAGGGTGCCGATTTAGAAGATGAATTTTTGTTCTAGATGGAGCCTGTGGAGGAGACTAACAACTGGCGTCAGTTGTGTGCTTTCAACCTGCGTTCAGGCTCTCCAAATCGTCTGAAGGCACGGTCAATTTAAATGTAAAGGATTTCAGAATTTCCTTATTCAGTATCAGGAGAAAATCAATAAACTTGAGATCTGGCATTGTGAAATTCATGCCAACGTTTACAGTTTTATCCTTCCGATAGGTGTTCAAACATGAGAGGCTTGGCCAATCACGCGAGGAGTTCTTACAGCTGAATGCCACCCATCTTGGAAGCTGTAGTCACGTGATTGTACTCCTTTCAAACGCAGCTGCGACATCACTCTTCGTCTACAACGAAGTACTCTTCGCTGATTGGCTAGGCAAGCCTTTTGTGGTTGTCATGGCAGCCAACTCATGGAGCAAACTTCGTCCCAGCATGCAAGCAATTCTGGGAAGCTGTCCGGCTGTGGATTTTGAACGTAAACCTTACGATGAGAGTATGGCCATACTCCTGTACCATCTTAAACCCTTTCGAAACATGCCGGCTGTCATTTTGGAGCAAGAGTTCTTGGATCGGATGGTAGAAGGTCTTAAACCTTTAAGAGTTCTCGCTGTACTTCCCGGTAAGTGGTATTGTGTACAATAAAGAAGTTTCTTCGACACGTCTAATGTTCAGGATTTGAATGAATTGGATAATTTAGTTTACTTCTGGCGACATATTGAAAAGGACTACGAGAAGGAGAATTTTATTGCACCTTTTTTTTTTTCTGGAAAATAAAAATGCAGACCCCAAAACGCGAAAGTAGAGCCAAGAATGCTCTCTTCTTCCTCGCCTCTCTCATAAGTGCGATTTAGACGGTACGATTTGCCGTGCGTCTTGGCGTATGCGACACAACGTAGATCAAAGTTGTGCCGTGTGAATGCTCCTACAACGCCTCTATACCACCGACGCACGCGGCCTATGGCCCGAGCAGTAAACGTTTCGTTCTGTGGTACATATTGGTTTCAGTAATTCTTGCACGCCGCGTTTCAGTTGTTCCTCTTCTGTCGCTTTTCATTACCAAACTGTTGCTTTACTATATTTTCTCTCAGAGCAAACCAGTCCAGAGGGGGAGGAGGTATCCATGCGACCCAACCTTTTTCTTAGTTATCACTGGGACGTTCAGAGCAAAGTGCACATTCTGGTTCAGTATTTGGAGAGTCACGGCTTTCAGTGCTGGACTGATGTAAGCAACACTAGCAAGCGTCATGCAACGAGTCACTCGCCTCCTCCTGGTGATAACTTGCAGACTCAGATTCAGCGGAAAATCAAAGCAGCGGCAGCAGTTGTCTGTTGTGTGACACCTAAGTACATTTGCTCCGAAAACTGCACGAAGGACCTCACTATTGCTGAGTCGATGAATAAGCCCATAGTTCCCGTGATGCTTCAGTGGCTGACATGGCCTCCCGAAGGGGGACGAGTGCGCAGGATTTTGGCGCCTTTGCAGTGCATTGATATGAGCAATGACAATCTGTTTAAACGGAACCTGAGCACTGTTGAAACTCATTTAAAGAAATACGCGGGAAAACACAGTCCACGTGATAGCCGAGTGGTAGATCATGTACGACTTTCCAAGAACCAGCGCAAGGTTCCTCACAAATCTCAATAAAAAGGGCAATAAGAAGCGAACTAGCTATTTATAACAAGTTACTTTGATCCAGGCCTAATTGCAGTAAAGCGTATGAAGGCCTTGATCATTCTCAATCCCCGCTGTGTTGGATTTATTTTAATAAGGAAGATGCCTGCAACTGTTACTGCACATACGTTATGCGAGTCTTGGAATTGGTCGAGAAACTAGGGTGTCCTTAGCATGTGGATACTCCCACCCTTCCAGTCGCTAGACGCCCCTGGCGGCGGAGGGCGATGGAGCAGCTATATTCGCAGGCCAGGACTGCTTTAGTACGGTGCCAACCGACAAAGGAATTTAACGCTGTTTATGACGAGGAAAAGCGCATGTCAGGAAGCGCTATTGGTATCCAGAAAGGAAGTCGGGGGTAACCGTTCCGAAAATTTTAATTATCTGTAACAAAATGAAACAAATTCAACATAACAGCTCAAAGCAAATACCACAAATCGTCACGTATTTTAAAGGTCTTCAAAAATATTATTGAACACTAGGGCCCATCTTGCTATGTTTCCGCAAACACAAATGGAAAGTCAAACTAACCTCCGTACGCAGTTACAAATTAATAAGCGACATTCAAAATCACGTTAAACCAGAAAAAATGTTCGGTCAAAGATGCCGTTGACAAACTTAAAGAGAGACAGGCTTGTGAGCATAATGAGGGGCTAATCGAATAAATTGTTGTTACGAATAAATTGTGACAGTAACGGGCTGCTGATTGTGAGTAAGTGATGTGGTGTAACTTGAGATCAGATAAATGTATTATATATTTTGAAATGAAAATAGATGTTTGATTTCAGCAGAAATAAATTAATGTCAAAAACAACTTTTTACTTCATTTGAAATGGAAGGACCTGATGAGAATAGTCTAGGTGATTCAGGATGAAAACATGCAAACCGGACTGTATTTTTTAGTACTAATAAGTACAGGGAGTTTGGAGTTGCTCTTAAATAAAGGTGCTTCAGTAAAACACACTTTGTTACAGACAACTGAAAAGAAAAAATCATGACAAAAAATGTTGGAGCTCAGTTTGTAATAGATCTAATTTGGCTTGTTCTAACGAGGACTTCTTCATACTGCTTCCCATGCCACTATATCAATGTCTGAATAAGATTCGTGTAATGAGTTACGCTGGTCCCCTTACCTTGTTATTAATAGAGACCTTTAGATTTGAGTACGAGTACAAGTACGACTTTTCAAACTGTGTTCGCGTGCTTTAGATGATCACTAGCGACATCAATCTTGTTTCTACAATCTCCTGGTCTACTGGTAAGTAACAAGGAAGAGTTAGGGTTCAGGGGAGGTGACTGGCTTGAAATTAGAACGTCGTACTCGTACTCAAATCTAAAGGTCCCTAATAAAAAGATCCTGTCACCAGCTTCCTTAGGGGCATTGGCCGCAGCGAGCGCAGGGAGTAAACTGAAACACTTCCTTGAGCCGAGTGAAGCCTGGGGTGGTCGATATTTTTCGCCTGCGTTTTCATGGCACTAGGCTTGGATAAATTCTGCTCGTAAAATGACTTATTCTGTAAAGAGAGGCACCGGTGCCTGCATTCAGCGTGATCACTGCACGCGCTTTTATGAATTATGACATCAGAAATGCACCAATTATAAATTGGAACTCACGACGAAAATCCTAAACAAACGTTCTCGTTATCTTTCGTAACGACAAACTATGGGCTGAGAAGAGCTGTAAACTCGATTAACCGTCGTTTTCCGGCGGCGGCACACGGCACTTTGCTGCCGTTACAGGACTTGGGCACAAGATGGTACCCGGGAGAAGACTTTGGCGGTACCAAGTCGATGCCGGTTGGGCATGGGTGGTGTGTTTTGCTTCGTTTTTCGTCCACTGTGTTGTATTTGGGACAATACAGTCTTTTGGAACTTTGTTTATAGCGCTACTCAATGAATTTAATTCTGGAGAGTCCGCAACAGGTAAGCAAGTGTTATCAAAACTTGACGGATTATTTTTCTTTACGTTGCTCGTTTTTGCTTAGTAATTAGGTAATATACCGCATATTCTATTGGTTTCCCTGTGCCATGCGTAATAGCCACGAGCTGAAGGCGAGTGATTTACAAGCTTTTCGAGTGTTCACCAACATCCCAAGTAGGTTTATTACCACATTGTAATGTGCCACCACTGCGCACTTTATACGAAAACGTCAGTTCTTCGCTAAGGTGACAATTTGAAAGTGTCATCCAGTTTATTAAGTAAGGTCCTTTACCAGAAGAGCTTAGTTTTCGTTTAGTTTTCTACAAACTATCTCATTTTGTGTTACCTAGTTGTTGGAAACTTCTTCAATAACGCGTGTAGTCATTTGTTCTCTCCATGTAAAGCAAGTTCTTTAAAAGTGATGAATCAAAAGTCTCATCGGGAGACCGTTGCCGGAGCAATAGCGTGCTCAATTTGCAATCAAAGTGATAAAAAAATATTTTAAAACCTAAAACCGAAATCCTAAAGCTAGTGTGCCAAAGCAAACGAAGGACCCTTGGACATCTTTCAAACAGTCTGAAATAACTCCCATTATTATATCTCTCAGATAGTACTCGCGCTGTGATTGGTCAATTTTGCGGGCCGTTCTTTACTGTACGACCCGGTAAATTTCAAAGTTTTCTTTCTTGAGTATCCGACTAACCTCAAAGATATAATAAATATCTTACTAACCTCGTTTTCTAGGTCCGTACTGTAAGGTACGGATCCTCATTTTTTCCCGTTGATTTATGGCCCGCGCGCTTCGCGCTTGGGCCATAAGCGAACAGGAAAAAACTCGGTCCGTAACTTACAGTACGGGCCTCAAACTCGGTTAGTAAGAGGTATTAATTTGTTCTCTTTTCTTACGCAGCATGGGTTGGTTCGTTGGGTTATGGATTCCTTTTTGTCATCGGCCCAGTCACCACCGCTCTCTGTGAACACTTTGGCTCCCGCGTCATGGCGTGTGTGGGTAGCGTACTCACTACCATCTCGCTACTTGTCACGTCATCAGCAACCAGCATTTCCAGCATGTACTTCACGTTTGGTGTGATGTGGGGGACTGGAGGCAGTTTCCTCTTCTTTTCCGGTCTCCTCATCCTAAGGTTTTATTTCAACAGAAACCTTTCCTTCGCTAATGGGATCACCATGACGGGGGCTGGCTTTGGTACGCTGGTCTTTAACGTCATGCTACAAGAACTCGATAGCAAGTACGGCTGGCGTGGGGGTATGCGAGTCTTAAGCGTGTTTGCTGCATTGACATTTTTGTGTGGGTGCGTGTATATTCCACCACCAGTTGAGTACCTAGCGTATGAAAGACCGAGCCTCTTTAATCGGCTGAAAAGACTGATTGATCCACGTCCTTGGAGAGACCGAGCCTTTACGATGTGGGTAGTGTCGCTGTCGTTCATTTTGTTCGCGTACTTCTTTCCATATACATATCTAGTAAGCGTGCTTCTTTTACGATTTTTTGTTGTGTTTTGTTTTTACTTTTACTTTTTGCATTGCCTTCGCCGATTCTTGGCTTGGAAGTATTCAGCTCAAGTTATTCATTAATGAATTGCTCCTTATGCCAACCCGTGGAAAGAATGCTTGAGGTATAGCATCATTAAGTACACTTTAGTTTTGAGGGTGGTAGAAACTGAAACAATGTAGTCCCGATATAACAAGTAGAGGGGATCATTCTACTTGTAATATTTAAGTCAAAAGTTAATGTTGGTCATTACCCGATTGTAGTACTTAGAATAAACAGCCGTTTTTCCAGTGTGCGTGAAAACTCGGCCGGGATAATTGGGACAAGGAAAAGTGCGTTATTTAAGCATGTGATGAAGTAGGAAGTTTTAGAAGTAGGAATGAAACAGAAAAGAACATAACAGGTATATTAATACAAAGGATTTGTTTTATCTTCTCCCTCCGTTTGTCGCAGGTTAAAATGGCATTGACACTTGATATCCCAGTCTCGGAAGGAGCCCTCCTGCTTGGTTACTTCGCAATATCGGCTATATTTGGTAAACTGTTATGCGGCAGATTGGCTGATCTCCCTCGCGTCAGGCGCCTTTACATTTTCGTCACCTCTGCCATCATTCTGAGCATGTCCTCTATGTGCGTCACCGCTGCCAAGACGTACCACGGTCTCCTGGCATACGCAATAGTCGCTGGATTTTTCGACGGTTGTTTTGTGGTAACAGTACCGCTAATTACTCAAGATATAGTTGGGAAAGAGCTTATGGCCAAGGCAGTTGGCAGCTTGTACGGTGTAGTGGCATTCCCTTTGACTTTGGGGCCTCCTCTTTTAGGTAAGATGCCAATAGCCAATAGATTCGGTGTACGAGCACAACGTGGACAGTATGCAACCCTTTTTCCCCCAGATAACGTAATTATCGCTGCTAGTAAACAACAAATTAAAGAAACCGTTTTCATGATGACAAAAACAACGTGTGAATTGTATGAGGTGTTTTATCGTCAACGACAGGACTGACAGAGCAGTCAACTATCGTCACATCCATCATCATTGTCGTTTTTTTTTGTTATTTCCCATCGTCATTGTTATCACCATCATGTAAGTAGGCCTAACTACACGTTAATCATTCTTTTAGTCAGTCAAGAATGACAATCTTGAAACTGTAACCATCTTTTTCCTTATTGTATCTCTCAGATAGTACGCGCGTTGTGATTGGTCAATTTACCAGGCCGTACTTCACTGTACGGCCCGCTAAATTTCAAAGTTTTCTTTTCCTCGTGCCTGATTAACCTCAGAGACATAATAAATATCTTACTAACCTCGTCTTCTAGGTCCGTACTGTAAGTTACGGATCCTACCTTGTTTTTTCCCGTTGATTTTTGGCCCGCGAGTGAGCGAACGGGAAAAACTCGGTCCGTAACTTACAGCACGGACCTCGAACTCGGTTAGTAATAAGGATTTATACTTTACTATACCTCTCCAGTTTTCTCACCGATTGTTTTTTTTCTCTTTCAAAGGAGAACTGTACAAATCCAGTGGTTCCTTCACCACTACCTTCTTCACGTCTGCTTCCTTTGTCCTCGTTGGCGTTAGCCTCATCTATTTTGTTCAACGTATTCGTCCAGATCTGGTTCAAAAGCAGCCGCCCAGCCGAGAGGAAGTGATCCCCTCACCCAGTATTCATTCCGCCAGCGTAGTAGATGCATTAAGTGGGATGTGTGTCACAGAGCCTGCCCTATCTACTTCTCACTTGGATCCAGTGGAGGTAGGCTCTTACCAACGGTTCGATAGTTTCCGTCGCGAGAATTCTAGAGCAAATTTTGCGGAGGCCGCACAGGGTCGACTGGCAACCCAAGTAGAGGTCGAAGCCGTTTATAAGCAAGCGATTGACAAAATGTCAAGATCCGGGGATACGTTTCACTCTCGCACTGGTTCTGATGCAAGTGAAGTTACCAAGTTCACCGTTCCCGCACAGTCTATCTCCGGTAGTGCATTCAGTACATCAGTGGTGTCAGAGACAGATATAACACAGGATTCCGATTCTCCTTTAGGTTTACAGATCAGCTGGGATGTAAAGCATGATTTATCAAAATCAAAAGGATCTGACGATTCTGTGAGCAATGAAGATATTGCGCAGTTGCATGGTCAGGTAGTGGTGAAGTTATCAGGGGATGGAAAAGTATCAGATGAAAGTGTCCATGAAACACTACAATTTGTTATTCACCCGGATAAACATTGCATTGCTACCAGCCCTGGCATTGTCACTCAGACTGTACAGGAAGCAAACACCGTTGTGCAGGATGACGTCATCTCAGTTACTCAACCAGAAAGTGACGTTTCCGCTCCACTCATTGAAGTCGAGCCGACGTTGCAAGGGGAGTTAGATATCCATGAAATTAACTTTCCAGGAGAGGCAAACAAGGTGACTTCACAAGGCAAGGCTGAGAACATGCTTGCCCTTATAAACGTCCCCACAAGCCTTGGAGAAGAAGCATCTCAAGATAGCAATGGTGTAACTATGCATCTACTTGAGAGCAGACATCATTCGGGGAAAGAGGTTGCTGTGGAAGAATCGCAAGATGTAAACGAAATTCTAGAACTGGTTCGGATTCCCCCACCTCCTACAATCCCAAGAACAGGGCAGTTAGTAACGCTGGAAACGGGGGACGTGGATGACGATGATCTGAGAAATACTGTCTTGGCAGAAGCAGAGGGTTCACTTGTAAGTCATGCGTCCCTCTCTGAGATAACACTAGACACCTGTCAAAATGATCTCCACGACAAGGAGGTGAATTGCCAGAATACATCTTCTAAACCAGTCTCTCCTACGCGGCAAAAGAATCGACTACATGTTGCCGTCGTTGACCAACTGAACCTATTAAGCGAAAGACTTGAGGCAGTCGCTGCTCGCCAAATTCAGGAAGAGGAAGAAGCAGTTGAGAATGGAGAAGCACTAGACCAGCGTCCAGTGTTCTCACCAGCATTACAAAGTTTGCCCTTGACACCTCTTTATTCGGCAAATCACAGTGTGCCATTAACCCCTGCCTGTGCGTGGTCGAGTTTCGTAAACACCCCAGCGCCAACTCCATTACAAACGCCAACGAGTGCATTCCACACCTCAGCTGCGACCCCTGTTCCCACGCCACGGACGCAATCTCATTCCGTTTCGGGTGTTTTCAATCTTGCTTCAGATATCCAAACACCAAACGCGATTCACACCCAGAATTCAAGCGACGGGGTCTTCGACATTTGTAGTCCAGCACTGTCACAAGATGCTGCTAGTCGACATCGTAGCAGATGTTCGTCCTTTTCGGAAGTAGGACAAGAGTTTGTGCTCAACGAGTGGAGCCACTTGGATGCTAAAGACACTCAACGACCCACGGAAGCGTTCCCTTCAAAACCATCGAGTGGAACAGACTCGTCAATTGCGAATGCATCCAGATCAGTGGGTGATTTGAACAGTGTTAGTGAACCTATTGATAAAATTGGGACGATTGCCAAGGGAAGTTATGGAGGACACTTGAATTCACCAGAAAATTCTATAACAGGTCCAGTGTTGGAATCACCCTTGCCCAATTGCCTACCACAACTTCCAATTCTACCGTCTGTCAACGTAGGAAATCCATTTCAGGGCTCAGAGCCTCAAGCGAGTGAAACACAGAAACGGGCAGGAAATGTGCAAAGCACCGTGATTCAGGAAACATCACAAGCGGCTATAGTAGAAGAAAAGAGAAATATCCACGGTGAAATACCAGCCTGGTCACCACAACAGACCGCATTACAAAATATTAAAGTTAAAGATGATTCAAATGAGCACCAATTTCATCAAAGTCCAACGGAATTTAAACCAAGAGACAGGTTCAGTGGCTCGTCCTCTGGATTTGTAGAAACGTCCGAACAGGAGCAAACTGACTTCTTATTGGGTGCGACTGATGTTCCAAAGCCACCAACTCACTTGGATTTTATTCTTGTGGAATCAAAATTGAACCCATTTTTGGAATCAGACCAAACTGAGTCCACAGAGGTTTCACAGCAAGTACTTTCCCAGGAAAACGAGGTCTGCTCAACAGTCGGCGACACGGATGAATCAGTAAAAATTTCCATATCAGATTCCACTACAGTACCCATCCAGCTAACTCAGTTACGATCAAACCCAGCGGAATCAAAATTGAACCCATTTTTAGATTCAGTCCCGAAAGAGACCACCTCTTTTTCTCAGCAAATAAATTACCACGAGAACAAGATCTTCACAACAGTCGGTGACCCGGATGACTCCAAAAATAATATTATACCAGCTTCTATTGCAGTACCCGTCCAGCCAGCTCAGTCAGAATCGTATCCAGTGGAATCAAAATTGAACCTATTTTCGGATTCAGTCCCAAAGGAGACCATCCAAGTTTCTCAGCAAAGCTCGTTCCAAGGAAACGAGGTCTGTTCAACATTAGGTGACCCCGATGAATGTCAAATTCACAGCAGATTAAATTCCATTGCAGAATTAATTTTGAACCCATTTTTGGATTCAGTCCAAAACGATTCAACGGTGGTTTCTCAGCAAATAGCATCTCAAGTAAACGTGGTCTGCCCAAGAGTCGTCGTCCTAGATGAGCTAAACTATCACACAACATCAGATTCTATTGATATACCAACCCAGGAAACTCGGCTGGTTTCTAATCCGGTGAAGTCAAAGTTATTGCTGGATTCGGAAGAATGGGAATATAAAGAGCCTGATCGTAAGAGTACTTATCAAGATTCCGAGCGGATCACCTTATATTCGTCGGAGGGCAGCCAAGATGTACCCTCAAGCAATCCAGACCCATTGTCTGATGAAGTAGGTTCAAAGGGTGGACAACGTCAGTCTTACTACCATGCAACGGGCTTATCCAATGACCCTGGGCGTTGCATGGGTGCAAGAGATAATTCTACATTTTCTTCCCCAAAATCGGAAAATAATGGTTTATCACTTCAAGCTGGTGACTCAGATTCCCAACCTGACAAGACAGAACATCTGGATGGTAAACAACTGACTCTGCAAAATCATGCCTTGGACAAGAATGTGGAACCACACGAGGAGGAATCGAAAATCGAACTTACAGAACACAGATCCGTTCCAAATCCTGAAAGTGATCACATGCTAAACAATAAAAGTAACTGGACGACGTTTAGTCATAGTGAGGAAGCCTTAATTTTTGAAATAGAGACAGAAAGTGAACCATCCTCACATTACAAAGAAAATCTTGAAACCGAGCCAATGAGTTCATCCAGCAATACAAAGAACGGAAATCAAGATTGTGCAGCTGTCACAGTGGAACAACCTGTTCTCTTTCCTCCCCTCCAGATATTTTCAGACATAGTCGATGACATGGTAAAATCGAGTAGGCTAGCTGTACCCCAGAAGCTTCCTCCTCCACCCAGACAAGTCTTACGAAAGCGAACAGATATTGCCGCTTCTATGGACACAGGTCACCTCCGCTCTCACAACGCGCCCGGTAACGAGGTTCCAGGGCATCTGGAAGAGACAGCATATGAAGGAAAAAGCCTCGAGGAAAGTCACAAAAAATCGACACAAAACCAATCTTTGGCAGAGGAAAGCCAGGTGTGTTCTGTTTGTACTGACGCTGATTTATCAGTGACTGGAAGTTCCCTCACCGAGATTGATCAGAATCAAGACCCATGCCCCAGTCAGCTTAGTGACAATTCAGTGGCTGAGGTTGCGTGTGAGGAATTTGAATTCACCGAGAGTGACGACGTTCTCACTGAACTTGATGATTATAACCTTGACGACGGCTTAAGTAAGAGTTCAATTAACAATGACATAGCTCCCTTGCTTATGCAAAGCGAAGAGCCCATCCATTACTTGAATCTTCGAGACCTTGCTGAAGATAGTCAAGTGCTTCAAAAACAATCCTCGACTACATCTTCCACAGATGATTCTAGTATAAGCAGTACCTCCACAGATTCAAGCCTGTCGGAAAATGAAATGCCCTATAGCAAATTACATGAAGATTTTTCAGATTCTTTGGAGCATGGTTAATGTTTAGTTGCTGACATGCACTTTGTAACACGTTACTGTTACAGATGAATACGTAACAAGGCCTTACGTGATTATGAGCACAAGTCAGATAAGGTGTGAGGAAAGCGCAGTATTCATTTTGTGTAGCGGTTGTAGTTGTCAGATTGCATTGTGAAATTAAACAGCTAAATGATTTTGACAAGAATTGTGAGATTTTTGTTTAACCGTAAAGCTGGGACTCTATTGACTTCTTTAGTTGTTTGAAGAATAAAGTTGGTCGCCACGACCAGGTTTGTGGACGAAACTAGTTTTGCAGTCGCATATGCAAATCAGTGTGTTGGAAGTAGGCTTTTTTCCCAATGAAGTAGGCTGCAAGCAGTCTCTCTTTTGCTCTAAAATCTGTGGAACGAACGCGATATACGAGGGTACACTTTTAAGAACCGTACTCAAAGTACATACTTAACTTATACGAGCAGCGAATCTACTTTGAGTGAGGTTGTTAAAGTGGACCCTCGTACATCGCGTTTGTTCCACAGATTTGAAGGAGAAGGGAAGGAAGGAAAGGCTGCTATGTAATACTTTCTTGGCTTCGGCGCACAAAATTTCGCAGAAACAGGAAGTCGAATTATACAAAAATCTACCACAATGACAGCACTGTTAGTAGTTCCTAGAAAGGAAAAGAGTCCACATCAGGATTTCATAGTTTTCGCAACAGAAATTATTTTGACGTCTCTCTCGCAAACACAGAATCACATACACTTCTTTACAATTGGACACTAAGATGTGGCCCGGTAATACAAGTAAAAACAACTTTGACTTTTTAGCCTTAGCCATACATAGGACCAGAAAACAACGGATCGTGCAACGACAGCACCTGTTACATTCAAAGAAATAAAATTGCACCACTAAAACTAACAATTTAGTTTGGTAAGTATGTCTCGTGTACAAAAAAAGATGATGTCTCATTCTCTTCGTATGCTCCATGAACATGCACCCCAACATTCGGAACATGAAAAGACCGAGGTTTGAGTATTGATGATAAAGTTTATTTTTATTCCTTCCTTGCGCACAACAACGAGCATGAAGTCTGAAAGTGTAGCGTATTTCCCATAGGGAAATGGTATAGACCATTCATACCGAATTTTAAACATCTGTTGTAAAATGACCAAAAAAAGGTCTGAAAATAAGGTGCAAAGCCTGCTGTTGCTTCTCAGAAGCTCCCTTTATAGATCGCTTAGAACATATTTTGGAAATACCATTACAGAAATAGCCATACCCAGTTTAAATGCCATACCTTTCTTGTGTGACACGTAGTATTCCACCTTGGTACTACTGGGTCGATGAAATCGACTCGTTTATTTAAACGGCCTACTTGGGTGGAAAACAATCTCTCTGCTTCTCTCCGCTGAGAAATGCAGTATGGTAATTTATGCAGTATGTTCGGTACCTAAAAGGCGCGGCGTATATGGCGTATAAATCGAAATCGGCGTATCCAGTCGAATCTCGTTTTAGCAGCCGGAAGAAAGTTTTGTTCTACCCTAAAATATTGCCGCAGCAAATTCAACTCAACCAAACTAAATTAATTCAAACACCTTATCCCTGTGAAACCGCTGCCATGTTTAACCTCGTGCCACATGGTTTGTTGCATCAAACGAGTGCTTCGTCTTCATGGCGGCCAGTTCTTCCGATGCTAATGATGTAAATGTAGACCAAGATACGTCGTCTAAAACAAACCGTTTGTTTGGAAGCTTTCAGCATTATACGGCCGATTACTTGTTTCTTTGATACGCCGCACCTAATGCATAAATTACTATGATGTAGTTTGGATACAAGTTTTGTTGTTTGCATACCGTGACTTTGTGGCATCCCAACAGGCAAGCTTAACACTCCCGCGCTCAAAGCAAACTCCACGAATACGTCTCGGCATCAATCGCTCAATTCAACTTGACAAGTGCTCCGTCTGAATAAACTCCTACGGTAGATCTTTGGAAGGGCTTGTCCTCAAAGCCGGGACTTAGAAATTTGATTTGGTTTCTAATTTGATAATAAATTAAATTGACAAGTCACTACCCAACAAAAAAATAATGAATATTTTGCACTAGATCTTAAAGCCCACTGATTAATATAGCACTCCAAAAAAGCTTACTGTGTGGCAACACAATTCCCCCTCAAAAACTTTCTTCTGTAATCTTCCATAGTTGTAAAACAAGCAGTTTTGAGCTCCCTCGTCTTTGTTATTCCTTTTTTCAAAGATTTTGCTTGACAAGCCGTTTGAATGCTTCATCTTACTATTAACAGATGCAGCCACCCTAAAAAAGAAACAGAAAACGTCCTGTGACCTCTGCAACATTCTTTAAACACTTGTTTCTCGACTAAATTCTAACAGAAAGAACATTTCCGGCGAGATTAGTTTTTCCATTGATGTCGGTCTCGTACTTGTGTCCGCTTCCACCTCGTACCGATGGAAACTTGTGTTTGTAAACAAATTCCAAGAGCTTGAACCGTCGTTTTCTAACAAACCCTCACATAAAAGACTAAACAGGTCCATTGATCCAGTGTGCCACCCCTCCTTTACGAGCTTTTCATTTCCAACGGCTAGTTCTAAATCGTCAAAACTCATAGCGGGTGTGACTATCGTTACAGAACCTAACTTCACAACACCACTTGAACGTAACGACGAGCTTTGTCTGTTACAGTCACTTTCATACCCTGACGACTCATTTAGAGAATCAAAACAGTGCAACTGCGAGGCAGCTGACCATGCACGGTACATTGCTGATGTCATTAAAGGTGGCGTGTCATTTTGGCACAACATCTCCATGGAAACACTATGCTGCAATGGACTGCCATCTTGTCGATTACATGAGAAGAAAGTCGCCTCGGTGGGGTAACTAAAAATTGCTCTTGCTGTTTTCCTGCAACTGACAGCTCTTTTTGTCAATCGATCATGTTCAGGGAGAAGAATCTCGTTTACTTGATTACTTTTTTCTCTTTTAATCGGCATCAGCCATGAGACGAGGAAAAGTAAACACACTCCAAACGTCATGAAAGCACCAGAGAGGTAAAATGCTATGTCGTATTTTCCAAAGACATCAAAGATAAATCCTATAGTAAAAACAAAGAATAATAAATAACTAAAGATAAAATGGAAGACAGTATCTGCTGTTCAAGAAAGAGTTCTCAAAATCCTCGAGAGTGTGTTTACACTACTTGGATTGCCGCATGAGGGTTAAACAACGGATCACGAGTAGTGTTTTCTGACCATAAAATTGCATCTGAAATAAATCACAAATTTAAATTGTTGACTTTTAAATTTTAGCCTTCAAGTCAACACTAATTTTGTGCCTCGTAAGTATGCCCACTCCCCTTCGTGGGGTCAAGATCGTCAATGGAAAGGTAACAAGAATTAAAATCCATGACATATTTTCGCTCGCACACAATTGGTCTAAACGCGTCACGTGACTGAATACCGGGGAATATCCTGTGATATTCCCCAAATGCGTGTTGCGAAAAATATGCTCGGATATTTTTCCTTGGACATTATCAGCTCCTCGGAGCTAACATTTTTTCTCGAGCTTCGCTCTGTGAAAACTGTTCGCTTCTCAGATCAGATAATAGAGACTTTAAGCACCGGCAACGGCAACGGCAACGTGGATACCGAGGAAAAGACTGGGGAGACAACGCGGTTGAAAGGCGAAATTGAAAACATTAAGCACTTGCCAAAACCACAGCGGCGACGGCAACTTTTCTCGGTGGTCGATTAGCTTCCATTTCATCGTTGTCTTCTTTAAAGGCGGCCAGAAATCACCTTTTCATTAGTCATTACGAAGGCGGGTGATAGATAACGAAGAATTTTTACGGTTATGACATAAATAAGTGATCAAATCCGGACAACAATTTTTATCAGTGTTTCGGCTTCGATGGACAAGAAAACTCGTGAGTGTCTGTCGGAATTTCGTTTCCATAAACAAAAAATGCCATTCCTTGCTGAGGTATATCAGTTTATTAATTTTTAAGTCAGAATACATGAAGAGAAAGATCAGAATAAAATGAAATAAAGTCCCAATTTGACGCTGTTACGTAGTTGCTTCGGGACTCGGCCCAAACAGCGAACATACTCATTAAAGTGCTGAATTTTCTTGTCAAATTATTGCGACGAAGTGATAACTGCATACGTACTTTATCTGCGTACTGAATAAAACTTAAGTTGTGAAAATAAGATCAGACGTCCTTTACCTTTAGAAATGGATGAAGGCGACAGGGAATTTCATACAAAGCAGCCCGATCATTTCGCTTCAGCCTTGATTTATATTTTTCGCTCTACAGCAGGCAAAATAGAGCTTCCTAAATGTCTGCAGACAAGAATACCTGCAAGCAACCTTTAGGCTCTAATTAAGGTTACTGCGTTATCAAATACAAAGATTTTCGAAAAAAAACCTAGGAAAATGGGATTTTCAGACTCACGTTTTCACAAGACGGCAAAATCCTACTTCTCACGTTGCGACGTGACGGCAACGTCAAGATAGACATGCGCATTAGATGAATTGGGTTTTCCCAGTGGCCACTCCCGTCGCCGTCGCCGTTCCCGTTGTCGGTGCTTAAAGTCTCTAATCAGCGACTGCAAATCTCCGAGCATGTTTTCGCGCCAAATGGTGACTATTGTTTACATATTTTCATATTGACGGTTGTGGTGTCATATTTAACAACGTGCAAGTTAGACGTTTGTGTCTCCAACTTTACAAACCTGCCACAGGTGGACCAAGTAGGTTTCCAATAGCCGCTGCACAGCAAAGGTTCCCAAATGCACGACCCACAAGCTTCTCACCAACAATATACAAAGTTCCCATTCCAAATGAAACAGCTAAGCAACCGTCAAACAAACCAAACACCACGACATATAGTACTAAAGACAAGTAGCTAGTAGCTAGAGGAAAGAGAGTCGCGTTGACTGCCAATACCAGGCCTATGATTTGAACGGCTGTGACAGGGTGTATCCGAGAACTGTTCCCCAGTCTCCCGAATGCTATTCTTGCGGTCGTTTGCGTGATGGCTTGGTAGCCAATGAGTAACGTACTCTTGGAACTTGGTATACCAATGTCCTTTGCTATGCTGATCTGTTAAAACACAAAGCAAGTTACTGACCAACAGTGTTACCAGCGGGTGCCGTGTTTGCTCTTTTATTAGCAAATCTTGCCGATAAAAGTCTGAAGATTGATTATCATGACTATCCGGCGACGGTTGTCTCGGTCGGTTGAAAAGGACGATAAACCGCAGGCCTCGTCTCACAACTCCTCATGATTGATTCTGTGTTGGCCTGGGGCCCATTTCCCGAAAGTCCCGTAAAGTTTTCGGGCCCGAAAAGCCATTTAAAAAACTGTGATCCGCTTATTCTAAAAAGCTGGTCTTAACTATGATTTAAAGCAAAGTTTTGTTGCAAACGTTTATGCCTGGAAACGTCTCCGTTGTTAAGATAAAAAAGGGGCCCCTGATCTACTCAGCAAGTGACCGGCTAGGGGTGATATCCCAAAAAGGCGTATAGTGGATGAGGCAACACGCAAGACAGCCACAAATCACAAGGTGAAGTTTGCCGAATGCTGAAACTATGTAGATGTAGATGGCTATCAGACTAATATTAATCGACAACTATCGATCCTACGTCCCTTACGATTCCTGGTCGAAGGAGGAGATCTGGAAAATAATTCACAGAGTGAAGGTTTGACTGATAAACGGGAAACCTACCACTTGGGAATTCGACACTTTGATGAGTTAACACTGCTGTACCATCGTGTAATTTTTGATTGGTCAAAATGGGATGTGAAACAAACTGTTACTCACCAAAAAGACGAAAGGTATAAAATTGCCAAACGCAATAAAGCTCAAAGAAACTGCCCACACAGTAAAAGCCTTGTTTTTCCAAGGATTTAAACTTAGAAAATCCAATAAATGTAACTTGAGCTTGAGAAGAATACCAGCTTCCAAATTCCTAGACTTATCTCTCTTTTTCACTTGAAGGCGAACGTCTTTTACACCTGTTTGTAGGCCATAGCTTACACAAGCAACACACATCAGCAGTGTGATTCCGGCAAGAATCCGCATAGTCACCCTCCAATCATAGCGATCGATTAACTGATTGATTGCCCACGTCATCGGCGGAACACCCAATCCCGCTCCAGCAATGGCGATCCCGTAAGCTAGAGACAAATAGTTTCTAAAATGTAAAGGTAAAACTACAAGGGAAGCAAAGTAGCCGAAACTCGTTCCAACTCCCCAGAGAAAACCATAGGTGAAATACAGCAAAGTGAAGTTGGTAACAAATGACGTCGATAGGAGTCCAACGAATGAGAGAAGACCTCCAACGCACGTGACTACGCGGCATCCTACGTGATCACAAAGGGCAGTTGTCAGCGGTCCAGTGAAAAACATAATGCCGAAAGCCAATGAGCCCACCCACGCTGAAAGACAAACAGAAAAAAAATGAATTGAGATTCAGGAGTATCGGACAGTGAAAATTTCCCTCTATAACATCACTGTATCGTCAAGTAGACAGGTAAGACGAAGATAAGAGATCATCAACACGGAGTGTAAGTCAAAAAGCCATTTTATGTTTTGTCTAGCTTGCAAAAAGAGCCTCGTTCTATCCGTATCTTTCAGTCACAGATTAGCGCTCAATTTCCCTTGTTAAAAACACGAATTCTTGCTGGTGATCTCTAACAAGCTAAAAGTTAGGAAAACAGGAAAACACGTGCGTCATTTCCTAGAGCTATCCGGTAATGAAACAGCGAAACTTCCCCTCTGGTCATATATCAGTTAAGACCGCACGCAACCAAACCCTACGCGTTTTATTTTCTCAGTCTTGAACCCGCCTCGAATAGCTATCAAGCTACCTGCGGGCTCAAGCATTTTGTATTTCTTACGTATAAATTAATAAAGTTGTTGTTGTTGTTGTTATTGTTGTCGTTGTACAATGTTCATCACGAAGCGGACTTTGTCCGCGGTATCCTTCACAGGGGGATAAAGGGTATCAGCTAAAATAATACAGCTATGTGTAATCTAATAGACAGAGTATCTTTGACAAATGGGTAGAGTTACCCATCTGGCGGGAAAAGGTCTTAAAAGGTTCAGCCACGGTGACACATCAGAATCACGCATCATGAAATGGGGGTAATCTAAACGTTTCAAAACGCTGGAATAAGATGCCCAACTTCTGCCCCCAGTTATCCTGAAAAATTTGTTACTCTTCGAATGCCTCCTTCAACAATCGTTTGCATTTCGAGTTCCCGTTGGTAGTCAGAGGGACTATTAGGCCACAGTGATGGTACCTGTTTTTTGTTTTTGTTTTTTTAGCCCAAAGTGCGAACATGATCAAACGTTACGTGGTGTAACCGTTGCCGGGCCTTACTTACGAGAAAAATGCTTATAAAACACACAAACGAAGATTTCTACTGAATTTCTGGAGGATGAACGGGGCTAAACTTGACACCACATAACCAACCTTCGAAGCTGACGACATTTAGACTAATGACTACTAGTTTCAGTGCCACAGTATATCTATTTTAAAGCTTAAAAAGTGTCTTTAGGAGTGTTTCTGAAAATAGCCGCGATGAGGTCTGCGGAAAGTCGGAAAGCAACTAAAAACCAGGCTTACGAATAAAAAAGTATTACGAAGGCCAAAAACAAGATTGATCGAGCAGAGCAAGAGAACACCACTATTTAGACTACAGCTTTTTCGTAACTGTAAAGGTGGTGTATGAATTAACTCAGAGGCCGATATGCATGGAGAGACACATGCAGGTCACAAAACACGGCCCCTCTAAAGACCTCTCAAATTTCTGTTATACTTCACCCAATAAATCGTCACTTAGGGGCATGTTCACAGGCAATCTTGTACAGTGCATAACAGTACTCCATCCCTGAAGACCGCCAGTGTTTCTCCCTTGTTGCTATACTCATACACTCTATATTCCTCTATATTTCTGATGGTACGATTGCTCCTTCCTCCTAAATCTACCCTACGTTCAGGCTCCCAGGAAAATCTGTAACTAAAAACCGGAAATAATATACAGTTGCCGGAAAAAAAAAAAAGAAATGAAATGGTAATCCTGAACAAAACGTCCTTTCTGCTATCTCTTATCGAAATGGAGCTTGGGCTGTAACTATAAATACTGTAACAAGCATGTACAGTAGAGCGCCGCTAACTCGAACTCCAAAAAAAATTGTTCGATTTTAGCAGGGGCCGGGTTCGTGTTTAGTAATTTAGCATTGAAATTTCCAGGATCCTTTCCAGAATTTTTTAAGGTACAGTACTGTATTCATTACAGTCGCGAGCCAGTTTGGCACAATTTTTTTGAAGAGCCTTTAATTTTTTTACCAAAATACTCATTTTGGGGATTTTAGTTCAAATTTTAAAAGGATAACAACGATAAAACTGAGGCTCATATCTAGGTGGCAGATAGAATTTACTCTGCTTTTGTGAAATGTTTTAAACCGTTTATAAGAAAATGACTGACAAAATGAGCTCACTTTCATGGGAAATTGCATACATTTTCGAGTTAGCGGGGATCTATTTAACTCAGCGATACACAGGGAACCAATCAGGTCTCCACGTCTCGACATTTCAGTAGAATAACTCGCAGTTGTTTACATGAACTGTCTCTGGCCCATTAGGCAAGGAACGTTCAACACACAGACCGTCAATTTCGTTGCAACCTTTTAGGCCTCCCTGAAATTTCAGATCTTTTCCTAAGGGCTAGATAATACTTAAAATAAACAAGGCCAATTACCTGTAGCAGATTCACTGTGGTTAAATTCCCTTCCAAAGGCAATGAAGAAAATCCCCACGGAACTGTGTATTCCAAAGATGATAAACTGAACGGCGAACGAGGAAGCGCAAACAAACCAGGAACGACGAGAATCGAAACAATCTTTCGAGCAATTTTTCATTTCTGCCAACAGAACGCGACTGAAAAAGAGAAGAGGAAATATTCATGTGATCGATTCGGAAAACATCCCAGCGTTACCCTGAGCGATTTCTCTCCTGCAGTCGCACGGTCAGGTTAGCGGTTGTCACATGTACTTTAAAACCGGTTTATTGATTGTTGTGCTGATAGATGTGTTTTCATTTCGATCGCGGATTATTTACTTTATCCTTATTTAACTGGTACCAGTCGATCTCTCACTTGGACATGAATACAAGAAAGAAACATTAATTTTTATCGTGTCTTTGAGTCAGTACCATTTTGGCTCTTACGTGATGCTCTGTTTTGTTATGCTATGTTTTGTTAAGGACGTTTAGTCTAGATGGGTCAAAACCCAAGGCCGCGACGTGTATAGGCAGAAAGGCTGTGTTTTGTCTGTGTCGTAGGTATTCAAAAACCCCAGAATGCTCGAATACAATCACATACGTATACCGCATGCAGTTTCCGGTTCTATTTTTCACAAGGACCAGCTTTAGAGTGTTTTGAGTTCTGCCAGGAGTGGCCTTCGTTGAGGGCTGAGGCTAGAAAATTCATCAGTGTAGCTCAGGTCACGAAAGGCCGGTCAGACAAGTTTTTAGCAATTTAAGCTTTTGCTCGCACAAAGAAAAAGCTTGTTTAGCTTGTAAGCAGTGACGACCTTCTAGTCGAATTCTTTATCCAAATTCAGCAATTTCATTCTCAAACCGGCTCTTACAGTTCAACCTACTCCGGGAACTACTCTAACCGAGAGAAAGTTTAATGCAAATTTTTCACATATATATATATACCCCAACCGAGGCCACCCAAGAATTTTTTTTTTACAAATAGGCCATATTCCTATTCTCGTCATTGAACTGGAGCTAGCATGAAGTGGAGGCTCTTACGGGGGAATCTTTTCAAATGTAAATATATTCCCCCGCAAGAGCCTCCACTGCATGTTAGATCCAGTTCAATACCAAGAATACGAATATGGCCCATTGGTCAATAGTGTTCGAGTGATCAGAAGCAACAGAATAACCGTGAGTCGCATTCTGCCGGAATTTTGTTGTGCTTCGATAGTGGGTAAATTTGTCATTCATAATTAATTTTGTGATGTGAAATCGATGTAAGATTCTCATTGACTAGTTTGCAGAAATTTTCCTGGGTGGCCTTCGTTGAAGTAGTCGTACTGTAAATGCGTTTTGTTCACATTTGCACGGAGGGACTGGACCACTTGCGCTGCGGTATACGTATTTAGTTGGCCCACGTCTTGGCGAATTTTGATTTTATATTAAACTTCAGTTAGTATTAGACGGGCTGAGCCGAGAATAATAACATCTGATGTGAAAACGCGAAAGGTCTAAAGGAAAATACAAATTTTGCGCGGTAAAGATAAAGAAGAATAAAGTCAGACAGTTTTCAAAGTGACTTAAGGTCATGTGAGGATTGTACCGAGTCACTCGAAATCTCCTATAACTTGATCTGATTGCAGCCTCCAATAACTTTGATCTATCTTGTACTATTTGCAGTCAGAATATTAACTTTTACAGCTAAAACAATTGAGATCTTAATGGAGGAAAAGAAATCAATCGGAGCAAAGTTTTGTGTCGCTCAACCCCAAAACACATGTTCCATAACTGCACGCAATCAGTGACATGATTTTAAAAAAGGAAACAAATTGACAAACACGCACACGTGACAAAAGTGTTTGATGATATGATACTGCATTTTCAGTTACACGGGTGCAGGTATTGACAAGGTCAGAAGCTTCATTTACTCAGATCATCTCGGCCTAGTGCAGCTCCAGTCACGTTTTGTTGTTCTATTACTGAGAGAGGGGATATACCCCTCGGAACTCCCGGTGGGGGTGTGCCGTCAGGTACTATTTTAGACCAAATTTAAACACACCATTTTCGATTTATTTATTTACAAGTTTTTACAGGACAGCAGACCTGCCCAGTGGGGATGAGCACGAACGGGACTCATAGGTCCCATGCGAGGTGCCTGCCCATAGATCAGCACGAGGGGTGGTCACAGCCAGGATTCGTTACGTCCCTAGTGGTTCTTTAACGTCCCACAGAATTAATTGTGAAGAGTTGTGAGACGGAACCTCCAGTTTATCGTCCTTTCAAATTCACGTACCCTGATTGGCTAACTTGTAAAAATGTTTGTTGGGTGGCCACGGTGAGGTGCGTCGCACTGTAAAAGACTAGGGTTTTAGAATACGTGGGTGGCATCGGTTTTAGGAATGGCTTTTCGGGCCCGAAAAGTTTACGGGACTTTCGAGAAACGGGACCATAAAATCCATACCCGATTTCAGACCTGGCGTTATGGAACTGGTGTTGTAGCCTAATTAAGCTTGGCATCAGTGCCCAAGACAAGAATTGGTAAAATTGGTAAAATCCTATTATTCACATTTGCCGGAGACAAATACGTACGTTAATATGCTCTCGTTGTTCACTTGAAAACCATATCTGCGATTTCAGACGAAGACGGCTCAAAATTAAAAATCACACCCTTTAGAATCCAAATGTGCCATAAACAAAATAGCCATAGCAGTGACTTAAACATTATCTGTTCTTTCACAGATCAAGACATTACTACTAACCATCTCGCGTCTTTCAGCATATGTATACCAGAAGTAAGTGCGTTACGTTTGATATGCAACTGACCGGGAAAATTCGATCGCGAGGTACAATTATCCCAGGGGCACCCAGCGAGAAACTTCGATGAAATATCTGTTCGGGAGAGTCTACCCGTTCTAAGACTTTCGGATAATGCATTGCCAAAAGCTACTGATTTCTTAAATAAAACATCACCTAAAATATTCGCAACCAGGGAAATCCAGGGGGAAATAGTCCCTTAGATTTTCGGAAGGGATATTTTTTCAATTTTTGACTCTTGAAAAGGTCGCCTAGCATTTTCGGGCAAGCAAATAGTTCACAGAGAAGTTCTTCTAAGGTGACCTTCAGCTAGCAATTTCTGAAATGAAGATTTCATTCCCTAAAATTTTCGGGCACTTCAATTTTCAGCTAAGAAATCCGAACAGATCAAATTTTTCTAGCTGATTAAAACAACTCTTTAAACAGTCTTTAAACATTACAAGGAGCCTAGAAATATCCCTCAAAGGGTTTTTGCTTAATTTGCTCGTTGGGTGCCCCTGATTATCCTGCCTCCTACATGCTCGTGCGTTTTTTACTCGAACGCGTCTTCTCCGGACGGTGCTTAAAACTCGTTTATTTCCCTCAGTAAACTTCGGCGGCACAAGACAGCCATCGTATAGCAGTCCCTTTCTGAAGAGTACAGTGAGAAAGAGCACAGTGAGAAAAGCCATTAAACAGCGGGCAGAATTGAGTGAGGAGATGGAAAAAATGCCTCTCTCTTAATGACCCTCGGCACACTCGCTTCACGTATTTAGCTCATGGAGTGACGTAGTCATGTCATGAGGTATAGCAGGTTGTGGTGTGGGGAAATTCACTCCGACGATCACTCACTCACTCACTCACTCACTCACTCCATTCCTATTAATTTATTCATTAAACTTGGATTAAACGCTTTTTCTGTCCCTCTCCTGGTAGGTATTATGTTTGTCTGCATAGCCTTCTTCTCCAAACGTTAACAAGTTTCAGGGGATAGTAGAAAGACACAGATTTTTGCTATGCAAACATTTTGATGTGGATTTTCACTGATGGCGTCATCAAGAGGCGCTGAAGATGTACGAAGATGGTTTTTCGTTCGATCCTTAAACAATATAGACCTTTGTTGAGTTGGAAAATGGCCGAAATTAATAAGATAAACCGCCGACCGGTTGGCTCAGTGGTAGAGCACAGGACTGCTGTGCGGGAGGTCGGAGGTTCAAGCCCAGGCCGGACCAACACTCAGGGTCTTTAAATAACTGAGGAGAAAATGCTACCTTTGTAATGACATCTGCAAATGGTTAGACTTTCTAGTCTTCTCGGATAAGGACGATAAGACCGGAGGTCCCGTCTCACAGTTCCGGTGTGGGACGTTAAGAACCCACGCACTGATCGGAAAGAGTAGGGGACGTAGACCCCGGTGTGATGATCTATAACTTATTCTGTTCTGGGGGCACCTGTGTTGAACAGATCCTACTATTCATTCAAATAAGATTGTAAACTGCGTGGCTGCAATTTGCGCCTAAAAAGCAGTCTGGCAAAGTCCCCCAAAAAGTGTTGTAAAGCGCTTTGAGCCCTTCGGATAAAAGCGCTATATAAATCCTCATCATTATCATTATCATTATAAAGAGCACAAGCTGCGAGAATTGAACTTCGAAATCGAGATCTCAAAAGAGACTATTATCACTCTGCGGAAGTAATCGAGAATTCAGTCTCGTCACATGAAGGAAGAAGAGGAAGAAGGAAGAATGAAGCAGCAACGGAGGAAAGGCTTTCTAGCAAAAATCCGTATTCAAGCAAGCAACGCATTTGATTTAGGAGCAACATATGATCGATTTAAACTAGTACGTAATGTAATGAAATGTTTTTGAAGACGCTTCGCGGCCGGTTCAGTTCTGTTCAAGGTGAATGCTCGATTACAAATTAATGGCCCTCGAATCCAAAACACTGATCTTGTTCAGAAAGTCTATATCCTTTGGTTTAAACGATTAGGATAACACTAAATGGTGCTGAACAGTTTAAAGAGGTTCATATAAACTGATTGTAATCGTAAACCGGCTGGTTTCATCTCATATGACGTCTGATACGATAAATGATTTACCGGTTCTTATTTGATGTTAAGTAACTATGTAACTAGCTCTAACTTTTAATTGGACGGGAGCAGCCGAGTTTTGGAACAACGTTCTACGTGAATTTCCTCGTACGGGGTAACTGGGTTGCACCCAATTTGTAGCAGGACCCACTGTCTCTCCACCCTTCCCGCTCTAACTGATGATAGACTCTGTAAGCAAACGTACCTTATACCAGCTCTTGGAGTTTCACCAAATCGTGAAAACCGGCCTAAGCCTTGCCAAACCGTTTTTCATTAAGACGTTCTGCGCGGATGATGGCAGACGAGATTCTCACGAGTTGGCGAGCGCGCTAGGACAGAAGCGAGACGGCGCCGAGCAAATTCCACGAAATAAAAAATGAGCCGTTTGTTTGTTCTCAAAGCTTAATGAGAAATAATCCCAACTCTATATGTAATCTGTGAGTGTGAAAAACTCTTCCTTAAGATAACATACAGTAATTTTGACTTGAAACAGTTGCCTAAGACGCATTATCTCATCACACTGCAAGTGAAGCAGTGAATTATACATTATCACTGGGTTAAATTTCTAATTAGCCACAAGTTGTGGTTTGATTGACTGTGGTTTGACAACCACAAAATCCTAATTTTGTAAATTTTTAGAACGAAGGAAATGCTTACACTTAAAAACACTTTTTGTTTTTACATCCTTGAGCCAGAAAATATCCAAATTAAAAATGCGCGAACATCATATACGGATTGGATTATGAGTTTTGAGTACAATAAAACCCCCGTGTAAGAACCTAGCGGTTTAAGAACCTGCTGGTAGAAATTTGCCATTTTTATACCCCAAAATATAAGAACCTGTTTAGCCAAGCATAATTTATTAGTTCT
This sequence comes from Galaxea fascicularis, assembly GCA_948470475.1. Classification (NCBI taxonomy): domain Eukaryota; kingdom Metazoa; phylum Cnidaria; class Anthozoa; order Scleractinia; family Euphylliidae; genus Galaxea; species Galaxea fascicularis. Next base: position 2,193,269 of record OX419345.1, on the reverse strand, counting down.
TATATGTGAGTTATGGGATACTGTAGCACTATGATCAATTATGATGATTCCATCATAAAATGAATGTGACCAGTAAATTAAGGCAAGAGGACTTTTTTGCAATTTTTTCTTATTCCATTTATTATGACATTTTGTATGCAAATATTTCTGAAAAGATACTTTGTTCATAGACATATAATTGTTTAAATAAATGCTGTATCATAAAGGACCAAACCTGTCTTTTCTGCTTGTACAGGAATGTTTTCTACTGAAAACTTAAGAACCTTATTAAGAACCTACTTTAGCCTAAATTGCCAATAGCTAACCCCAAATATAAGAACCTGTTTTGACAAACTTGGAAAAATGTAGGTTCTTACACGCGGGTTTTTACTGCATCCAGCACTAGACGTTGTTATTACTTACTGCAAAAAATCATTGAAGACCTTTGTAAATGCTCTTCCTACCTGAAATCTTTAAGGTACAGGAGAGTGTGCCTTTTTTGAGGCTACCCTGACTGCAAACAATAGCATCGCGGCAAATAAACAAATAACCACTTGATAAGGTATACTGTTAACGAAATGATCGTCCTCACTCTTTTCTTGCTATATCACAATACCTGCCTAAACAGGATATATAGCCGGTGAATTAATTTCCTCATGCAGTTTCTTCCACCCACACTCGCAGTATTCCAAGACTTACAAGCGCCCGTGATTTTGAGTTCGTACTCGAAAAATTTTGACTCCAGGTTGTGGCACAGGTTGAGTTGAATCCGGGATCCGTTTTCACTTGC